>JALHLI010000020.1:100000-467500 GCA_023349425.1 Anthopleura sola | reverse complement strand
GCAAAGAATCAGAATGACAAAACATTTCATGGACATACATCTCTTCATTCTCACTTTGCCCTTGTCGGTGATACCCTTTCACTTAAGCTTCGTACATCTATCTGAGATGGTCAGTGCTCTAGCTTAGCTAAGTAGCTCACTGGTTCTCAGCGCCTTAGACATATGTGATTATGCTTAGCAATATAGGTTAAGCGTCAACAATTAGCGAGCTTTATGCTTGGCTTGTCTGATCAACGTTTCGCGTGACAAGCGGCCGCGGTACTCTGCGCGGTACATTAAGCACCGAACAATACAGTAACGATAATACTAAACAAGCAATTTACAAGTCGCTTAAAGCAACAGCATGTGAGCAGTGTAGCTAAGGACCTCGTACATTTATGGTTGACAACTAACTGTCATAAACTTTATTACATTCTTGATGGTGAAGCCACATTTCGACACAAAAATATTTATAATAAACTGCCACTTTACTCCCTGTAACAAATCTAACGATTTGTCTGGCCGAACGAGTCAAGTTCCAAGCCGAGTCGAATACGAGTCACGAGTCAACCACGAGTCATAACGAAGAATAAATTTGCGAAATTTTTATATTATTTTTTTATCAACGAGAATCGCATTTGTACTATAGCAAAACAAGTGTTGCAAGCAGCTTGTTACACTGACCTACCGTAATCACGGTTATCTTTATATAGCTAAGTTTTCACAAAAAAATCCACATTCTTACCAATTTGAAGGAGACTTACTGAAGACACTTTAATTTCTCAGGAACATTTCGTCGCTTAGAAATATTAAACGTTACGTCTTATTGAACAGAAACCCGATCGAAAATTTGATCAGTGCGCCGTTTGTAATTGTCAACACAGGAAGCCCAAACACTATCCAAGTCAGCCCCTTAGATTCCGTCCCCAACAAACACCAGCAGGGCCGTAGTAAGGCCAAAAATATTGGGGGGCCCTAGGTCAAACGTATTGGGGATGCTATATTCTAAATCACCCTATGTGTGTATTAGTAACAGACCTAAAATGTTCAGTGTTCAATATACAGCACATCCAAAATTATCGGGGGGTCCCTCCCCCGCACCTGCTACGAGCCTGACCAGAACCACTGCTTTTGCATAATATTTTGGATATCAAAAATAATTGAAATTGATTTCACAAGGTTGATTTGACCATGCGTGAGGTATAAGAACAAATATTTTGAATGACTGTATTGCAATTAAGAAACATAAATCGCAAACCCGACTGTGCTTCTATTCCTAATGAAAATCTGTAATTAAAGTGTGAAAATTTCTCAATGTTTTTCTTCGTTTTGAAGAGGATTTATAAATTTAGGAAAAATTGTTTATTACTCGTGGTTGGCTCGTGGTTGACTCGTGACTCGTAGTTGACTCGGGCTCGAACTTTGACTCGTCCCGTGGGACAACTCAAATACAAAATACTTTCATAAAATACAATAAATATTTTTTTCTAAATACTCTTTCTTTCTTTTTTGCAACTAAATTTAACGACAATAAAATGCATTCTCGTCAGTCTACTATCAAAACTCGTTTCATATTCCTCTGATTTCGTTGCTAAGGTTACCAAATTTTAAGCAGCAGTTGAGGAACATTGCATCATTTTTTAAATTTTTGAATGTAAATTTTTTCCTACCTCTTTTTACATGATATTTGGCTTGTACAAATAATTAGCGGCTGAGTAGAAAACGGAAAGAAAGCTAAGAAATATTGGTTGGATTATATTTTGATATCGGCAGACATTTTGCCGCCAAAGCGAAGCATATTGCCGAATTTTAAAATACAATTTTCAAATTAAAATGAAAATATCACACCTTATTTTTAGTTCTCAGTATGTAAACGTATTAATTACGAAGGTGTAGAGAAAAATACTCCATTAAATTTCCTGCAGTGGAACCATTCCTTAAGTTAATTTAATTCATAAACGGAACGAGAAACTGATGGAGGAAAATTTTAGTAGTTTCGTAATTAACTTATCTGTCTAAAACATCTTTTCCTTTCTGGTTAAATATTCATACAAGCATAAGTCGGGGCTTTCTCCAGTGCTCAAACATAACTATCTTTTACCACAATTGAAAAATTAATTGCCAGTGAAGTGATGAAAATCGCTTAAACCCGGTAAACAATGCGCTCAATCGATACACAGTCAAACTGCTACAAAATACTCGATAAAGAGGTTTCAGTTTTGAACGAAATAACAGTCGAATAAGGATTATTTTTTTACGTATTTTTACATAGTTAGAGACACACTCTCACTAAACAGAGTCTACACGTGTCATTTGAACAAAGCTTTAAGCCACGTGCAAAAATAACATATAGCACAATTTACTTTAAAAATATTTAAAAACCGCGAAATTAAACTTAATTTTATTTGACCAGAGTTTAAAAACATTCTTAAATCTTACGTAGAAACAATGGAAATTCTCTTGGGAATAGAAAAAAAAACTTGAGTTTAAAATGTGTTGAATAAAAATAGAGAAAGTAAATAAATATTCCGGCCTACAGGTCTGAACAAAGACCGCGAGAGAATGATAGAAACAAGACGTGGCGTGACCAACATGTCGTCTCGACCAGTTTTTCATTTAGGATAAATTTGTTACCATAATACGGCCATTTCCCTTAAATGTTGTGTTAAAACTACAATCACTAAACAAGGAATTTAAAATTATATCATAAAAACCAGAAATTAGGAAAATATGCGAACAATTTCCCTATTTCTCCAGAGTTTATTGCATTGTCCTCAGAGGCGAGCAGACTTTGCCCAACAGAAGATAAAAAAACTAAAAATCTTGAATGAAAAGTTCAATAAATACTTACAAAAAATAGCTTGCAGCATCCCACAGGATTTAAACTTCCCTCCTATCGCGAATTTATTTTCTTTCTACGTCTGAGTAGCTTTAGGTTCATGTCGAACATTCATATCCTACGAGGTGTGTCGAGGCTCGTACCAAACACTGTCACGCAACCCTTGTCAGTGTTTATGTAAATTTTTTGGCAGGTGATCTTTCGGGAAGTTGTTGACATACATGAGTGAGATAAATCCTTTTATTGGAGGGTTTAAAGTGTGAATGCAAACGATGTAGACCAATTGATTACACTAATGCCAAAATATTGTTACCCCAAAAGAAATAACTACAAGTAGTTCTTCTAATTATTTCAGCAAATTTGTCAGTTTCAAGCTGCTGCTGGTTCTGCCCATTTCCAACATTTTCCTCTAAATGAAGAGAGATGTTTTTGTTTATTTCGCTTTATTCCACAACAAATGAAATACTGCGGTATTTCCTTGTCAACTGTAATTATTTCCAAAGAAAAAATATTCTTGTAATGTGGACAGCAACTTCAAAATTCGCTGAAAAACACCGAGAAAATTTGAATGAAAGCGTTAAAAAGTGTCCAATTTTAACAATTAACCAAAAATATAGAAGACCCAGTAGGGAGTTGATGAAATATATAGAAGACAAAATATGAAATTTTGAAGTTTTGAAGGCCAAAATGAAATATTTTTTCTTCTGAAAATATTTTGACAGAGTGCCATCTTTGAAGATCCCACAAACTAGTAGTTATTGACGTTTTATAAGTACTTTTGACCACTCCTAAGTCCTCTGCCAAGATACTTTTAAACTAAAAGTGTTTTTTAAGTGTGTGGTATGTGATTTTGTTTTAAATGAGTACTCAGTCATGAAGATAACAGATTGAAAAGCTTATCTGAAGACAAAATTGTTAGACTCAAAACCAATGCTGAAACTAAAAAACAAATTTGTTAAAATAAGATTCTTGATTGATTTTCATCAATGAAAACCATTCCCACAATAAATATCAAAGAAAAATGAATAACATAAACAGTTATAATTACTAGTAATGAAGAACTCACCAAGTTTTCAGTATTAAAACTAGCTTTATTATTCAGACAACAAGCTTCATACTACAGTTTTATAAGTACAAAAATACTATTTATTATTAGTGGTAGTTATTTGTTTTTAACTTGCTAAATTTTGACACAGTTCCTACTCTTGAAATAAGTTTGTGGAAATACAACAGAATTGTTTCCTATCTTTGTATTCCAAAATTATTCTGTTGAAGCTTTTTTAAGAAGTTTTTCACCTAAAGGTTATCTCGGAATTTTTTCTTCACAAGCGAAACTAAAACAAAGTTTAGAATAATAGAAAAATAAAATAAAACAAAAATAATTTTCAAAATACATCAAACAATTTTAATACCTACAAAAGAACCTAAAGGTAGCCTAGCAACAGTAAGGTTGCTCAAATTACCATGGAAACGTACTCAGAGATTGCCGTAAGGCATATAGAGGAAAGTAAAAGATTAGTAGCTTTGTCACGAAAATAAATTTTCCTTTGAGAAATAAAAAAAACGACAGATAACAGTAATACTTGACAACCTAATCGATATATAATCGGTAACCAATACCCAATCGATACAAATTCGGCGTAATAATAACGGTGTGATAAACTCAACAAAATTAGTATTAATGTACTGCGAGTCTATAATTTTTTAGCTAATATGCAGGGGGACCAATGGCAGTCATGTTGGAGTACAACACAAGTGCCCACCAACATGGCGGCCAGTGACATCACATTCAAGATAAACGACTAATATTTTCAAATCTATAGCATACTAATTATTTAATCCTCATCTTCGGGAACGTATCGGGCTTGTCGAATTTTACCGAGCTTCATCCGAGCGAGCTCGAGTTCTTTCTCGATACGAAGGACGTGCTCTTGAGCCTCGAGTTCTTGCGCAATTCCACCTACGAACCGCTGGTTAATAATGACTGTGGTTTCTTCTTCTTCAAA
Organism: Anthopleura sola; assembly: GCA_023349425.1. Classification (NCBI taxonomy): domain Eukaryota; kingdom Metazoa; phylum Cnidaria; class Anthozoa; order Actiniaria; family Actiniidae; genus Anthopleura; species Anthopleura sola. The sequence continues at coordinate 462,676 of JALHLI010000020.1, read as the reverse complement.
GATGGCGGCTTTCTTCGCAGCACGGACTAGGTTATCTGCAGCACGTTTGACCGCATTACCAGCCACCTAGAAACAAACCAAACCAGTATAACTATCATACACATCACTAAAATATGCATTAAGTTAATTTTCACCTTGAATTCCGTGACAGGGAAACTGAAGACTTTACCGATTTCCCTCCCGCCACAATACCTATAACGCCTAAAATACCGTCTTCGGCATGTAATGTATTCTCGTCGTCTTTTCCCCAGCTTCAATGTCTGCTGTGGTTATGACTTAATGTACTGTGTTTTTTTTGATAATTGGTTGTGCGGATAATTTGTTTATGGCATATGCGCTGATCTGTTTTAAAGTCGCTTCCTTTTTCATTAAAGAGCATAAAGAAAACACAGTAAATGGCACTAACTTTTTGATTTTCTGAACGAGAATTCGGTGGACAAAAGATAAATCTCTGCGGCACGCCCTCGACCACATCAAAAATAAAAAGCCTTTTTATGGAAGGAAATCTTTTTTAAAAGAACCCCAAGATTGATGTAATGACTTTTCTAACGAAAACCGAACGCTTATGAGCCATATGGTGGGCACAAGATAAATCCTTGTGGCACGCCCTCAACCACATCAAAAACAAAAAGCCTTTTTATGTAAAGAAATATTTTTAAAAAGAACCCCAAGATTGATGTAATGACTTTTCTAACGAAAACCAAACACTTATGAGCCATAAGGTGGGCACAAGATAGATCCTTGTGGCACGCCCTCGACCACATCAAAAATAAAAAGCCTTTTTATGTAAAGAAATCTTCTTAAAAAGAACCCCAAGATTGATCTAATGATATTCTAACTAAAACCAAACGCTTACGGACCATATGGTTGACATAAGATAGATCTTTGCCTTAAATCCAATCAAAAATAAAAAGCCTGCTATTGAAATTTCTTAGACAAAGAAACCTGATGTAATGTCTACACTAACTAACAATAACCGAAAGTCTGACGGATTATCTGATGAATTAGTCGAGTTTAATGTAAAGTTGACGAGGTTCTGAGAAATCTTTCTACGATAGCAAAATATTATCTTTATCTTCCTGTAACGCCAATTAGGCTTTGCGTGCCGCGTGAAAAGAAATTCCGGAAATATCTGTACACAATCTGATAGAATTTGAATGACTGTACACGTCTATTGTGTGTTTTTCGTTGATCTTAGTATTTGACAATGAAGATATCTAAGTAAGAAGAGATAAGATAGACATGGTCTAGCGGTCGTCTAGTCTCTCCCCTAAATCTTCGAGCTAGAACATTATCCTGTATATCCGTCCATTAAACTCGGATCGGTTTTAATTGCCGTCAGGTCCAAAGTCCATAGGGCGCATCAGCTTTTGCCAATGTCTTGGGGGTTATGGCATTAATTTTTAAAACACAAATTTAAAATTTGGCGTTAAATTTAAAAAATGTTGGTGGACCTGGGGTTCGAATCCGAGAATTAATTTTGGAAATACAACATTTCCTTTTTTGGTTGTGACCAGTTTGCCCGGTGTTTTTTTTTTTTTTTTTTTTAATGTGAAAATTTCTCGATTTTGTTCAAAAAGAAAAGAGAAAACGAGAAGGAAACGAGAAGAAAAAGAAAGAAGCAAAAGAGAGGAAAAAAGAAAAAAAGAAAAAGAAAAGAAAAAAAAAGAAAAAGAAAAAGGAAAAAGAAAGGGAAAAGGAACTAGAAGGAAAAAAATAGTAATTAGATTAAAATAAATATGAAAGGAAAAGAAATAACAGAAACATAGAGGAATAATTAGAAGGCATAAATACCGGTTCTCTACCTGATAATATTAATAATTATTAATGTTCGACAAATTGATGACACACACATCTCAAGCACGCTCCATATATCTTCACACTCAATTCATTATCCTGACTCATTTTAATTACGGTCATGGCCATTAAAACCTCTCTTTTTTGGTTCTCAAATTTCCCCATTCGAAACTAGATTGTTCTTCATTGGTAGACAAATAAACAGCCTATTTTTGAGGTTTCTTTTACTTCTCGTTTGAAAAGATAAAGAAGTTTATACTAATGATTTCCAGTGTTTTCAGCTAAGATAGGCAGCTTTTCATATTTTTTCGAGTTTCGACGGAATAAGCTGGATAAGAAATGCTGAGTTTCAATTACTTATTCATGTCTATAAATAGAAATATGCAAGGTCTTTTAATACCTCACGATAATAATGATTATGATGATGGTGGTGGTGATGATGGATGATAATAATAATGATTATGATGACGGTGGTTGTGATGATGGTGATCGAATTTTCTCCTAATTTCCAAAAAAAAAACAAAAACGAATTCTTGCTTTTATTCATTTCTTTTCTTCCTTCCTTCCTTTCGTTTCCTTTCCTATTTTGATATTTTGTATAAATTAAAAATCCAGAAAAACATTTGCTACTGATACACTTGTAAATTTAAATATGAATTCCTGATATGAATTCAGAAATAAGAAAGAAAGTAAAAAAAATGCTATAAACTTGTAAAAATTGATAAGGGCAGAATGATACGAACTTCCGGCAGCCGTGACACCTTTGTCTGGGTGCCTTGCCTCAGGGTCAATTGTCTCGACTAATCATTTATACAGCAAGCTCATAAATGTTCGTTCATTATATATTCACAGAGAAAAGAGACTTTCCCTCTCAGACAAGAGACGTGTCTAAGTGGCTCAATAATAGAATATTCGACTCTTTCTGCGTAATTGATCATTAGCGTCAAGAATACTCAAAGATGTAAAGAAACAGGCCCTTGTTCTGAATACAATCTTATTTCCGCCTCTATGACAAGTGGAGAAGAAATTAGTATTTCTTCAAAAAGGAAGATTAATGGGAAAACTTTGTTACTAACAGCTGGAATGAATCTCACGAATTTCGTTATCGGTTAGTGACGTCAGGCAAACACTGCCCGTCATGTGCTATCAACCAGACTATATTCTATTGCTTGGTATCAATCAGCTGAATGAAGCCCATTTTCAGGCATTGCAGCCCAAAATGATGGGCTTACATTTTCTCCCAAATACCTCATACAAAATGTTAGGAGAAAATTGCATTTCATCACATGATCGACGTACCTGTAGTCGTTTTTGCGTAGCACTGTTAGCATCAGCCTTAACCCGACAAGCCAATAGGAGCTGAGCAGTAGATGAAGCAACCTGATTGGCTCCTGCGATGAGTCTCTCTTCGCTGGCGTTTCCTTGTACAGCGGCGTTTGCTGCGTCACAAAGAGTCTGTGTGGCTGCTGCGACCGTGCGGGCCTGTAAGAAATGAAAGTATGAAACTTCCATAGAACAAGCAATATTATTGGATGAAAACCATATTGGTATGTTTGTCCATGGGATGAATAACTGGGAAACTTCCATAGAACAAGCTATATTATTGGATGAAAAGCGTATTGGTATGTTTGTCCATGGGATGAACAAACTTCCATAGAACAAGTAATATTATTGGCTACATATCTATAGAAATAGGAATATCATTGGCTGTGGCTTATGCCACTAAACATCTATAGAAGAAGGTATTTCATTGGACGTACCGCAGATACAAGACCGAACGACCATTGGTTATCTTCCCTAGCGTCTGAAGAGGCAGAGAATACCTGAGAGAGAAAAAAGAACAAACAAACGAATAAATACCAAGTGGCGTAGGGTGCAAGTCGAGACTGGGGTGAGGTTCCCCGCAGACCCATCCCCACGTGGACGAGTTGAGACTGGGGTGAGGTTCCCCAAAACCGCGGCCCACTCCGTAAACTCAGATTTCAATTTTAAGCCTTAGTTTGAACAAGTAAAAGAGAAAATTTATACGTTTCCATGTCGGGTAACAAAGAAAACTGGGTTACTAAATTATGGATTATGCTGATGGGATTCCTGTGGCTTTTGCGGGAACTTTTCCCGCCAAAACGCACGCGCGCGCGCCTTTTTAACTCCATGACTCTATCTACGACACTGATAAGGACATTTTCAGTAGTCGTTTCCATGGTGATCTACTTACTCTTCCTGTCTCTACCAGTTCTCTCTGTGCAGCTGAAGCACTCTTGACCAGCGCTACTGTAGCTGCTGTGATTGCTTTAGCCACTTCCAGGATCTGCTCTTCGAAGTTCAGGCTCTCGTCTGCTTGCTGAGGGATTAAAAACCAAAATAAGAGGCTCAATAATGATGGCGGGATAAGTGTTGAAGTAAAAGAAATACAGTGAAAGAATCATTGCTATTGCTCCTCACCTTTGGTCTTGGCTTGGGTTTGAGTTCAGCAAGTTTACGTGCAGCAGCTTCAATAGAGGCAGCAGCGCCAAGAAGCTCGTTCTCTGCGATGACATTAGGATCTTCTGGATTCACCCAATCAGATCCTAAAGGGAAAATAAATAGTGTCACGCAATCAATGTATCTGCTGTCACATCACGCAATATTAGTCATTATAATAACCATGCACAGTCTGAAAAAGGTGAAATGTTCTTTCAAATCGAAAGTACAGAGGAATAGCCCTTTTTCGATATTCTGGTTGAGTGATCACGCACAAAGTAATTCAAGGCGAGGCTCCGGGGAAATAAAGGAATATATTATGATTACTCTATTATTTCCACGGAGCCTCGTCTTGAATGTTTTGTGTGTGATCGCTCAACCAGAATATCGAAAGTGGGCTATTGCATGTTAGTTAAGGGTGTTCTATACCGCTAGTGCTTCTTTCCTCTACTCTAAAGTCTCGGTTCCCTGGAGTCTCATACGCATGTGTAGAAATCCTTACCCTTGAGTTGTTCAGCGACTCGTACCAGTTTCCCTACTCGTTCAGCGACATTCTTGGACAAAGGCATCAGTCGCTGTTTTTTCTCATTGGATGGTTTTTGTATAATCTGATGAACAATATAAGATGAAAAATCAGTTTCCTCTCACACTCCAGTATTTTCATTGTCAATAACTTACATTAATAACTATTTCCTCTCACACTCCAGTATTTTCATTGTCAATAACTTACATTAATAACTATTTCCTCTCACACTCCAGTATTTTCATTGTCAATAACTTACATTAATAACTATTTCCTCTCACACTCCAGTATTTTCATTATCAATAACTTACATTAATAACTATTTCCTCTCACACTCCAGTATTTTCATTGTCAATAACTTACATTAATAACTATTTCATCTAACACTCCAGTATTTTCATTATCAATAACTTACATTAATAACTATTTCCTCTCACACTCCAGTATTTTCATTGTCAATAACTTACATTAATAACTATTTCATCTAACACTCCAGTATTTTCATTATCAATAACTTACATTAATAACTATTTCCTCTCACACTCCAGTATTTTCATTGTCAATAACTTACATTAATAACTATTTCCTCTCACACTCCAGTATTTTCATTGTCAATAACTTACATTAATAACTATTTCCTCTCACACTCCAGTATTTTCATTGTCAATAACTTACATTAATAACTATTTCCTCTCACACTCCAGTATTTTCATTGTTAATAACTTACATTAATAACTATTTCCTCTCACACTCCAGTATTTTCATTGTCAATAACTTACATTAATAACTATTTCATCTAACACTCCAGTATTTTCATTGTCAATAACTTACATTAATAACTATTTCCTCTCACACTCCAGTATTTTCATTGTCAATAACTTACATTAATAACTATTTCCTCTCACACTCCAGTATTTTCATTGTCAATAACTTACATTAATAACTATTTCATCTAACACTCCAGTATTTTCATTGTCAATAACTTACATTAATAACTATTTCATCTAACACTCCAGTATTTTCATTATCAATAACTTACATTAATAACTATTTCCTCTCACACTCCAGTATTTTCATTGTCAATAACTTACATTAATAACTATTTCCTCTCACACTCCAGTATTTTCATTGTTAATAACTTACATTAATAACTATTTCAGACACTTGACCATAAGCAGCAGCAGCATCACGTCCTGAGACTAGAGTTGCGTACTTGACGTCTTCTGTGTCAGCCTTTGTAGCAGCAGCCTGAAGGGGTTAAAAAACAGGTGAATATGATAATGGATGAAAGAAGGGATGGACAGACGGACGGATGGATGGATGAATAATGGATGGATGGATGGATGAATGGATGGATGGATGGATGGATGGATGGATGGATGGATGGATGGATGGATGGATGGATGGATGGATGGATGGATGGATGGATGGATGGATGGATGGATGGATGGATGGATGAATAATGGATGGATGGATGAATAATGGATGGATGGATGGATGGATGAATAATGGATGGATGGATGGATGGATGGATGGATGGATGGATGGATGGATGGATGGATGGATGGATGGATGGATGGATGGATGGATGGATGGATGGATGGAAGATTGGGTGAAAGGAATAAAAAAGGAATAAAAAAGGGAATCGAACGGGAGAGATGAGATGGGATAAGAAGGATGAATGGGTGTGAATGGAATATGGAGGAAGGTAGGTAGTTGATTGAAAGGTTACCTGAATAGATTGAAAGAATGGGAAGGATGGATGAATGGGATGAATGGGATACGATGGATATCATTACCTTGCATATAGTCAACATTTCAGTGACAGCTTGTCTTCCCATATTAGCAGCAGCAATTGCGTCGTCTTGGTTACACGAGTTACCAGCAGCAACCGTTTTCGCCGTTGCCAAGGTGATCCCTTTCGTACATCTGATAAGGTCTTCTGGAGTTGCATCACGTGTTGGTAGAGACGGAGAATTAAGAACCTAATGGAATAGACATACTGATGAGATGCTGGGCTCGGTGTCGTATGTGAATAGATTTAAAGTTATTTGGTTCTCTCATGTGCTTTGAGGATACCGTAGCAGTGAGAGGGCTCGCCTCTCACCAATGCGACCCCGACTCAAGTCCCCCCGGGCTCGGTGTCGTATGTAAGTTGCTTAGTGGTTCTCTCCTGTCCTTTGAGGGTTTTTCTCTGGGTTCTCCAGTTTTCCTCCCTCCTTAAAAAACTTAAAAATTCCAAATAAATCCTGTGCTTCATAGTAATTAGAGTTTAGCTCTGTTGTGAGTGTCCCACGCTGTGATACGACAGCTAAAGTTAGATTGTTTTGAATAGATGAAGATGATAATAAGACTCAAAAACTTACCAGTATAGCTTGTTTGACAGCTTCGTTTGTTTGCTCAAGCGCACGTGTTCCTCTTGTTGTCTTGTCTTCAACAGTTTTAACCGTCATAAGCAAAGATGACACGTTGGATACCATTGTCTATAAAAAAAATAAGCCAAAAAATGAAGTTCTGGGATACCCAACCAACATAGCGTCCTGTTTCCCCCTCCATGGATGAGAAAAGGAGGTAAAAGGAAACTACGCTTGGGGGGTTGCTCTGGGATAACTGTAGAAAGGTTGCGCATGTGCTCTAACACCAGACTACTCAATCATTGACCTTTTCTAAGTTCAATAAACAGGATGCATTATGGTCTAGCTTGGGTACAAAAAACACCATATAAGGCATGGTGAATCGAATATGTTTGTACCCAAGCTAGACCAGAATGCACCTTGTTCCCTATCCCAGGTCTAGCTTTGATCAACACCATATAAGACATGATGAACAGATGTTTGTACCCAAGCTAGACCACAATGCACCTTGTTCCCAGGTCTAGCACCTTATCCCAGGTCTAGCTTTGATCAAGACCATATAAGGCATGATGAACAAGATGTTTGTACCCAAGCTAGACCAGAATGCAATAGGTTTGCTATCAGAAAAGATCAGTGGAAGCAAGAAAATCACTCTCGAACCAATAAGACTGTAAACAATATAACAGCATGAACCGCAAGTGTACTTCTGTACATGTTTGTATTTCCGGTTCCGGTTCTAGTTAGCTTACCTTTGCAGCAGCCTTGAGTGGTTCTACTGTAGGATCTGAGGCAGGTTTACCGGAAGCGTCCTTCGTTGCATTGATTAAGTTTCCTAGTGCAGATGCCACGTCTCTTGCTGCGTTGAGAAGCATTTGCTAAAGAACAAAACAACAACAAAGTAGGTCAACATGAATGTGCTCTGCGCCATCCCTGTACTCAGCATCATGTGTCAGTAGAGTTTGTTGATTACAGGATTTTTACGGGTTCTCTGGTTTTCCTCCCTCATCAAAACCCAACACACTAAATTCCAATTTGATCTGTGAGTTAGCCATGCCCTGACTTAGATCAGCCCAGAGGTTGTTTCAGGGTTCTATCTGCCAGTTAGCCATGCCCTGACTTAGATCAGCCCAGAGGTTGTTTCAGGGTTCTATCTGTGAGTTAGCCATACCCTGACTTAGATCAGCCCAGAGGTTGTTTCAGGGTTCTATCTGTGAGTTAGCCATACCCTGACTTAGATCAGCCCAGAGGTTGTTTCAGGGTTCAATCTGTGAGTTAGCCATGCCCTGACTTAGATCAGCCCAGAGGTTGTTTCAGGGTTCAATCTGTGAGTTAGCCATGCCCTGACTTAGATCAGCCCAGAGGTTGTTTCAGGGTTCTATCTGTGAGTTAGCCATGCCCTGACTTAGATCTGCCCAGAGGTTGTTTCAGGGATCGATAAATGCATTCTAAGCCAGGCTAACACTGAGTACATGAGTCTGTAATCGTGTGCGTCAACATCGAAAATTTGATTTTCTTGTACTGGGATACCTGTGCGTCACTATCATCTGAACCCAGAGCGGCAGCACCCAACTTGACATGATCAGCGAGTTTTGAGACACTGCCAACAGATGACTCAGCTGCTGTGGCTAACACATCCTGAGTAGCTTGAGCAGCGGCTACTAGCTTCTTGGTATCTTCTACTAATACCTTGGCATTCTTAAGAATATCCTCCCTGAAAATATACATTATTAGTTAAGGAATAAAAAAACAGTTTTCCGTGTATTATACTGTGACGCGGGATGTGGAGAGAACACGAGAGAAGCGTAGGAAACCACGACGCGTAGCAGACAGCTACAGCTACAGCTAGTAGCTGGTCTACCAGGAGCTGATGGTGCACACTTTATCCCCCCCTCCCCCCTCTCTACATCAGTGCTCCTTATTATGGGCATTTATATCTAAAGCTACACGAAACTGAGAGAAGTCCAAACAGACGTAAAGATTTTGAGGATCGAACCATGTAGCTACGAAGGCCGCGCACTAACCAACTCAGCTACTCCTGCACGTGACGTCAAAGCAGCTCAATTTGGAGGACAAAACAAAATAATTTCAATCTACTGAGAATAGACCAATTCCGAGATGCGCGAGCGCTTTCAAAAATATCGCAGGCGCAGACATGAAAAAGAGGCATTTTCGGGCAAGATCACGCGCGCTATTGACTCTGCCCGAAAATGCCTCGAGATTTTTGAAAGCGCTCGCGCATCTCAAAAATGGTCTATTGGAACCTATTGTTTTTCCCTCCAAATTGAGCTGCATTCCGACGTGCTACAAGAGGTCTTTTAAATAGTTCGTATGTTATTTCATAGGCAATACATCCACGTGCTATAGTCTTGTTATTTTACCTGTGTTCAGAGAAGGAGTCGTTAGCACCTTCAGGATTCATTGTGCCTGCTGTAGCGAACATGACTGTTGTGTCGAGGTCATTGACAATACCATGAACGGTAGCAGATGCAGTAATACATGCCTGGGTACCACGTGACCCAGCCATAAGAGCAGCCATAAGATGTGACACCTAGAATGATAAGAACACATGTCATTCCCTTGAGTATTATATCTTTCTTTACTTGGAATGCTATTCATCTATGGTTCAGTTACGATGCGAATCAAAAAACCGTGGGCACCCAGAAATATTTCAGAAATCGTGTATCGTTCGTTGACCAATGTGAAGTAATTTTCTAACTGCAAGAAATTCGACTGATTTGTAGTCAGATAAACTTCATGTAGTTAGAGAGTCGTTTCAGATTGTTCAACGAACGATAAACGATTTCTGAAATATTCTTGGGTGCCCACGGTTTTTTGATTCGCACTGTAAGTGTTAAGATCATATACTTTACCTTTTCAGCTACACGTCTACTGTTGTCAGTGAGGTCTTTCTTGGAGTAAGGATCGTTTGGTCTGTTTTGTACTGCACCAGCACTCTGGACGAGTGCGATACAAGATTCACCAAGACCCTGGACATTATACCTGACACGCTGAGCAACCTGGGAAAAAACATGAAAAAATGGTACTGTTGGTAGATGATAATGTTGGTAAATCAAGATGATGATGATGATACATGATGATGATACATGATGATGATGATACATGATGATGATGATACATGATGATGATGATACATGATGATGATGATACATGATGACACATGATGATGATACATGATGATGATGATACATGATGATGATGATACATGATGATGATGATACATGATGATGATGATACATGATGACACATGATGATGATACATGATGATGATGATACATGATGATGATGATACATTATGCTGATACATGATGATACATGATGATGATGATACATGATGATCATACATGATGATCATACATGATGATGATGATACATGATGATGATACATGATGATGATGATACATGATGATGATGATACATTATGCTGATACATGATGATGATACATGATGATGATGATACATGATGATGATACATGATGATGATACATGATGATGATGATACATGATGATGATACATGATGATGATACATGATGATGATACATTATGCTGATACATGATGATACATGATGATGATGATACATGATGATGATACATGATGATGATACATGGTGATGATGATACATGATGATGATACATGATGATGATACATGATGATGATGATACATGATGATGATACATTATGCTGATACATGATGATACATGATGATGATGATACATGATGATGATACATGATGATGATACATGATGATGATGATACATGATGATGATGATACATGATGATGATGATACATTATGCTGATACATGATGATGATACATGATGATGATGATACATGATGATGATACATGATGATGATACATGATGATGATGATACATGATGATGATACATTATGCTGATACATGATGATACATGATGATGATGATACATGATGATGATACATGATGATGATACATGATGATGATGATACATGATGATGATACATGATGATGATACATGATGATGATGATACATGATGATGATGATACATTATGCTGATACATGATGATACATGATGATGATGATACATGATGATGATACATGATGATGATACATGATGATGATGATACATGATGATGATGATACATGATGACACATGATGATGATACATGATGATGATGATACATGATGATGATGATACATTATGCTGATACATGATGATACATGATGATGATGATACATGATGATGATACAAGATAATGACACATGATGATGGTGATGATGATGATGATGATACATGATGATGATGATACATGATGATGATGATACATGATGATGATGATACATGATGATGATGATACATGATGATGATACAAGATAATGATACATGATGATGGTGATGATGATGATGATGACAGTGATGCTTCACTCACCTCCTGGTTACCAATAGTAGCCACAGCACCTTTAGATTTCTTAGCGATTTCATCATACAGATTACTAATATCCTTAGCAAGAGGTCCTAGTTTGGTTGGATCTGTATTGGCCTTGCCAACCTTGGATACAAATGTAAATACATCAGCATGCATGAAACAAAGAAAACACTGAAAGAATCTAGAAAGTTTTAGAAGAATGCGCGAGATAAGACAAGGCAATAACGATCTTATTTGTTATAACGCCTCCGCAGTTACAGTGCAAATCGGAAAAAACCGTGGGCACCCAGAAATATTTCAGAAATCGTGTATCGTTCGTTGAGCAATCTGAAACACTAACTGCAAGAAATTCGACTGATTTGTAGTCAGATAAATTTCTTGTAGTTAGAAAGTCGTTTCAGATTGTCCAACGAACAATAAACAATTTCTGAAATATTTCTGGGTGCCCACAGTTTTTCGATTAGCACTGTAAATTAAAAACCCTTCCATGATGACGTTATTCAATCCCACAATCCTTAGCACCATGTGGTAGTTCCCAGTCTTTCTCACCATATCCTGTGCTTTTCTGGTTAAATCTTTCATTGCTTTAGTCATGTATTCTTGATAATAAACAAAAGGTTGATCAGCCTCTCTAATACGAGCATCTACAGCATCCATCAGAGGACTATCAATCTGTCAATCAAAGTAAATCATGGGATATAATAACCACACCAATAGGTGGGGGAGGGGTGTGGTGAGGGAGGGGTGTGGTGGGGGAGGGGTGTGGTGGATGAGGGGTGTGGTGAGGTGGAGTGGGGTTTAGAGAGGTGGAATGGGGTGGGGAGAGGTGGAGATGAAGGGGTGTGGTGAGGTGGAGCGGGGTGGGGAGAGGTGGAGTGGAGGGATGTGGTCAGGAGAGGTGGAGGGGTGTGGGGAGAGTTGTAAGGGGAAGGGGTGATCAAAGGTGTTGTCTACTTACACTAGTAAGAGTCTTGCTAATACTATCCACCAGGCCTGATACTACACCAGATTCACTGGCTTCTTCTTCTACTGTGTTCTTCAAGTCTTTGATTGCATCTTTCATACTTTCTGCTGCCTCGTTAATGGCGGGATGAGCCTGGGTATTCTGTTGAAAGGAAATTACAAAGATGTTGGTTGATGGATTGAACTGACTGACTGACTGACTGACTGACTGACTGACTGACTGACTGACTGACTGACTGACTGACTGACTGACTGACTGACTGACTGACTGACTGACTGACTGACTGACTGACTGACTGACTGACTGACTGACTGACTGACTGACTGACTGACTGACTGACTGACTGACTGACTGACTGACTGACTGACTGACTGACTGACTGACTGACTGACTGACTGAATGACCGACTGACTGACTCAATAATGAATCTAACGACTGACTGACCAAGTTGCTCATGCAATAATAAGTGGTCTCATAAAATACCTTAGGGTTGCCTCCCCCAGACTTGGCAGCATACATCATCTGTGCTGCACACTCTGCCACAGTCTTAGTCTGGTCCAGTAAATCTGCCTTTCGCTTGTCATTTTTCATGAGGGATGCAGCACCAATAGTTGCGTCACACAACGGCACCAAGAAATCTGTCAGTTTGGCAACCTGAAAGGAAAACACACGTAACATTAAAACCCGCCCTTGTTTTACGAGGGTAGCACTAAATAACCAGTGGCTAACAAACCTGTGGCCCTCGTTCCATGATGGAATTGGAATTTAGAAGTTGATTTTAATAGAGGAATAATGGAAACGAAAGCAAAGCAAAGGAAAGAAAAGTTGATTGTTGTGGAGGGAGAAAAATTGGAGAGCCCAGCGAAAAACTCTCAAAGCACAGGAGAAAACCAAGAAGCAACTCTACTCACATACAACACCAAGCCCGGCGGGACTCAAATCCAGGTTGCATTGATGAGAGATATGTACTTTCATGGCTACACAACCCGTGCTTTCCAATGTTACTTAATTGACATTAAATCTAAGACATCTAGTAAAATCATCTTTTTGAGACATCTCTTTGGCCATTTCAATACACATGAGTGATGATGATGATCATGGTAATGATACTGATGATGATAGCACATGGTAGGTTTTGATACAAATATTATTGTGGCAAATTCACAAGCACAGTACCTCATGTCCGATGTTCTCTGGTTCTGATTTTGCAGCGACCGCAAGTGGATCAACATTGCTACTGATTTGAATCAGATTCTGCTGCATCTTTTCTTGGTAACCCTGTGGTAAACAATTGGCCAATCATCAGTCGACATAAAACTAGTAACTCAGATTGCAATGGATTATGGGAAAATCACATCATATGTCATTACCCGTAAGGTATTGTCAGTTCTTGGTACCATGCCTTCACTGATACTAGCGAGGGATGCCTGGTCAAGATCGTTTATCACATGGTTGATTTTATCAAGGGCCTCGTCACATTCTCTCTGACCGGGCGCGTTATCTCTGGAATAAGAAAATAACGTTATAAATCATTAGCATGACAGGTCACGCAACAGCGAATATGGTCACGTTCCATATCCCATTCTTACTATTCTCATGAGGAAATACAAAATTGAATAAGAAAGAAAACTTGCAAAACATTTTGGTAGTGGTAGTAAAAAAACAAGTAAGGAGCACCCTGTGGCTAGTACAGACTTACTTGATAGCTGTAATGAGTCTCTTCATGGCATCAGCCACACCCTTCGCAGACTGTTGCATCTGATACATGGATTGTTGGTCCTGTGGATTGACCACACCCATCTTGGCTGTATTGAAGTAGTTGGTGCCTGTGGTAGCGACCGATTTACCTGCCATTATTACAGGGACCTGGGCTGAGCGGGCCTGGAAGAGACAGCAAAATTGTCTCAATGTATTACCGCTGTTCAAGACAACTACAGGCACGTTTGCAAATGATTGGTTATGGTTACCTATGCCCAAAGATTCTTCAATAAACTTAGGCTTTTTTCAAAATTAGCAATATGTATTACCACTGCTCAAGATACCTGTAGGCGGGTTTACAGATGGTTATGTAGCCAAAAGATTGTTCAATAATCTTATGTGCTTTCATAATTAGCAATATCCAATCACCACTGTTCAAGATGTCTGTAGACGCATTTACAGATGTAAAGGCATAGTTACATAGCCCAAAGATTGTTCAACAAACTTTAAAACTAAGCAATATGCATTGCCGCTGCTCAAGAAGCCGACAGATGCATTTATGAATGCAAAGGCTTAGTTTCTTTGCAAACAGAAGTTAAATAATCAAGAAACCCCAAAGCCTTCCAACCATCAAATGAAGAGAAGAGTCTGGTACCAGGTATAATAGATTACCTCATCGCTAATTTTAGCAGGAACAGAAGCAAATTCTGGTGACAGAGCATAAGCTGTTAAACTGTGCACGCTGTTCCTTAGGGGCTTGGTAGCATCTGCACAGTGCAGACGGTTATCTTCATTCATGTTACCAGCAAAAGTCTAAAGCAAAAAAATAATAAGAGATAGTGAATAAAATCACCATTGGGTTGCCTGTGGAGAGATATGAATTTTTTATTATATTGGGATTCCTGTGGTGTTTTTATTCTTACAAGATGGCAGCTCCTTATGAGTGGTTTTTCCCCTTTTTCTCTCCCTTTTTCAGTTAGAACCAATTAAAAGGAAAACAGACTCTGCTAGCAGGGAAAGATCACAGTATACGTTTCTCAGAAATAATAGGTCATTGTCATGGGATCCCTGTGGTGTTGTCTATTTTCTACACTGGGCTACCTGTGGTCTTACCTTAATATTCTTCACCAGATTAGCAGTATTGTTTGCCACATCCTTGGCTGACTGAACAAACTGTCTCTTGGCAGCTGGATTAGTTGTTTTTGCTGATGCTGTTTTACAAGCATTACACAGAGCAGATGTATGTTTGGCTACAGATGTTGCGGCGGCTAACACCTAGAAACACATGGAGTCAAACAACAAAGTTAACCTGTTATGGGTTTCCTGTGGTTTCATTAAGAGTTTTGTAGAAATGAGGACAAAACTATAGGAGTGAGGTCATAGCAATTATCATCTTACAGGATCAGATTTAGAGGGGAGGGGTGGGGTTTCCTGGTACCCACTACCTCTGGAAGTGAAATCCTGGATTTTGTCCTCAAATATTTCCAAAGGAAAGTCAAGTTGCAAAAAATGAATATACTGTCTATTTACATAATTATGTATGCTACTAAATAACATATTTGTGGATAGAAATAGACACTACAGACACCCAGTGTCAAGCATTTCAACAGGTCTCTGAGGGGGAGGGAGTATTAACCAGTACCCACCACATAATAAAATCGGATTTCAACTTTCGAAAACTGTTTAGACATTACCTTCTGTTGACTTGAATCAGGGTCCAGTAGACTACCACAAGCGTCATTGATTTCTTGTTTGGCTTTGATAAATTTTTCTTGATCAATGAGACCTGGTCGGCCAGCCACACTGGATGGATCTGCTACAGCCACAAGATATGCTGCCTAGAAGAAAGAAATGGAAAGAAAAAAATGCTTATTAACTATTGACTTGACTTATCTGTGTGGAGATGGGTAGTGTAAGAAACACGGAGAGGATTAATAGAGATAGTGAACATGAGAATGATGATGGTGATGGTGGTGATGATGATAATGATGTTAGATAATGATGATGAGGATAATTAATGTTGTTGATGATGATACATGATGATGAAGATGATGATTATGATGATAATGATGATAATGGTGATGATGATATATGATGATGATGGTTATGCTGGTGATGGTGATGATGATGATTATGATGGTGGTAATGATGATACATGATGATGGCTATGATCATGGTAATGATACTGATAATGATGATACATGATGATGATGATGATGGTGGTAATGATGATACATGATGATGGTTATGATCATGGTAATGATACTGATAATGATGATACATGATGATGATGATGATGATGATGATGACGACGACGACGACGACGATGATGATGATGATGATGACGACGACGACGACGATGATGGTGATGATGATGATTATGATGGTGGTAATGATGATACATGATGATGGTTATGATCATGGTAATGATACTGATAATGATGATACATGATGGTGATGATGATGATTATGATGATGATGATGATGATTACAATGGATAGTTATTATTATTACCTGTGCAGCAGACTCAGTTAAGGCACAAACAGCATCAGATGCTCTTCTCACAGTGTTATCAAACTTGTTGTAATCAGCTGATTTGATGCTGTCTGATATTACTGGAATAGCCTCGGCTAGATCCTGAGACAGACAGACAAACAGAGGTTAGAAAGACAGACAGACATTAATGTTAGACAGATAGACAGAAACTGGACATTATACAGGTAAAGGTGTAGGTCAGTAAGGACTTCCTATGAGAGGAGAACTCCTGGCCAACCTCAAAAGTTATCCTTCGCTTCCCCCAAAACACAATCACTTTACAAATACACTGATGATCCTAGTAGAGACATAGGGACCCCATCCAGTCTTACCCTCGTATCTTTGGTGACGTGGTCCAAGCAGTCAAAATAAGTGTCGTCATTAACTGGTTCAACAGGATTATCAAGTATATTGTTCATAGCCTGAAACAAACAAACAAGTTATTTAATACCTTTCCTGACCAAATCAGTAGGTCTCGACACGTCAATGTCTGTTGTACTGTGTTTGATAGAGGTTGAAATCAGTCATAACTTGCTTAGTGGGTGTAAAATACCTGATGTGATGCAGACTGTAGGTGTGGACATATGATCGTTATATAAAGGGTACATGTCATAACTTGGTCTGTAAGTGTCATTATAGACGGGCTTGCATGTGACATCAAAGCAGCTCAATTTGGAGGAAAAAATAAAAAGAATTTTAATCTCCTGACATTTGGAAGCTATTGTTTTGTCCTCCAAATTGAGCTGCATTCTGACATGCTCCAAGGGGTCTGTACATGTCGTTACTTAATCAGTACATGTTGTCATATACCTGTATATTTCGCACAGCATTGTCACATTCCTTCTGTCCAGGAGCAGCAGACATACAGGCGTTCAGTAGCATGTTGATACTATCAGTAACACCCCTATGAAGGAAATCAAACCAGTACATAAAACGTGGGTGCAATGTTTTCTCATTTAAGACTAAAGAAATAATACTCAAGGGATTGACACAAGCTCTAATTGGTAGACCTTTTTTGACCGTGTGTATTGTTTTCTCATTTCAGACCATGTGTCATTCTCTTGAGATTAAGATTCCTTGTTTGAGTTATATCCATATTCATGTGTCTTCTCATGTGCAACAATTAAACAAAGAAATAATACTCAAGGGAATGACACATGGTCAAAGAGAAATTTGAGCATTCGTTTAAATTCCATAATTACCTAGCAGCATTGGCCAATGCATTCTTAGCGTTCGGCGCATTTGGATCTGTAACCAGTGATTTAGCAGCAAGTAACAGTTTACTGGAAGCAGTTGATGTGTTCTTCAGATTACGGACCATGGTGCCTTTGGCAGCGTCATCCTTTGAAACAAGAACAAATGAATGAATGAATAAATGAAAATAGCAGGCTGGAGCACTCGTAAGTTTTTAGCCAAAAAGTGATTTTCTGTTAAGAGTTGTTTAAAGCTTTGACATGACTATAATGCAGTAAATATGTTGCAATGGCCCCTGCAAATCACATTTCCAAGAGCCTCAACTTTTCATGGAGGTGGGGCTTTCATCCAGACCCCCCAGATTAGCCCCTCCCTCTCTCAAAACTATGCTCCGCAGACCCTGAATAGTAACAGATAATATCTGAGACAACTCACCGGTGCCTGCCCAGCGAGTGTCATACCACTGTCCACCAAGTCCTGATAAGATACTGAGAACTTCTTCGTAGATGTAGCAAGCTGATTGGGCGTACCACGTGATGCAGTAACGACTTCACCAGCGGCAGCATTAAGTGCGGCTCCAGTTTGACTGACGCGTTCTTGTACTTGACGGTAAGGTTTGTTGGTCTTGGGAAACTGATTAAGAGAAGTAGCAGAACAAATATGAATCAAAGGTGGTGTAGTGGTAACATACTTGTCTCTCACCTCAGGGGCCGTGGGTTTGATTCCTGGACTCATAATTTGACACAGGTAGAGTTTTGTTAGGTCTCTTCCTTGATTTGAGGGTTTTTTCTCAGGTTCTCTGGTTTTCCTCCCTCCACAAAACCCAACAAGCTAAATTCCAATTTGATCTGTGAGTTTACCCATGCCCTGACTTAGATCAGCCCAGAGGTTGTTTCAGGGTTCAATCTGTGAGTTAGCCATGCCCTGACTTAGATCAGCCCAGAGGTTGTTTCAGGGTTTAATCTGTGAGTTAGCCATGCCCTGACTTAGATCAGCCCAGAGGTTGTTTCAGGGTTTAATCTGTGAGTTAGCCATGCCCTGACTTAGATCAGCCCACAGTTGTTTCAAACTTTGGTGTTTGTCTCAATCCCTTGAGTGTTGTGGGTCTCATATGGTAACCATGGTAACTAAGACTCACCTGTCCTGAAGCTAAGGCTTGATTTGAAGCAGACACAGCCTTGATGGCTTCATCTACGTCCCGTTGCCCAGGGAGACAGTTAACACAGTTATTCAAAGCATTGGACACACCTTTGGCCACCTATCCATATAAAGAATAAGAAAACCTTATTGAACAACTAACATCATGGCCGACATCCAACATGGCCGACATGGCCAACATGGCTGACATGGCCAATATCCAACATGGCCGATATCCAACATGGCCGATATCCAACATGGCCGATATCCAACATGGCCGATATCCAACATGGCTGACAAAACAAAAGTCGTGAATTAAATTACCTGTGCTAGTCTCTGCTGGTTGTTTGGGTCTCCTGGGTTGGCCAACGCATTCTTTGCTTCCTGTAGAAGCTTTCCTGACTCAACTATGACGTTACGTGCAGATTCAATAAGTTTTTTCTTTGCTTTTTTGTCAGGTGTTCCTCCTGCTACCCCACGCACTGATGACGTCAAAATCTTGAGGGCATTTGCAGTGTCACGTGCTGCTGTACCAGTGAACTTCTCGTTACCCTGGAAACCACCAATTATTCACCAATAAGTATTTTTAAATGCTTTACGGAAGACGAAATTGAAATCATTATCATGGATAATGAGCCTAGGTTGCCTTTCAAGATGGCTCTTGAGCCTGCACTTACCCCAGCGGCAGCAGTCAGCAGTTGTGCCATGGATGACCCGACACTCTTAGATGTTGCACCAAGTTCAAGTGCACATGATTCAGGCTGTTGAAGAGAAGAATTTTCTAACTCAAATACAATACAATGCAATGCAATGCAATACAATACAATACAATACTATAATACAGACAAGTATAGAGAAAAACCCTTGTGGCAGGGGCGAGAGAACAACACAGCAAACAAACTCATTCAAGCATTAGCAGCTTATGTCACCCATACAATCCAAACCTACCGTTTCACCAGGGAGAGGAACAAGCTTTCCCTCATCAGCTGCTTTTTCAATGGCCTTCAAATCATTTTCAAGTCCTTTCAGTTTCTTCATTGCACTGTCTAACTCCAAGGTACCACATGCTTCTGCTGCCTGTCAAATAATACACCAAAAAATATTTTTGATTGGCTTAGAGTAGAAGCTATTTGAGAGTAATGGCATTACTGACTCACCTTATCGGCAGCATCTCTCAGATCGCTCAACTTCTGTGCTGTGCTCTTGGCAAAGTTTGCCAACTGTGTAGCATACATTGGTTCTCCTACAGTTGGCAAAGCAGCTTTTGAACAAGCAACCATTTTGGCTACCGGCTTAAAACACACAGAAATGATTGGCATTAATAGTCCATACGATAATAATTGATGTTGTTATGGTAACTGGTTGTCTTGGGCACCCTTATTTTTATGCTTTACGTTTCCAAGGCAAAAATTATATTTGGTTTTTAATGTTATCATATTAATTTTTATTTTTTTATTTTTCTGGGTGGTCCTATAACTGACCTTGTGGCATACCACATTTAACAATCACTTCAATTAAGAAAACATTGAAATAGATATAACTCACCACGATGAATTGCTTGGACTGATTAATGAGACTGAGTTGACTGCTAGGATCATCTGGGTTGTTGGCGCAATCTCGCATAGATTCAAGCAACTTGGCTATCTCATCTTCTACTGGCTGTAGACCCAAAAACACCCAACAGTTAACAAAGAAAGAGCATTATCAATTGGAATACAGCAGCTGTGATATGTACCTTGAACATATCATCTAGCTGTTGTTGGGATGTCTGATTCCTGTTAGACGGCCCGGCTGCTTGTGCTGCGGCAATCAACTGTGTAGCCTGGCCTGTGGCTTCCTTAGCTGCTTTCTAAATGCAAAAAAAAAAGGATTGGATTCCGTTAATAACTACTGATGATGACCATGATTGGAGATGGCGATGATGATGGTGGTGATGATACATGATGATGATGATGATACATGATGATGATGATGATACATGATGATGATACATGATGATGATGATGATACATGATGATGGTGGTGATGATGATAGATGATGAGGGTGATGGCACATGATGACGGTAATAATGATGGGAGATGGTGATGATAATCATGCAGATAATTATCATATCTAATGATGATGATTAAAGATGAAAGTAATAATGGAAGTGATGGTGATGATGATGATGATGATGATGATGATGAATTATGACAAGATGGTACAAGGTGATGATGTTCATGATGATATGATGACATTGGCAGTATTGATATCATACCTCTAATCGTTTCACAAGTTTCTTTTTCAGTGCATCACTAGCTGCTGTATTTGTTGCTGAACGAACATCCTCAGCCGCTCGTTTCAGTTTCTCTTGTTCTTGTGCATCATTTGGATTACTGGCTGCACCCTGGAAAATGACAAAACATCCACATTTCATCAAGAGGAAACAACACCTGGTGTGTTAGTTGAGCATTGGACTGTTGTGCAGAAGGTTGTGGTTTCAATTTCCAGTCACACCAACACTCAGGGTCTTAAAATAACTGACGAGAAAGTGCTTTGTATATGCTTGTAATGTTTAGGGTTGCATTAAAAGGTTTTCTGACCTTAGCAGCTTCAACAAGCTTTGCTGTGGCATCTGCAAGTATCTTGGCAGCGGCTAACAGTCTCTTCTGAGAGTCATCATCATCTTGAGTCTCGGCTTCTGACTTGATACCACTGACTAGCGATGATGTGGCCTGTCATACATGATATAACAAAAATGTATTGAGCATCATCACCATCATGTATCATCATCATGTATCATCATCATGTATCATCATCATGTATCATCATCATGTATCACCATCATGTATCATCATCATGTATCATCATCATCATGTATCATCATCATGTATCACCATCATGTATCATCATCATGTATCATCATCATGTATCATCATCATGTATCATCATCATGTATCATCATCATGTATCATCATCATGTATCACCATCATGTATCATCATCATGTATCACCATCATGTATCATCATCATCATGTATCATCATCATCATGTATCATCATCATCACCATCATCCTCATCATCATCAATGCCATCATCATGTATGATCATCAATGCCATCATCATGTATGATCATCACTATTGTTGATCATCATCACCATCATTTATAATTAATATGTATCATCATAACTACTTCTATCATCACCACAATCACAATGACCACTACACGCAACAAGTGAAGGTGATTCAGAGAACTTGTGCATTATAAATAATAAATATCATTATCATTATTACATGTACAACAATAGAAACTATTGAAATCCAAGTACAACACATTCCCAGCTCAACAACATATTTTCCAATCCTTACCTGAGCTAATATTTTGGCTTGTTTGACCATTTCACCAGCATTCCCCATACTATTAAACAGTCTGTCCGTCGCACCAAGGATGTGATCACAGGTCTCGTCGTATTTCTCCCCCTCCTTTGCCTTGATTCCTCCTTCACGGACCTTGGTTAACAACTGATTTAAAGCATCTCTGACACCCTGAGCTGCGCCATACAAGGCAGTGAGGTCCTCGTCTTTGGGGTTTGCGTCCTGAAAGAGGAAAAAAGAAATTGACACATTTTAAGAGGTGAGGAAAACAATGCAGTGAAGATCTTGCAAAACGAGGATAAAATACTTTTGAATTGATCTTCAGTACCTTACAGTTGTCCTCAGTATCCCTGACAGCTTTGGCAACCTGTTTCGCTGCCTCCACTACCTGATCTTGGCACATCTGACTGCTAATAGTTGGAACAACAAGCTTCACACAAGCAACAAGCTGTGAGGTGGTCATAGCGGTGTCTTTAGCAGCTCCTATGACTTTAGCCTGCTGCGCAGTGTCTGGACACTGACTGGCAATGTTTTTACCCTTCAGGACTAGAGTTGCTGTCGCATTGGCAACTGCTTGAGCAAGTTGTAGAAGCATTTCCTGTTGGGAAAGAGGGACAAGAGCTGTCAACAATCCATCACTATCATCATCATCATCATCCATCACAATCATCATCATCCATCACTATCATCATCATCCATCACTATCATCATCATCCATCCCCATCATTATCATCATCCATCACTATCATCATCATCCATCACCATCATTATCATCATCCATCACCATCATCATCTATCACTATCATCATAATCATCCATCACCATCATCATCATCCATCACTATCATCATCATCATCCATCACCATCATCATCATCCATCACTATCATCATCATCATCCATCACCCATCATCATCCTCATCATCATCATCATAATCATCATCATCATCATCTATACCTGTGTTTGTTGATCTACTTCTGGTTCTCCCATGTATTCCAACAGCTGTGCACCAGATGAACCCACATTGCCTGCTGCACTCAGAAGACGACCACGTTTCTGGAGACAAAATTTAATACACCTTTAAAATGCCGTCTATGATAATCATATTGTTTTCATATATATGTCAAAAAAAAAACCCATTGTGTATAAATAAACATTATTATTATTATTATTATTGAAAAAAAAATTATTATCATTATCAGAAAAAATATATATTATTATTATTATAATTATTATTATTATCTTACAAACATGCTCCAGCAACCTTATGAAGTCAGTGGTATTGCAGTGAACCCATTTGGTTCTTACCTCTTTGTCTCCTGTTGACCCTTCTTGTGCAGCTTTGAGCAACCCAGAGAACGCTCCAGCCAATCCACGGGCAGCATCCAATAACTTGTTGCTGTCATCATTATCATCCAGGAGACTAGCGATCATCTTTATTCCCTTGGATAAGTCTTGTAGATTAGCAGTACTGTGTGGGGGAAAGATTGATTGAATATTGATTATCTACTGTATGATATTGATTAGGTTTTGATTGCTTGACACAAAGATTAGCAAAAGATAAAAGATAATTAATAACCAAAAATCAAAATTTTAATTACTATTGATTTACAACAATTATTCATTACTTGATGCTAGAGCAACACCCACTACATGTAAGAATTGATACCAATTAGTTGACAACAGTTCTCCATGATTACTGTACTTTCATGGAAATGAGAGCAGCATCAGCAGTATAATCATGTGTCTTTATTACAGTTTCCAAATAATTCCGATTAGTTATAATATGATAAGCTACTAATAACATGAATCATAACAAGCAGCACCAGAAGAAACAGAGTGGTTTAATGACAGCTTATGATTAATTATTGATTGGTTATGATTAGCTATTGATTACTTACATGACATTTACAGCAGCTCCAGCTGCAGTGTAGTTAGTGTCTTCCGGCTCTCCTAAAAAGAAAAAGCCATAAAAGCAAGTTAGTCATGAAATGCACATGCATAGGTAGTGGTGTGATGGGGGGACATAGGAGGAAGATGTAGGGAGTTTTGTCTCACCTGAGGTGATGTTAACAATAGAGGCACATGATGCGGACAGAGCAGCCAATCGAGAAGCAACATTCTGTCTCGACACATCTAATGTATTCTGTTTCCATTTCAACGACGACTAAAAAAATGTAAAAAAATTTTAATTATTCAAGTAAAAGTAGAAAATTAAAATGTTACCATAGTAACAAGATGACACAAAAAAATCTAAAGATTGTTGCCATAGATACCACATTAGGGGCATGAACTCAAAGAAACATGTCACAGAAACAAATAAAAAGATGGTGTTGAATGATGTCACAACATTCTGTTGTTATAGCAACTACCAGTGTTGCCAGGGTTACACCAATAAATCAGTCTTACCGGGTCTGAGCCAAGAGCAAGAGCATTGACAGGAGTCTTGAGTTCTTTATCAGCATTATCAATAGAATCAATGCCTTGACTTAGGCTACTCATGTAGGCTTGTTGGGCTGGCGTCAAGTTGTGTAGTTTGGCTTGGGATCCCTGTGGTAAGATAAGGGGGAAAAATTACATTCAACAAAATCATTTTTTGGGAGCACTGGGTGGCATAGCTGTGATAGCACTCCCATCTCACTAATGCAATCCAGGTTTGAGTCCTGTCAGGCTCTGTGTCATGTGAGTAGAGTTGCTTGTTGGTTTTCTCATGCGCTTCAAGGTTTTTTCTCCAGTTTTCCTCCCTCCTCCACAAAAATCAACTTCTAAATTCCTACTTCATTCCAGTGGAAGAAGAGCAACTCTGTGTGCACCTCTAGCCCTTATGTCTATCAATAAGGGTTAGATGGTAGAACAATAAAATCCCTTTCGTCTCAGGAATGAATTCTTTCTCATATAAACCAATTATATTGTTTCTATGCAACATGGCTGCTGTCATGTGCAAAACCTCTATTGCAAAGGAATTGTGCAAAAGAAATGTGTTGCAGGCAGCTGCCATGAGATGAAAGGGATCTAGAGGGGATTAAGCAGGTTACAAGAATAAGTACATACCATAGGAGGCCTGTGCGCAGAGTGTGCTGACCCAGACATGGTACCATACTGCGCTGGTTCCATTTTACCCATGCTATACCGTGATGCACCTGAAACATGAATTTGAACAAAAAAATCAGATTCTCCTCCTTCTTAAAAACAGAGACCTTCAACCAAACCGGTTTAGCCAGTTATGATCAAACCAGACTAAACCTGTTTTGGTACTTGTGTCATCAGACTCACCTTCTCCTCCTGTTCTCACTATGGCAGGTAATGCAACAGAGCCAACAGATGCGTGACCAACCTTATTTGTCTGTCGGTCAAGATAAGTCCCTCTGGAAAAACACACAATACATGTATCAGTGATTGCGTGACACTCCTGTTTCATGATGGTTACATTATTTGACACCCATTAAATAAATACATCTTTGCTTGAGTGACCATGAAACAATGGTAATGTATTTTACTGTATTTTATCAAGCTCAGTCTCTACTTGTAGCAGCAGACCTTTGCTGAATTCACTTCAGTCACCAGGAAATAATGGCTCAAAGTCGAGGTTGGACTTGATGTCTTCATACATTTGCTGTATTTTATCAAGCTCAGCCTCTACTTACAGCATTAGACCTTCCCTGAATTCACTTCAATGACCAGGAAATAATGGTACCAAGTTGAGGTTAGACTTGATGTGTTCATACATTTACTGTATCCAACCTCGACTTGGAGCCTTTGTTTGTGGTCACTCAAGTGAATTCAGAAGAGCTTTATAAATAAAGTGTCTGTCTTAAGAAAGTTATGTCAAGAAGAAATTTGTTTTTCTGTGTCTTTATTCTTTTAATTTCTTACTTTGAGGGAGCAACAGAATCTTCTTCCATTGTTGATTCTTCGTCAAAATCTGGATCATATCCTTCTAGACCTTTTCTCTGTTGATGTGGAAAAAAATCAATGCTTCCTCAAATAACATACCTTATGTCAAGAAAACATGAACACTTCCATGGGAAGCATGGGTGGCGTAGCGGTGAGAGTGCTTCCCTCTCACCAAGGCGACCTGAGTTCGAGCCCTGCCGTGCTCGGTGTTGTATGTGAGTAGAGTTGTTTGTTGGTTCTCTCCTGTGCTTCGAGGGTTTTTCTGGGTCGTCCAGTTTTTTCTCCCTCCTCAAAAATCGACTTCTAAATTCCAATTGGAATGCAGTGGAGTAAGAGCCACTCTGTGGATTCCACTGTTAATTCGCATTTATTATTTATTTTATTTATTTATTTATTTCATGAACAATTCCAACGGAAGATAATGATAGTGGTGTCTACATGTAGCAACCTAACTGCAAACTTGGCTTAATAAAAACAAGACATCTCATACCTTTTTAAGGATGATGTCGATGTAGCCAGCGATAAGCTGCGAGATCTTTTCTCCTTCATTGGTTTGAACTGAGTAATATGACTCAGTGTAGTCTCCAAAATCCTAAACAAGAAAAAAAAGAGTAACTTAGTTGTTTCCTTGCTGACATTTCTTCTCAAAGCAAGTGTGGAGTCATAAGATTTGCCGCCACGACAAAACATGCATTCATAAATGCCAATCTAGGTCTTATGCTCTTGAAAATTTTGCTTTAACTTTCACAATGTTGTCATGAAAAAAGTTTGAATGTTGTCCACCAAAGCCTACTTTACCACAATGATGTTGTTGAGGAACTACAATTCAGAGGTTTGAATGTCCCAGGCACATGCAACTTCTGGTGGTGTGTTTTTTGATTGGCCAAGAGCCAGCCAATGAGAATTAAGTTATTTTGAAGGCAACAAGAGAAGACGGACAGACAACTTACCAAGGTGAAGCTGTTTGGAGATGCTGCCCATCTGCGTACTGTTGTTAATGGCCAAGTTTTCATAACCTTGAAAAACAGAAGAATGAAGAAATTAATACAATATTTATGCATTTTCTATGCGAATACTCCAGTTTAAATTTCTCTGTTGCTCAGGGTTAGACTCTATTTTGTGTAGAATATCCACGTGTTCCAGTGAAGGTCTGTGGAATTTCGAAGTGTTTGTATTGTTGAAGTTGCATATTCTTTATTTTACTGTTGGTACATGTATTTGTGAATATTTAGAGATTGAAATGAGTGTTTCATGAACTCATTACCAACCTCTTTTGTTCTCTCGTCCACTCTGAGGATGCTTTCTTTGGTGATTCCAAGAAGTCTGGGAACTAGTTTATTCTTTCCTTTCATTTTTTCCTTTAAAAACAAGAAAATTTTATTTTTGTGATTTTATTTCTATCATTAGATATTTAATTTAGGCGTCATCCTATCTTATTTTTTTAACCTAATACGATTTTAGTGTCACACAACACATACTGTACCTTGACGAGGAAGAAAGTCACGCCATAGGTTTTGAGCCCACGACATAGTTGTACATATCTGTATCTTGCTTGTAATTCGTCCAATCCTGACAGCTTCCTGTGTTCCTGAATATAGCAAGAAAAATACCAATCATTGCTACTTCTGTTACTGTTTTGGATGTGCTGTTGTTGCTGCTGCTGTTGTTGCTGCTGCTGTTGTTGTTGTTGAGCTGTTGTTGCTGCTGCTGTTGTTGTTGTTGAGCTGTTGTTGCTGCTGCTGTTGTTGCTGCTGCTGTTGTTGTTGTTGAGCTGTTGTTGCTGTTGCTGTTGTTGCTGCTGCTGTTGTTGTTGTTGAGCTGTTGTTGCTGCTGCTGTTGTTGCTGCTGCTGTTGTTGTTGTTGAGCTGTTGTTGCTGCTGCTGTTGTTGCTGCTGCTGTTGTTGTTGTTGAGCTGTTGTTGCTGTTGCTGTTGTTGCTGCTGCTGTTGTTGTTGTTGAGCTGTTGTTGCTGTTGCTGTTGTTGTTGCAGCTGTTGTTGCTGTTGCTGTTGTTGTTGTTGCAGCTGTTGTTACTGTTGCTGTTGTTGTTGCAGCTGTTGTTGCTGTTGCTGTTGTTGCTGCTGCTGTTGTTGTTGTTGAGCTGTTGTTGCTGCTGCTGTTGTTGCTGCTGCTGTTGTTGTTGTTGAGCTGTTGTTGCTGCTGCTGTTGTTGTTGTTGAGCTGTTGTTGCTGCTGCTGTTGTTGCTGCTGCTGTTGTTGTTGTTGAGCTGTTGTTGCTGTTGCTGTTGTTGCTGCTGCTGTTGTTGTTGTTGAGCTGTTGTTGCTGCTGCTGTTGTTGCTGCTGCTGTTGTTGTTGTTGAGCTGTTGTTGCTGCTGCTGTTGTTGCTGCTGCTGTTGTTGTTGTTGAGCTGTTGTTGCTGTTGCTGTTGTTGCTGCTGCTGTTGTTGTTGTTGAGCTGTTGTTGCTGTTGCTGTTGTTGTTGCAGCTGTTGTTGCTGTTGCTGTTGTTGTTGTTGCAGCTGTTGTTACTGTTGCTGTTGTTGTTGCAGCTGTTGTTGCTGTTGCTGTTGTTGCTGCTGCTGTTGTTGTTGTTGAGCTGTTGTTGCTGCTGCTGTTGTTGCTGCTGCTGTTGTTGTTGTTGAGCTGTTGTTGCTGCTGCTGTTGTTGCTGCTGCTGTTGTTGTTGTTGAGCTGTTGTTGCTGTTGCTGTTGTTGCTGCTGCTGTTGTTGTTGTTGAGCTGTTGTTGCTGTTGCTGTTGTTGTTGCAGCTGTTGTTGCTGTTGCTGTTGTTGTTGTTGCAGCTGTTGTTACTGTTGCTGTTGTTGTTGCAGCTGTTGTTGCTGTTGCTGTTGTTGTTGCAGCTGTTGTTGCTGTTGCTGTTGTTGCTGCTGCTGCTGTTTTTGCTGTTGTTGCTGCTGTTGTTGCTGTTGCTGTTGTTGTTGCAGCTGTTGTTGCTGTTGCTGTTGTTGTTGCAGCTGTTGTTGCTGTTGCTGTTGTTGTTGCAGCTGTTGTTGCTGTTGCTGTTGTTGTTGCAGCTGTTGTTACTGTTGTTGTTGCAGCTGTTGTTGCTGTTGCTGTTGTTGTTGCAGCTGTTGTTGCTGTTGCTGTTGTTGCTGCTGCTGTTTTTGCTGTTGTTGCTGCTGTTGTTGCTACTGCTGTTGTTGCCATTGTTTCTGCTGTTGTTCTGTTGCTACTGTCTACTACTGCTGCTGCTGTTATTATTCAAATTGTTTTAGCTACTTACTTCTTTGATTTTCTTGTCCACACTTTTTGTCTTGACATACTCTTTAGGCAGAAATTCCTTCAAACTATGAAACAAAATAAAAATAAAATACATGTAAACAAAATGTAAAAAACACAGATAAGATTCCTAATAAAACACTTGTTTGATGGCATAGATTAGTGTCAGTAGTAAACTTTCAACAATCATACTTACTCAATCAGTTTGTATTTGCCTTCGTCAAAGTCGCCAAACTGGACTTGAATTTGAATTGCACCAAGCTACATGATAATTGAAATAACATCAATTACTATAACATCAATGGGGAACATTCAGAGGGTATTATTTAGTGAATCAAAGGTAGTGAAGTGGTTAGTGCCCTTGCCTCTGGGGTTTGACTTGGATCAGCCCAGAAGTTGTTTCAGGGTTAAATAAAGCTAATGTTGAATAAAAACTTTGTAAAAACAGATGGATTAATAATGATAATATTTATCTTACCTGTGATGCTTCTTCAATCGTACATGGATGGGTACCGTCAATAATGCCATCACGACACTATGGGGGAAAAAACATTTGTCAGCGCTCATTTCATATATTATTGGAGCTGTTTCATTCAAGTGGGAAAGCCAATGTGCATGAGCTCAAATTTCTAGCACAAAGCATTATGGGAAACCGAGTCCTTACACTTTTTTGGCTCCTCTAAAAATCCACCTGACAATTTTCCTTTAACATTTTCTATGCGAATGTAAGTATTTCAACAGATGAAAACAACAGAGTAATTTTTTCTGATATTTCTTTGATTCTGCTGTTCCATTT
This sequence comes from Anthopleura sola, assembly GCA_023349425.1. Classification (NCBI taxonomy): domain Eukaryota; kingdom Metazoa; phylum Cnidaria; class Anthozoa; order Actiniaria; family Actiniidae; genus Anthopleura; species Anthopleura sola. The sequence goes on along the minus strand of JALHLI010000020.1, from coordinate 432,349 downwards.
TTGCAGGACTAAGTTTGCACATTGCCTATTGTGTGTGTGCATGGACCAGTGATTGGGCTTCCTGTGGTCCTCAATAACCATGGGAAACTAAGTCCAAGGTCTGACCAATTGAAATTATCCATGATGCATTGTGATCAGATGAAATGAGCATTTTGATTTGTTTATAGCCTGTCAATCATACCTGGACGTAGAGCAGGTTCAACTGTACTGGATCTTTGATGTCAACATTCTGATCTGAATAGAAGTATTTCCTCCTGCAAGATAACAAGAGATGATAGTGAATTCCTCAAGACCAAGTACCGATGGATTATTGATTTGAATATGAAACTGTGGTGACCCGGTACACAATTTACTTGGGGTGCGATGTTTTTCCACTTCAAAACTCTTGGGAATAAGATTCTTAGTTCAAACATCAACCATATTTTAGTGTATCTTTTCAATTAGAGTTACCAACAAACGAAGAAATGATACTCAAGGGAATGATGTGTTTCATACCTCATTACAACAGTGTCAGTATCACTGACTCCTAGTTCACGTAATGTCTTGTCATGATCAAGCCAGCGAACTACAGAGAAAGAAAATCCACAGGTGATAACATTGGTATGAGGCAGTATAAACATTAAAATATATCTTTAATATGGTCTACTAATACTGCGAGCACAAGCAATGTGCAAATAAGATCAGGAGCATGTATGTATGTATAACTTTATTTAAACACAGAAAATCATCAGTCAATATTTACAAAATTAAAAAATGAAATACCGGTAGCTACTGTTTTACATGATTGCCGTGTGGGAATCTCATAAATTAAGAGAGGCCTGGTTCAATTTAGATTTAAAACTTGCTAAGGAACCAGAGTTTCTAATATTTTCGGGTAAACCGTTCCATATTTTGGCACCACTGTAACTAAAAGAGCACCACATGGACTTTAACATGTATACTTCAATAGAGTTTTTTCATGTGCAGTCAGTCCAATCAGGGTCCGTGCAGGCTTCTTGTGAAAACATTCAAGGACATTTCAAGGAGTATTCAAGGACCAAAATGAAAATTTTCAAGGACCACATAATGATGGGTGCGATCGGGATTACGAACTTTTAGATGAGGAAAACAGGCGTTTTGGGTTACAAAAACCTTTTTAAATATTTTTCAAGGAGTTTTTACGATTTTCAAGGAATTTTTTCTTTTTTCAAGGAGTTTCAAGTGCCCTTGAAATGAGTTTTCAAATTCCAGCACTTTTCAAGGAGTTCAAGGACCTGCACGAACCCTGTCCAATAAATGGCATGAATAGCAAAAGAACCACAGCAACAGTCTTCTTCACAGTTCCCTGCGCCATCTTGAAAGGTAGCCATGCCTTTGCATCAAAAAAGACAAACGGGGAGCTTGCAATGACAGAGACATGTGAATAATTGTCCAAAGTGTTAAAAAAAGGTTTCTATCATTGCAAGCTCACTGCCATCTCACTTCGATGCAAACGCATGGCTACCCTTGAAGATGGAGCAGGGAACTGTGAAAGATGATATTGATTTGGTACACCCCTATCATCTCACCTACAACTGCACTCTGCAATGCATAGTATTAAAAATCAGGGTTTAGTATGAGATACGCATTAAAGAAAAGAGACCCCTACCATCATCTTCTGTGTGGAGTTTCTTCTTCAGTTGTTCCATCTTTTTTCTATCTCTTTCTTCCATTCTCTTGATTGGAACGTCTTTCATTGATTTGTCCTGAAAAATTAATGAACATAGATCTCTTAAATACAAAAATAATATTCATTCTTTCCCCTTCGTTTCCCTTGTCCTATCTAATTAAAAGTCATTCAGATTCCATGCTGATACCCAAGCTAGACCAGAATGCATCTTACCCTTCTAATTGTAGATGTCTTCTCAGCTTCATCTTTTTCTTCCTCTTTCCCCTCCACCAACAGTGAGAACTCTTCTGGGTTTGATATTCCTGTATCATAATAGTCACACATTACTTATAAAGAACCAGGATGCTTCATGGGGTTCCTGTGGTATACCCAAACACAGGGATCCCGAAACTAGATTTTGGGGATGACTATGATTAGGAGTGAAGCAAAAGAATTCAAATAAGAATAAATAGTTTGGCTTTTCAGTGGTACAACTCACCCATTTTTGCACAAATTGTTTCAAGAATTTGTCCAGCGGTGTGACTGTCATCAATCTACGACAAGAATGAAAACACAATGAAGGAAAGATGGAGGGATGAATGATAACCAGCTGACCTGAGAAAATATTAGCAAATCAAGATTGACAAAATTGGCAAAACTGAAGTGTCATCCTTAGTAGCTTGGAGAGTAGGGAAATGGTTATTTCTTTATTTCATTTTCCCACTCAATAATAAATATCATAGTAAATGTATACAAAATATCAAAAACCTCTCCTGAAAACCTAGATTTATCTCAGATATAAACTTTTATAAGTCAATTTTCGCAGGATTCATGACACCTCAGTTTTGCAATGACTCTACATCACTTTTTAAGATCAGCTGAAAATAGATGAATGAATGGATGGATGGATGAACAGATGAGTTGATGAAGGATGGGATGAGATGGATGGATAGATCAATAGAATGGATGGATAAATAGAAAGGATGAATGGATGAGATGAATTAATGGATGGATGGATGAATGGGATGAATAATTAATGGATGGATGGAATGGGATGGGATAGATACAGTACCTGAAGGGTCTTAACATTATTGTCCATGAATTTAATCTTAATAAGGCGAATCTTTGTTTTGTATTCCACAGAGTCCTGCGAGAAAAAAAAGGTGCAATGGCATAGTTATTGAGCAATCATACCTTGGGTGATCAACATGAAACCAGCTGCAATATTGCATATATATTTTTTGTACTTACTCCATTCTTGAGGGGGTAGAAGTTAAGAGATCTGGCAGGTTCAAGCCATTTTCCTTTGGCCAGGTCATCCGATGGAAGAAACAAACCATAATCGGCAGCTACAAGAACACAAGACATGCATGTGAGATGAACAGGAACTGAGGATCAAACTATGGACCTCTTGCTTAGCAGGCAGCACACTATCCAACCAAGCCACACTTGCTCCTTAAAACAAGTGTGTGATGTCACTGAGATCAAACTATGGACCTCTTGCTTAGCAGGCAGCACACTATCCAACCAAGCCACACTTGCTCCTTAAAACAAGTGTGTAAGGTTGCTGAGATCAAACTATGGACCTCTTGCTTAGCAGGTAGCATAGTAACCAACCAAGCTACACTTGCTCCTTAAAACAAGTGTGTAAGGTTGCTGAGATCAAACTATGGACCTCTTGCTTAGCAGGCAGCACACTATCCAACCAAGCCACACTTGCTCCTTAAAACAAGTGTGTGATGTCACTGAGATCAAACTATGGACCTCTTGCTTAGCAGGCAGCACACTATCCAACCAAGCCACACTTGCTCCTTAAAACAAGTGTGTAAGGTTGCTGAGATCAAACTATGGACCTCTTGCTTATCAGGTAGCATAGTAACCAACCAAGCTACACTTGCTCCTTAAAAAAAGTGTGTGAGGTCGCTGAGGATCAAACTATGGACCTCTTGCTTAGCAGGCAGCACACTATCCAACCAAGCCACACTTGCTCCTTAAAACAAGTGTGTGATGTCACTGAGATCAAACTATGGACCTCTTGCTTAGCAAGTAGCATAGTAACCAACCAAGCCACACTTGCTTCTTAAAACAAGTGTATGGTCGCTGAGATCAAACTATGGACTACTTGCTTAGGGGGCCAAGGAAGTGTAATCAGAATAATTTATTCATTTGAATAAATTACCTTTTCCAGGCGAAGCATCAGGTACTTTGTCTCTGATTATTCTTAGTGCTTCAGCAACAGTTGCTTCTGGATTGAACTATGATAAAGGATAAAACATTATAGTCAATATAAGCAATGATGGTGGTGATAATGATAGTTGTGATGGAGCCCTCAGCCAATCCCTGATATCTTGCGAGCTCGACATTTATCATGTCGAGTTCAATGCTTGCTATTTTTTTGAAAGCAGTTTTAATTAAATATTTCTTCTTAGTTTACGAAATGAATATTAAAACAATTATTGAATTTGGTTTTCGCATGATATTGTAAATATCAAGACCTCTGTCGTTTTATCCACCTCAGCCTACAGCTTCAACAGATATATAACACAGCCTTGGTCTTGATAATTTACGATATCATGCTCAACATCATCCAATAATTGTTTATTATCATTATTCATTGTCGTCATAACATCAACATAAATCTAAGACCCTCAAGATATAAAGTTGAGTAAATTTCATAAAAATGCAAACTACATGTACAATTATTGCTCTTTCAATTGGGGAGTTACCTGAAGAGTTTTGACACTGTTGTTTTTCACAACTTGTATTTTCAATGACAGAGCCATTGTCCTTGGCTTCTTTTACACCTTAATAACCTAAAAAAAACACACAAAATATAATATAAATCATGTGTTTCTCAAGAAAGAAACAGAGACTGCAACTGAAAACAGGATGTGGCTGTTACACCCTTCAAGCATTAATTAGACTATAACGAACCCTGAAACAACCTCTGGGCTGATCTAAGTCAGGGTACAGCTAACTCACAGATAGAACCCTGAAACAACCTCTGGCCTGATCTAAGTCAGGGCATGGCTAACTCACAGATAGAACCATGAAACAACCTCTGGGCTGATCTAAGTCAGGGCATGGCTAACTCACAGATTGAACCCTGAAACAACCTCTGGCCTGATCTAAGTCAGGGCACGGCTAACTCACAGATAGAACCCTGAAACAACCTCTGAGTTGATCTAAGTCAGGGCACGGCTAACTCACAGATAGAACCCTAAAACAACCTCTGGCCTGATCTAAGTCAGGGCACGGCTAACTCACAGATAGAACCCTGAAACAACCTCTGGGTTGATCTAAGTCAGGGCATGGCTAACTCACAGATTGAACCCTGAAACAACCTCTGAGTTGATCTAAGTCAGGGCACGGCTAACTCACAGATAGAACCCTAAAACAACCTCTGGGCTGATCTAAGTCAGGGCATGGCTAACTCACAGATAGAACCCTGAAACAACCTCTGGGCTGATCTAAGTCAGGGCACAGCTAACTCACAGATAGAACCCTGAAACAACCTCTGGGCTGATCTAAGTCAGGGCACAGCTAACTCACAGATAGAACCCTGAAACAACCTCTGGGCTGATCTAAGTCAGGGTATGGCTAACTCACAGATTGAATAATTTGAAATTGGAGTGTTTGTTTTTGTGGAGGGAGGAAAGCCAGAGAATCTGGAAAAAACCCTGGAATGAATAGGGAGAAAATTGGTTTGAATAACATTACTTCCTTTTCACGAAAGTCATAACATCAAAAGACCAAAAAAAATGAATGTAAAAGTGATAGGAAATGATGAAGTCTCTACTGATGTTCTTACTTACTTCCTTGAATATTAATACCAAATAAATAAAGTTAAATAAATTTTCTACATGTTTGTGTTATAATTATTTATTATAGATTCTTTTAACGTACATCCTTTACAATGAATTTAATTTTTTTCATAAGGTATGTCTCATTGTGGTTTCAACTACAGGATGTCTTCAAACAATATATACTCATTATCAAAACCCACAAAAGAATGTTCTCCTGGCTCACAATTTCCTGCAGCCTTTTTTGGTCAAATTGAAAACTTTTCCCCAGCTGTCTAAGAATAGCTCAAAATTTGACTGTTTAATACACAAGATGTTGCTCATCAGGGAATCAAAACCAACCCTAAACGTCCAATCAGACTCTGTCAAAGCAAAGCTTTTTGTTTGATTATGCAAATACATTACTTTTGTTAACATAAATTCATGCTATTATAATAAAAATGTTCTGGAAAATGATGACAGGATGTCATCGAAATATCCAAAACTTTTCGCGTTTATCTTTCTTGTAAAATGTCTAAGAATAGTTCAAAATAATAATGAATATATTGTACAGATACTTCCTCCTTTGAGATTAACAAACTGTATACGAAACTGATAAAATCAGGTGAAAAAATCCTTGGTTTAAGCCTTGGGTTAGTCTTGGTTTCCACATTGCAAAACCACTAGTACTTTCTAAATAGAGATACTTATACAGATACTTCCTGACTTGACAATATACTTGGTAAATGATAAAATTAGATTTTAAAATCTGACGCTTAATCCTTGTTTTTGTCTTGGAGACACATTTCAAAACCACAAGTACTTTCTAGAAGGTTATATTCAGTGTAAACAATACCTTCTTGTAAAACTTTTAACTTTATGGTCAAGTCTACATCAGCATGAAAAGGAAAAAATGTCTTAAATAAAACAAAGCAGCTTTGAACCTCAAAGTAAATTCTACTCTTTAAATCTATAATATTATTTTGACCAAATAACTTTAAAAAATTAAATTTTCTACAAGGCATAAGAGAGCAGCTAAATACAAAAAATACCTCTAATAAGCTAAGTTCAAAAAAATTCTCATTTATAATTACATGTAAAACTTACTCAATAAGAAGATTAGTCATTCTAAACAAACCGCAAAGAAATATAGTATTATAATTTTAGGTGAAAATGATGACAGCATGTCATCCAGCAAGTTTCCTAGTGTTTTTTTTTTTCCTTCTAATTATTATAAATGTTTGACTAAATCTTTACTGATATTTTAGGACTGAAATAAAATAAGATAAGTAAAGTTTTAATATCTCCAAAAGATGAGTGACTTTCAGCTAAAAATAGATATCTAAAGGAAGGTCAAATCCTGAACCTTTGTCAGTCAAATGATATCAAAAGAGATAAGATGTCATGAAATGTCACAAATTTTTTGGCTTGGGTTTTTCAATAGCAGATATCAGAATTATACTCTATTGCTTTTAAAACAGTTGTTTTAAATTTATTGTGACATTTGGGACCAGTTTCTATACACTTACTGTATTGTTGACCCAAATGCCTAGACTTGGAACAATTGTTTGAAGGCAATAAAGTGTAACTCTGATATCTGCTATTTATATATATAGGATATTACATGGTCGAACAGAGATACGAGTTTTATCTTCGAGTGTTGATAATCGAAGCAAACGTATCTCCAAGCGGCCATGTAATGTTCTGTTTATTATATGAAATCTTCAATGAAAAATAATGGAGAATTTGAGACTTGCTGAGCAAAATGTCGAAATTGAACACCACCAGTGTTGATATAAATCGTATCCCCACTGGCCACTGGTGGGAGTGGGGATATCAATTTTATCATTTTGATGTCACTCAATATCACACTCTATTTCATATAATAAATATATATATATGTACCGGTAGTATATTATCTGGCTATCATTGACAATGCAGAAATAGGGCACCTTGTACTAGCTTTAAATAATCAAAAAACCTAGCTTATAGATAATCGGAGATTATATGACATGAAAAATATCTGGGAGTAGCAAGAAGTGATGATAATACTTGAAAGATGTTTGGGTTTAAGCCAAGAATCAACAAGAACGTTCAAAATAACATATATGTGTGTGTGTGAACGTTGACCCTGCACCATGTGGAATGGACTTGATCTTTACGCTATTGCTGAGGTGGGTGGATTGATAAATGAATAGATGGAGTGAGGAAGGGAGGGATGCGTAGACAGAAAGATGGATGGATGGATGAATGGATGGGATGGAGGCAGAGATGGAGGGATAGAGGAAGGGAGGGATGAATAGATGGATTAAAACAATAATATAAATAAACAATCTTTAAAAAAAACACAAAATTAAAAAAGTGTTCTAAGCTCATCTTATCCCATGAAAACAAACACTTGACATCTGACACAAATTAAGCCGGCACATGTGCAATTAATCTTCTTCCTTTCACCATGGAAAGATGCTAATGAAACAAGAAGATTATGGACCTGCAGGTGACACTCTCTTGATACAAACAGAAAAAATATCCTTAGCAAACAAAAATACCATAACTTTTAAGAAGCATGAAACAAAAAGAACATGGATCTGGTGACATTCTCTTGATCCAAACAGGGGGAAAAAATCCTTAATTAAAAGATACCATAACTATTTATAAGCATAACACTTTAGCAATAAGCATTATGTTTAATGAAGCAACTGATGAATTGAAAATTACTTTATCCTTTTCAAAATTCAATATATTTACTTTTGCACTTGATGAAAAACTGCTATAAACCATTATTATTTAATGACAAGTTAACAGTTTGTTTGCAGATATTTACATGATTATTTAGAAAAGGCCCTGATATAAGCAAAAATATATCTAATTCCCTAACTATTGAAGACAGAATGCTATAGATTAGTCCTGAACAAAAATGGTAAAGAATTAAGTAACAAAATTGAAAATAAAAACAATGAGATCTGTTTCTTTGCTAAACTGTCAATTGGTTTGAAGGATTGAAATGAATGAAGATACTATGGTTACAGAAAACTGAATGAAACATCTATTTTAAATAATGACGAGGCCTGTCAATTGTCTGGTTAAATACTGACTCATAATAAAGGTTGAAATTAATTTAATGACACATGACTCATGCCTTATCTGGAACTGACAAGCTCACACCAGATTATCAACTAATTTATTGTTCAAACTGTGAATGTACTGTTTCTTGGTCAGACTATTAAATAAATGACTATTTGCGGGTTTGAGGACTCTTTTTTCATTAGACAACATTGACAAACCATTAAAAAGGAGTTTTTAAATGGTTTTCGAGGTAAATTAGAAAGAAATTGATGGGGAAGCACAAAGTTAATTGTCACAAAAGCAAACATTAGATTGTGAAAAATGGGGAATTACGAATTGTAGAAAATATTTTCTGATTTCTGATCATAGTTTTTAGAAATATATAGTCATAAGATAGCCATAGATGGATTAGGATTCAAGATATCGAAGTATAAGAAATACTGTTGATGACCTCAAACAAAAACATTAAATCCTACAGAGAACATTGTCATCAGCTGAAGACAAGTATTCTATTAATTTGAAATCTAAAACCAGTCTCAGACCTTCTTTATCGCATTTCTAACACTTTTGAGGCATTTTATACACTATATTTTAAAGGTTTGATTTATTTTCAAGGCTTAAAAATGACGGTATTGGAGTAAGCAAGTGAACAGGCTTGTTGAAGGCAAACATTACAACAAATGATCAACTCTCGTATTCCACTAAGATCCAATAATTCCCATAAAGAATCAAAAATAACGAGTTTCCTAATCAAAACAAACTCTAAACTCACTAAATCATCCCTAAAGAGGTCTAATATGCCCGTCCTAAATATAAAAAAGAGTGTTCTAAGTGTTTGAGAGACCAAAATAGTAGCATTTCAGCGTCAAATACGAGGCATTCCCGGAGTTCTCCAACACATTGAGGAATCATTGCAGAAATTCCAATGGACGATTCAAATTATTTCAACTAAAATTCAAATTGAATCCAACTTACCTGAATATCCTTGAGATATCTTGTTTAGAACATCCAGATTTGGGGTTCAAATGTCTTTTCTTAGCTCAAAATGAACCTCCCCAAGAAAGAATCTTCTGACGGAAACGGCTCAGAAAACCAACAAAATGGCCGTCAATCATTCGGAATAATTCGGAAGGCTTCGGAGGTTTATGGGCGTTTCCGAAGAGCATTCCGAAGATGAGTACCATATCCGACAATGTCGACGTAACGAGCTTGCAACGAGCTTATCACCTCGCTTGTTCGGGAGTAATGTTTTGTATCAAAGAACACGAAATTATTCTCAAATAAATTTTGATTCTACTAAGGGACTGGTCAGAAATTAGCAGGGGGGGAGGGGGGGTGGAAAAAGGGGGAGGGTCATAACTTTTTGAGCCACTGAAAAAGGAGGGTCATGAAAAAATAGGCAGTGAACTGAAGTACATGATATTTTAGGCCTACCCCATGGGGAGGGTTAGGAAATTTCCCTCCCATTGCTAGGGAGGGTCACATCATTTTTAGCACTCAATTTCTCCACCCCCTCCCCCCATGCTAATTTCTGACCAGTCCTTAAAGCAAATGTTTAAACTATCAAGACTCAGTTCACAATTTTGAAAACTTACTTTATTTTTACCATCAGTACAAATGAATCTACATGAAATTATGAAATTTTAATTCCTTTATTAGTAAATTCAACTTATGATGATATTGATGTAATCATTGAAGGAGAACTCTTATACCCAAGTGCTCTAAAAAAAATGGTACAACCATTTCATGATCACCTGCCTAACACAAACCAAGACTTCTGAGCTTTTGGCTTCAGTCAATTCAAAAATGCTGTCTTAAACCATTTTGAAATTTGATTGAAACAAAACCCTCAGAAGTCTCAAATAACAGCTAGTTGCCATATATAGAAGCCTAGATCCTTTAGTATTATTTCTTTCTTTACTAGGAATGCTTTTCAGCTATGGTGCAATGTTTTCCCATTTCAGCCCATGTGTCATTCCCTTGAGTATTATTTCTTTCTTTACTAGGAATGTTTTTCAGCTATGGTGTAATGTTTCTCTATTTCAGACCATGTGTCATTCCCTTAAGTATTACTACCTTATCTACTACTGCTACTACTACTGAGAAAATCTTGAGCCCCCTTTTTTATGTGGCACAATTTTTTTTCATAGTTTCATTACTTTCTTCTTTCACCATGACAACAGTATCTGTCATACGATTTACAAGAGGTGGTATGTCATCTGGTCGGCTGTAATCTTGCTTGCCCCAGGTCTCTTCCAAGTACTTCGCCACCAAGCCCTCTGCTTTGAAGGGTTCCAGTGAGGGGTCTGGTTCTAATGGTAGGCGCACGGTAAAGATTATTGCTGCTTGCTTGTAAGGTGCATTCTCGTTATCACAATACTCATAGAACAGAAGTGGAGACTGGACTGGTAGTTTGTCTACATTAAAAACCAACACAGTACGTCCTTTCTGTAATAGTTGTTCCAAGGTTTCGTCCAGGGTTTTTTTTGCATCGTCCAGGGAAGAATATTGATGATAATCAATACTATTAATATATCCTAATCCGTTATCCTCTGGTTCCAAGCTTTGTGCCAGCTTTCTTGCTATACATTCGAGTACATTGTGTGCAGACGGTCCAGCAGTGAACATGAGTACCAAAGGCTTCTTGGGGTTAGGATTCTTAAGGTGTGCAGTTGCTCTGTTCCGAAGAATCCTCCAAAATCTTGGTGTCTGGCCAGGAAAAGCAGCCTTGACTTGAGCAAATGAGTTGTTATAATTAAACACTCTTAAGGGTCCCCGTGTTTCTAAATATTGTTTGTAATATGGCAAAAGTTGCCACGCTATGATCGCCAGTACAATGACTCCAAAACTGATGGCGATGACTGCTATAAATCCCTTTCCATATACTTTTTGACCTTTAGCTTTGTCACGCGATTTATATTCTTCTGGTTTTTCTTCTCCTTTGGGTTTTTCTTGTCCTTTGCCTCTTGCAACTCTTCCTTGTCCTTGTCCTTGTCCTTGTCCTTGTCCTTGTCCTTGTCCTTGTCCTTGTCCTTGTCCTTGTCCTTGTCCTTGTCCTTGTCCTTGTCCTTGTCCTTGTCCTTGTCCTTGTCCTTGTCCTTGTCCTTGTCCTTGTCCTTGTCCTTGTCCTTGTCCTTGTCCTTGTCCTTGTCCTTGTCCTTGTCCTTGTCCTTGTCCTTGTCCTTGTCCTTGTCCTTGTCCTTGTCCTTGTCCTTGTCCTTGTCCTTGTCCTTGTCCTTGTCCTTGTCCTTGTCCTTGTACCGGCGTTTGATTATTAGTTATTGCTTCTTGCTCTTGCTTACTAGACGTACGATCCGTAGCTGTTTCTGCCATTTTGTTCTTTACGGTGGTAAATTGACGATGGTGTTGTTTTGAGTAACTCACTTGGATCACGAGTTCAAATATCGACCAATCTAAACACCTGTTATATTTGCGAAATGTTTCTTGGAAAGACCGGAATTCAAAAGAGGCTATATAATACGACTTCTCATTGGCCAACATGATTATTGCGAAATTGTTTACTGGAAAGGCCAATGTCCAAATTTAAACTATATAATACAACTTCTCATTGGCCAACATGATTGCGAAATTGTTTACTTAAGGCCAATGTCCAAATATAAACTATATAAAACAATTTCTCATTGGCCAACCTCCTCATATTTGCGCAATGTTTCTTGGAAAGACCGGAATTATATTGGCCAACATCCTTGCCTAAATACTTACCATGAATTTCGATTAAGGCTAGTGAGGAGTCAGTGTATGATCATGGCCAAGTTTTTATCCTATTTTATCATTCTTAGTCTTTTATTGAGGAATTCGAATGCATGCAATGAAGAGGTCTTCCTTAGTACATTTGTTGGCGTTGGAGCAATTGGTTGCTATTGGAGTATTATTCATTGCCGCGCTTATGAATGCTGCACAGACAATTGGATCTCGTTCAACCAAAAACAGCTTTATTACCAACTAAACCATCGTATTTACGGCCAGCATTTGGTAACTGACATAATCTTCAAGCAAATCACGGGACACCTGACTAACGACTCGCCTAAGAAAGCCCTGGCATTGTCCTTAAACGGCATGACTGGAGTAGGTAAAAACTATGCCAGCAGAATCATTGCCGAGAGCATCTACAGAAAAGGATTTGAAAGTCAGTATGTGAAGCTGATTATTGGCAGCCACGACTTCAAGCATAGCAACGAACTAGAAAGGGACAAAGTGAAGCTAAAAAAATGGATAACTGAAACAGTTTCCAAGTGCCCAAGGTCATTGTTTATTTTTGATGAAGTGGAGAAGATAAGACCAGAGTTGGTTGATGTTCTCAAGCCATTCTTGAGCCACTATCCTCAAGTGGACGGAGTCGACTACCGAAAAGCTATTTTCATCTTCATTGGGAATACTGGTGCTGATCTCATCAATAAAGAAGTAATTCGGAGCCTCAAACAAGGGAAGAGGAGAGAAGACATCACAATCAAGCAAATGGATAAAATCTTAAGCAAAGGTGCACTGAAAAAAGTGGGAGGTTTCTTGCACTCTACTCTACTTGAGCACCAGCTCGTCGAGTACTTCATTCCATTCCTTCCTCTGGAAAGGCACCACGTCAACAAATGTATCGAAGACGACCTCAAAGAGAAGAAGGTTCTAGGTTCTGCTTCTATCGTTCAAAAGGTTTTGGATGAACTGCTGTATTTTCCAGACGAAGGCCAGTGGTTCTCGAAATCTGGATGCAAAAAGGTTTCCAGTAAAGTGGATCAGTATATTCATTATTAACTTTGCAACGATGCCCCGTGTACGAAGCAAGTAATCGTTGCAAATAAGAACAGTCAGTTTAGGACACTACAGTAGTATATATTCCAAAATAGTGCGGTCTGCTTGCGAACACATCGTGACAGATCGCGTACAAGCACCAAAATTAGTAAAGAGATTATTCTAGATGTAAGGATCATCATTAGAAGGACCTAGAAGGGGTGCCACTAATCATCAAAACAAGGGGGACGAGAAAATAGACAAATTCTATTTTCCCGTTGGCTGGAGTGGGAGTGAGTGTAATTTGTCAAGTCTCACTCACGAAAAGGAATCTTATTTTCCATGCAACTGATGCTTCTAGGGGACGGACCATTAGATAGTTGATGGGGGGTTGCGTAAATCAAAAAAAAAAAAAAAATAGCTCTTAAACCTTAACAAAAATATTGAGCAGAATCTTCTGTGCGAAAAAAAAATATTGAGCAAGCACAGGTCAAAGATAATGGCACGAACTTTATAAATATGTTGTGAATGCCCCTCTCAAATCACTGGAAATCGTATTTCCGAGGGTTTCAATTCCAAAATTTTTCGGGGCTGTTTGCCCCCAAAACCCCCTACGTTCGCCCGCCTTTGACGATTGTTATCCTTCTTGCAAATAAAATTCGGTCCCTGATAATGCATAATTACATTGAACATCAGAATATAATAAACTAGAACAGAATTCCAACTGCATGTTCAGTTTTCAATCCTGGAATTGTTAAACAAATTTCATTTTACATGTTCATTTTTTTACTTGTCAGTCAAATTAAACTTCAAATTTTGCCGAAAAGCCCATCTCTGATTGGCTTTTTGTTAATTATGAATATATTGTCGACTTATTCCAGGTGATCTCGCTTCTTTCAGGCCGAATTCGAAGGAATTAGCCAATCAGCGGACATTTTGTTCGTAGCTCAATGTTTCCTAGTTCAACTTATAACAGCTTTTGCTCGGTGGTAAATTGACAATAGTGTTGTCTTGAGTAACTGACTTGGGTCACGAGTTCAAATATCGACCAATCTAAACACCTGTTATAATTCCGAAATGTTTCTTGGAAAGACCGGAAATAGGGCTGCGTCAAACTCAGACAAACAAACCGAATTTCTCATCTCTTTGAGTCCGATTTTTGCCGTTCTGTTTTTAATGACAACTATTTTTGAAAAGCAATGCTTTGTAATCAAAGATAAATAAATAGAATTTGTTTCTCCGTTTTCTTTTCAGTATAATGATTACGCTTGTATGAGTCATACATCTATGAAGCGGGCTATTTTTAGGATAGCCACGCATGCAGCCCTCATTATTCAAAAGAGGCTATATCAAACAACTTCTCATTGTCCAACATACTCATATTCGAGTCCTGTACCTGTTGTAATTGCGAAATGTTTCTTGGAAAAACCCGAATTCAAAATATATATAATATATAAACAACTTATTATTGGCCAACATCTTCATTTTCCAGTAGTCCTGCGTTATACTAGACCTTACCTAAATATACCATTCAAAAGAGCCTACATAAAACAACTTGTCATTGGCAAACCTCCTCATATTCAAGTCCTGTCACCTGTTATATTTGCCAAATGTTTCTTGGAAAGACCCGAATTCAAAAGAGGCTATATAATACAACTTATCATTGGCCAACATGATTGCAAAATTGTTTACTGGAAAGGCCAATGTCCAAATTTAAACTATATAAAACAATTTCTCATTAGCCAACCTCCTCATATTTGCGCAATGTTTCTTGGAAAGACCAGAATTATAAAGAACCACTTATCATTGGCCAACATCCTTGCCTAAATACTAACCATGAATTTCGATTAAGGCTAGTGAGGAGTGTATGATCATGGCCAAGTTTTTATTCTATTTTATCGTTCTTAGTCTTTTATTGAGGAATTCGAATGCATGCAATCCTGAGGTCTTCGTTAGTACATTTGTTGGCGTTGGAGCAATTGGTTGCTATTGGAGTATTATTCATTGCCTTGTTTTTGAATGCTGCACAGACAATTGGATCTCGTACAACCCAAAACACCTTTATTACGAACTAAACCATCGTATTTACGGCCAGCATTTGGTAACTAACATCACCTTCAAGCAAGTCACGGGACACCTGACTAACGACTCGCCTAAGAAAGCCCTGGCATTGTCCTTAAACGGCATGACTGGAGTAGGTAAAAACTATGCCAGCAGAATCATTGCCGAGAGCATCTACAGAAAAGGATTTGAAAGTCAGTATGTGAAGCTGATTATTGGCAGCCACGACTTCAAGCATAGCAACGAACTAGAAAGGGACAAAGTGAAGCTAAAAAAATGGATAACTGAAACAGTTTCAAAGTGCCCAAAGTCATTGTTTATTCTAGATGAAGTGGAAAAGATAAGACCAGAGTTGGTTGATGTTCTCAAGCCATTCTTGAGCCATTATCCTGAAGTGGACGGAGTCGACTACCGAAAAGCTATTTTCATCTTCATTGGGAATACTGGTGCTGATCTCATCAATAAAGAAGTAATTCGGAACTGCCAACAGCAGAAGAGGAGAGAAGACATCACAATCAAGCAAATGAATGAAGTCTTAAGCAAAGAGGCTATGATAAAAGTGGAAGGTTTCTTGCACTCTACTCTACTTGAGCACCAGCTCGTCGAGTACTTCATTCCATTCCTTCCTCTGGAAAGGCACCACGTCATCAAATGTATCGAAGACGACCTCAGGGAAAAGAGGGTTAAAGGTTCTGATTATATCGTTCAAAAGGTTTTGGATGAACTGCTGTATTTTCCAGACGAAGGCCAGTGGTTCTCGGAATCTGGATGCAAAAAAGTTTCCAGTAAAGTGGATCAGTATATCCATTATTAATTTTCGTTACTAATGGGGCAGGATGTTTGGAACACTATAGTGTAGAAAGGGATGGAGGAGATATAAATTTCTTATGTATAGAGATATAGGAACGTACATAAAAAAGCGTTGATTTAGGACGTAATTTCGTTGAGAGATATCCAAGGCTCATAACAGTACTCCATACTCGTGTAGTTATAAAACACAATTCCTATCGCAGTTATAAATGCTTCGAACAATTCACCATTTACTATTCCGATGAGAAGGAGAAGAGAAATAAAACATAACAAGAAGTTCACCATAGCCATGGTACAATAGTTCTCACCAAAACTTCCCCGGGTTGCTAAGCAATTTTCAGGTCTTCGAGAGCAAAAGACGTTTTGCGGGCCAATCAGAGCAGGCTATTATTATTCAGAACGGATGTTCTATCATGTGTAACTTCACCTGCCAGACTTTGTTTGTAGCTTTGACTTAATAATAACTAGACACTCTAAGAGTGCGAACTCGAGCTACATTGATCTGATTGACTTTTTGTTAATTATGAATAAAATGTCGAAACATTCCAGGTGATCTCGCTTCTTTCAGGCCGAATTCGAAGGAACTAGCCAATCAGCGGACATTTTGTTCGTAGCTCAATGTTTCCTAGTTCAAGGTTTTCGGCTCAGTTTATAACAGCTTTTGCTCGGTGGTAAATTGACAATGGTGTTGTCTTGAGTAACTGACTTGGGTCACGAGTTCAAATATCGACCAATCTAAACACCTGTTATAATTCCGAAATGTTTCTTGGAAAGACCGGAAATAGGGCTGCGTCAAACTTAGACAAACAAACCGAATTTCTCATCTCTTTGAGTCCGATTTTTGCCGTTTGGTTTTTAATGACAACTATTTTTGAAAAGCAATGCTTTGTAATCAAAGATAAATAAATAAAATGTGTTTCTCCGTTTTCTTTTCAGTATAATGATTACGCTTGTATGAGTCATACATCTATGAAGCGGGCTATTTTTAGGATAGCCACGCATGCAGCCCTCATTATTCAAAAGAGGCTATATCAAACAACTTCTCATTGTCCAACATATTCATATTCGAGTCCTGTACCTGTTGTAATTGCGAAATGTTTCTTGGAAAAACCCGAATTCAAAATATATATAATATATAAACAACTTATTATTGGCCAACATCTTCGTATTTTCCAGTAGTCCTGCGTTATACTAGACCTTACCTAAATATACCATTCAAAAGAGGCTACATAAAGCAATTTGTCATTGGCAAACCTCCTCATATTCAAAACCCTCAGAAGTCTCAAATTACAGCTAGTTGCCATATATGGATCCTTTAGTATTATTTCTTTCTTTACTAGGAATGCTTTTCAGCTATGATGCAATGTTTTCCCATTTCAGTCCACGTGTCATTCCCTTGAGTATTATTTCTTTCTTTACTAGGAATGTTTTTCAGCTATGGTGTAATGTTTCTCTATTTCAGACCATGTGTCATTCCCTTAAGTATTACTACCTTATCTACTACTGCTACTACTACTGAGAAAATCTTGAGCCCCCTTTTTTATGTGGCACAGTTTTTTTTCATAGTTTCATCACTTTCTTCTTTCACCATGACAACAGTATCTGTCATACGATTTACAAGAGGTGGTATGTCATCTGGTCGGCTGTAATCTTGCTTGCCCCAGGTCTCTTCCAAGTACTTCGCCACCAAGCCCTCTGCTTTGAAGGGTTCCAGAGAGGGGTCTGGTTCTAATGGTAGGCGCACGGTGAAGATTATTGCTGCTTGCTTGTAAGGTGCATTCTCGTTATCACAATACTCATAGAACAGAAGTGGAGACTGGACTGGTAGTTTGTCTACATTAAAAACCAACACAGTACGTCCTTTCTGTAATAGTTGTTTCAAGGTTTCGTCCAGGATTTTTTTTGCATCGTCCAGGGAAGAATATTGATGATAATCAATACTATTAATATATCCTAATTCGTTATCCTCTGGTTCCAAGCTTTGTGTCAGCTTTCTTGCTATACATTCGAGTACATTGTGTGCAGACGGTCCAGCAGTGAACATGAGTACCAAAGGCTTCTTGGGGTTAGGATTCTTAAGGTGTGCAGTTGCTCTGTTCCGAAGAATCCTCCAAAATCTTGGTGTCTGGCCAGGAAAAGCAGCTTCGAGTCGAGCAAATGACTTGTGAAACATTCTTGAGGGTTCCCGTATCCCTGAGCCTTGTCTGCCATAAACTAGCCCTAATATGATCGCGAGTGCAACGACTACCAAGAAAACTATTCCGTGTATGTTTATGATTTTGGACCAGAAGCCCTTAACAGGAAGAAAATTTTGAGCTTGTTCTTCTTGTTCTTCTTCATGTTGTTGTCGTTCGTCTTGTTCTTGTTCTTCTCCTCCTTTTCCTTCTTTTCCTCCTTCTCCCGTGGGGCCCTGCTTTTGCTCAAAAGTTGGTTTTACGGTTTCTTTTTGAATATTCTTTTTGTCTACCTTATTCGCGTCGACATTTTCATTTCTTTTCGCTTCAGACGAATCTTTTTCTTCAGGAGAAGACGGATTATCGGGAGCTTTGTCTGCCATTTTGTTCTTTACGATGGTAAATTGACGATGGTGTTGTCTTGAGTAACTCACTTGGAGACACGAGTTCAAATATCGACCAATCTAAACACCTCTTATATTTGCGAAATGTTTCTTGGAAAGACCGGAATTCAAAAGAGGCTATATAATACGACTTCTCATTGGCCAACATGATTGCAAAATTGTTTACTTAAGGCCAATGTCCAAATATAAACTATATAACACAATTTCTCATTGGCCAACATGATTGCGAAATTGTTTACTTAAGGCCAAAAACCAAATATAAACTATATAAAACAATTTCTCATTGGCCAACCTCCTCATATTTGCGCAATGTTTCTTGGAAAGAACGAAATCATAAAGAACCACTTATCATTGGCCAACATCCTTGCCTAAATACTAACCATGAATTTCGATTAAGGCTAGTGAGGAGTGTATGATCATGGCGAAGTTTTTATTCTATTTTATCGTTCTTAGTCTTTTATTGAGGAATTCGAATACATGCAATCCTGAGGTCTTCGTTAGTACATTTGTTGGCGTTGGAGCAATTGGTTGCTATTGGAGTATTATTCATTGCCTTGTTTTTGAATGCTGCACAGACAATTGGATCTCGTACAACCCAAAACACCTATATTACGAACTAAACCATCGTATTTACGGCCAGCATTTGGTAACTAACATCACCTTCAAGCAAGTCACGGGACACCTGACTAACGAGTCGCCTAAGAAAGCCCTGGCATTGTCCTCAAACGGCATGACTGGAGTAGGTAAAAACTATGCCAGCAGAATCATTGCAGAGAGCATCTACAGAAAAGGATTTGAAAGCCAGTATGTGAAGCTGATTATTGGCAGCCACGACTTCAAGCATAGCAACGAACTGGAAAGGGACAAAGTGAAGCTAAAAAAATGGATAACTGAAACAGTTTCCAAGTGCCCAAGGTCATTGTTTATTTTTGATGAAGTGGAGAAGATAAGACCAGAGTTCGTTGATGTTCTCAAGCCATTCTTGAGCCATTATCCTGAAGTGGACGGAGTCGACTACCGAAAAGCTATTTTCATCTTTATGGGGAATACTGGTGCTGATCTCATCAATAAAGAAGTAATTCGAAGCCTCAAAGAAGGGAAGAGGAGAGAAGACATCACAATCAAGCAAATGGATGAAGTCTTAAGCAAAGGTGCTCTGGAAAAAGTGGGAGGTTTCTTGCACTCTACTCTACTTGAGCACCAACTCGTCGAGTACTTCATTCCATTCCTTCCTCTGGAAAGGCATCATGTGGTCAAATGTATCGAAGACGACCTCAAACAGAAGAGGGTTCTAGGTTCTGCTTCTATAGTTCAAAAGGTTTTGGATGAACTGCTGTATTTTCCAGACAAAGGCCAGTGGTTCTCGGAATCTGGATGCAAAAAGGTTTCCAGTAAAGTGGATCAGTATATCCATTATTAACTTTGCAACGATGCCCAGTGTACGAAGCAAGTAATCAGTAGCATATATTCCAAAATAGTCCGATCTGCTTGCGAACACACCGTGACAGATCGCGTACAAGCACCAAAATTAGTAAAGGGATTATTCTAGATGTAAGGATCATTATTAGAAGGACCTAGAAGGGGTGCCACTAAACATCAAAACCAGCTAGGGGGCGAGAAAATGGACAAATTCTATTTTCCCGTTGGCTGGGGTGGGAGTGAGTGTAACTTGTCAAGTCTCACTCCTGAAAAGGAATCTTATTTACCATGCAACTGATGCTCTAGTTGTTTTTCTTTCAATTTTTGATGTTGAATTAAATAAAAACTGTTTAATTAATTTTAATAAATGTGCCGTGAAGGGGGAGGGGCGGGTCAAAGTTCCGCTTTCCGTGTCTTGTAGTATTGCCTTACAATATATCTCACTGACGATGGCGAGCGATGTGCCGAAACATGTTTAAACTAAAGGTTGTCGTTTTGTTTCTTAAAATCATATCCCACTTTATCTTTGCGTTAAAACTGAATGATCAACTTCATATCAATAATGCCCAGTCACTATGAGCAATGCTGAATATCACAATATGGACTAGATTTAGATTTTGTTCTTATAGAAGCCTCCTTTTACAAAGAATTCAGTGCTAACTATTCTCCATCAAACCGACATGTATACCTGCAAGCAGCTTATTCGATATTGCGTAAATACATAACTCCTAAATTAAAAGGAAAGATTAATAATGTATAAAATAGTTCAGATATACCGACGCGTGCTCTGATTGGCTGATAGCCGTGTTTACATTGTAAACACGGTTGTGACGTCAGACGTTTGGATGAGTTTGGAAATTTGTCAAAATGTTTCCAATGTTTTACTTATTTTTTTGTTCTTAAACATTAACTTTTAAAAGAAAGAACCGTAGTGATATGTGAAATAATGCATTAAAAGTTATAAATCTCTGAAGTATTGATGAAAAAATGGAGAAAAATCCTTACAAGTACTATTAAAATAATTCAGACTGCAGTTTGTGCATCATCCGCGTGGATTACAGACAGGAATGCAAATAAAAATAGGACTTAAGTTATGACTTTTTATTTTACTTAACACAAAAATTGAAGTCTTAAAAGTGGCACAAAGTATACAGTAAATGTCCAAAACTTATCAACAACCTTTCAGAGACAAAAAACAACACATGAAAGCACAGATCAAGAAATGCTCTTACTTGGATAAAGCTAAGGAGAATTTCCACCCCCCCCCCCCCCCGGGAATTTCCAGTAAATTATTGGTTGCCGGATGTCTTCTGTTCAATATTTATTAAATCTGTGTCTTCATACCACTTCTTAGTGTCCTTAGAGTCTTCAGTGTGTCCGTAAAAAAAAGCAAACATCTAAAAATCAGGGAAAGTTTGGGAGAAGTCTTGAGCTCTATGTAAAGCTCGCCTGCGGCTCGGTTTTACACAACAGCTCTCGACTTCTCCCAAACTTCCCTCGTGTTTATATCAGGCTATGTAAACACGGCAAACGTTTTCTATTTGTTAATTATAAACATAATGTCGAAACATTCCAGGTGATCTCGCTTCTTTCAGGCCGAATTCTATCGAAGGAATTAGCCAATCAGCGGACATTTTGTTCGTAGCTCAATGTTTCCTAGTTCAAGGTTTTCGGCATAAAACAATTTGTCATTGGCAAACCTCCTCATATTCAAGTCCTGTCGCCTGTTATATTTGCCAAATGTTTCTTGGAAAGACCCGAATTTAAAAGAGGCTATATATTACAACTTGTCATTGGCAAACCTCCTCATATTCAAGTCCTGTCACCTGTTATATTTGCCAAATGTTTCTTGGAAAGACCGGAATTATAAAGAGGCTATATAAGACCACTTATCATTGGCCAACATCCTTGCCTAAATCCCGGGGGGGGGGGGGGGGGGACTCAGGGGGTATGCTCGTCGGAAATTTCCAAAAATACCCCTAAAAGATACCTTTTTTCAAAAGGGCGTGGCTTGGCAAATTTTAACCCCTAAGAGATACCACAAAAATAATACTATTCAAATATATAGGCTTTTGAAATTTTTTTCCTTGAGTAATATTCCGAGTGTACGCAGGCATACGTATTGCGTTATTATGCGATGGGCTAGTTCCTTTTTCAACACCCTAAAATATACCAGAAAGTGCTGATTTGCTAAACCTCAAATTTAAGACCCTAAAAGATACCAAATCGCTGATTTTTACCCCTAAGAGATACGACGAGCATACCCGATACTTTTTCCCCGGAGTTCCCCCCCCCCCCCCCCCCCCCCCCGGGGCCTAAATACTTACCATGAATTTCGATTAAAGCTAGTGGGGAGTGTATGATCATGGCGAAGTTTTTATCCTATTTTATTGTTCTTAGTCTCGAATGCATAGGCTCAGGTCGCCGTTGGTGTATTATTTGCAGCAATTGAAGGTTACTATTATTGGAAAGATCTTCATTGCCACGCTTATGAATGCTGCACTGATCCATGGATCTCGTACAACCAAAAACAGCTTTATTACCAACTAAACCATCGTATTTACGGCCAGCATTTGGTAACTGACATCGTCTTCAAGCAAATCACGGGACACCTGAATAACGACTCGCCTAAGAAAGCCCTGGCATTGTCCTTAAACGGCATGACTGGAGTAGGTAAAAACTATGCCAGCAGAATCATTGCCGAGAGCATCTACAGAAAAGGATTTGAAAGTCAGTATGTGAAGCTGATTATTGGCAGCCACGACTTCAAGCATAGCAACTAGAAAGGGACAAAGTGAAGCTAAAAAAATGGATAACTGAAACAGTTTCCAAGTGCCCAAGGTCATTGTTTATCTTTGATGAAGTGGAGAAGATAAGACCAGAGTTAGTTGATGTTCTCAAGCCATTCTTGAGCCATTATCCTGAAGTGGACGGAGTCGACTACCGAAAAGCTATTTTCATCTTCATTGGGAATACTGGTGCTGATCTCATCAATGAAGGAATAGTACTTCGGATCCTCTAACAGCAGAAGAGGAGAGAAGACATCACAATCAAGCAAATGGATAATAATAGCAATAATATACTTTATTTAGAAAGGATAACACCCAAAAGCTAAAGCTTACAAACTTGTGGCCCTCGAAATACTTAATATATATAATTACATGAAAATATTAATATATATATAAAATACAAAGGTTAAGAAATATAATATATAATATCTTACTAGGATATTATTAATATATATGATAAATATCGATAAAACTATCAACGTGAATATGAGAAAGCCGAAAAAGTATTTTAGATGTTGAAATGGTCCAATGATTCCTGCAGTAATAAAATACTCGATAAATATTTAGATTTAAAATTATTTCAAGAAGATGCAGATTTCAATCCTACAGACAAAGAATTCCACAAAGTAGACGCTCTAAAACTAAATGACCGACCTCCAGCTGTAGACAGTGATATTTTTAGTACCTTAACGTTGTACTTAGAAGAGCGAGTTTCAAATTTGTGGACATTTTTCATGGGTTTGATAAGATTGGATAGATAACGAGGTGTGAACCCATTTAAGATTTTAAACATAGAGCACCAAGAATTCGCTCCTGTTGCCAAAAATATAAGGCCAAAACAACCAGACGAAAACAAGAAGATCGACGTGGTTAAGGTAGACGAAACAGAAGATGTGGAAAAGGAAAGTCAAATAGGACAATTTGCAGCCTTTTTTCACAAGAACTTGGCTCAGAGGGCGTCGAAGCAGGAAGAAGAGAAGGAAAAGAAGAAGGAGAAGGCGAAACAAGAATAGAAGAGGAAGGAGAAGGAGGAGAAGAAGAAGGAGAAGCAGAACGACAAGGACAAGGACAAGGACAAGGACAAGGACAAGGACAAGGACAAGGACAAGGACAAGGACAAGGACAAGGACAAGGACAAGGACAAGGACAAGGACAAGGACAAGGACAAGGACAAGGACAAGGACAAGGACAAGTTGAAGAGGCTCACATAGAAGGTGCGTTTCGTTTCGAAGCCTATAGAAGTCAACGTCAGTTGGTTGCTGACAACAGAGCAGTTATTGTGTTTGCACTACTGGCATTTGTATTAGCGGTACTTTTACAATGCTTTTATCATAAGAAAGATTTAAAAACACCGTGGGAACACTTAAACGTTTTTAACGATTCATTTGGTCAAGTCAAACCTGTCTTTCCTGGCCAGACACCAAGATTTTGGAGGATTCTTCGTGAAAGAGCAACTGCACACTTTAAGAATCCTAACCCCCAAAAACCTTTGGTACTCATGTCACTGCTGGACCGTCTGCACACAATTTACTCGAGTGTCTAGCAAGAAAGCTGGCACAAAACCAGACCCCTCTCTGAAACCCCACAAAGCAGAAGGCTTGGTGGACAAGTACTTGGAAGCGACCTGGGGCAAGCAAGATTACAGCCGACAAGATAACATACCACCTCTTGTTAGCCGTATGACAGATACTGTTGTCATGGTGAATGAGGAAAGTAATAAAACAATAGAAAGTAATTGTGCCAAATAAATGGTTGGGTTTTCTCTGGAAAAGAAGTTATGCCACACGAATAATCGGTTGGGATTCCTGTGCCAGGAAATGCAAAAAAGATATGTATTTCCATGCAATACTTCTTAGGAATAGCTAGGGTATCCTTCATATTAATGTATCTAATCAAGCATGTCTATATGGTAGACAAGAAAGTAATCCTCAAGGAAATTGCACATTGTTTGAAATGGGACAACATTGCACCATAGCTAAAACTTATTCCTAGTAAAAAAAATACTCAAGGGAATGACATATGGTCCGAAATAGGAAAACATTGCACAATGCAAAATATATTATCATAAAGCCAGTTGAAGGTGTGTATTTTATTTAGACAACTCTCTTTCGCTATCTGAAGCTTTTTTCCCTAATCTTGATACTCAATGTCACCACACAAATCTAATAAAAAGTCCATCCTTCCTATTGGTTAATGCAAGCGGCGTTACGTCATATTTACGTCATTCTTCAGTTAGTCGACGGTCTTTGATGTTTCACTTATTGGGGTATTGCTGAAATTACTTGTTTGTAGTTTCGTAAACCAGTGAATTAAACTGTGCTTTGGGAATTTGAAAGAAAGATGAAGTTTCTTTTTGGAATATTTTGTATTTTGTTGCTTGCTATTCCACAAGGTAATTAACATCTATAAATATCTTTATAAAATAACTTTGATATTACGCGAGCTCTGATTGGTCAAAAAGCCATGTTTTATGAGAGTATAATACATGCTCGTGCTATTTTTTTCTCTCTCTCTCTCTCTGCTTCTTAAAAGCATTTGAGCGCTAGTTTTTTTATAAAAGCAATAAAAAAAACAGTTTTCCGTGTATTATACTCTGATAAAGACACGCGGGATGTGGAGAGAACACTTGAGAATCTGGAAACCACTCCGCTACGCGTCGTGGTTTCCTAGGCTTCTATCGTGTTCTCTCCACATCCCGCGTGTCTTTATCAGAGTATAATACACGGAAAACTGTTTTTTATTCCTTAAATAATTATCAGCTATTATTTGGCAAATCATTATGTTCAAGGCCCACCTGCTCGGAGATTATTCTCAGAATATGTGAACCCTGTGTCATCCTAAGATAAATATCTATAATTATTATTATATCTGTTAACAATGAATTTCAGTTCATGATTCCTATCAGCCATCATTTGGCAAAATCATTATGTGCAAGGCCCACCGTCCTGGAGATTATTCTCAGGATATGGGAACCTTTTGTCCTCCTAAGAATTGCTTTTTCATTTTCTTGTATTCTCCAGTTGTTTCTCTGAAGTGCTTTGTTGGTGTAGATAGCGATTATGTACAAGAAACCTGCCCGACTGGACTCGACACTTGTTCACTTTTTCAAAGAAAGCAAATCACAGTACGTGAATGTATAACAAAAGACTCGTGTGACCAGGTTAACAAGCAGTGCAAATCCTCAGGTAGATGCCAGATGAAATGCTGTCAGACCGACTTGTGTAACAAAAGTGCAAAGATACCACCTCCTCTCTGGTACATCCTGTTAAAATCTGGATACGTGTTTCTCAAGAAAAAAATGGATTGAATATTTTTGAATATAAAATTCAAAATATGTAAGAAATAAAATATTAAAAAAATAATACTGAAGGGAATGACACATGGTCTGAAATGGGGAAACATTGCACCATAGCTAAAAAGCATTCCTAGTAAAGAAAGAAATAATACTCAAGGGAATGACACATGGTCTGAAATGGGGAAACATTGCACCATAGCTAAAAAGCATTCCTAGTAAAGAAAGAAATAATACTCAAGGGAATGACACATGGTCGAAATGGGAAACATTGTACCATAGCTTAAAAGCATTCCTAGTAAAGAAAGAAATAATACCCAAGGGAATGACACATGATCTGAAATGGGAAAACATTGCACCATAGCTGAAAAACATTCCTAGTAGGAAAGAAATGATACTCAAGGGAATGACACATGGTCTGAAATGGGGAAACATTGCAGCATAGCTGAAAAGCATTCCTAGTAAAGAAAGAAATGATACCCAGGGGAATGACACATTGTCTGAAATGGGGAAACATTGCAGCATAGCTGAAAAGCATTCCTAGTAAAGAAAGAAATAATACTCAAGGGAATGACACATAGTCTGAAATGGGAAACATTGCACCATAGCTGAAAAGCATTCCTAGTAAAGAAACAAATAATACCCAAGGGAATGACACATGGTCTGAAATGGGAAACATTGCACCATAGCTGAAAAGCATTCCTAGTAAAGAAACAAATAATACCCAAGGGAATGACACATGGTCTGAAATGGGAAACATTGCAGCATAGCTGAAAAGCATTCCTAGTAAAGAAACAAATAATACCCAAGGGAATGACACATGGTCTGAAATGGGAAACATTGCACCATAGCTGAAAAGCATTCCTAGTAAAGAAACAAATAATACCCAAGGGAATGACACATGGTCTGAAATGGGAAACATTGCACCATAGCTGAAAAGCATTCCTATTAAAGAAAGATATAATACTCAAGGGAATGACACATGGTCTGAAATAGGAAAACATTGCACCATAGCTGAAAAACATTCTTAGTAAAGAAAGAACGAATACTTGAGGGATGACATGGTCTGAAATGGGAAAACATTATACAATGCAAAACAAATTATCATGAGTCACTCGAGGATGTTTAGTTTAATTAGACTGACAGCTCTCTTTCGGTATCTGAAGCTTATTTTCCAGATCTTGATAAAGAAAGATATAATACTAAAGGGAATGACCAATGGTCTTAAATTGTATCTGTATCTTATATTCCAGATCTTGATAAAGAAAGATATGATACTCAATGGAATGACATGGTCTGAAATAGGAAAACATTGCACAATACAAAATATATTATCATAAAGCCAGTTGAAGGTGTTTAGTTTATAAGACAGCTCTCTTTCGCTATCTGAAGCTTATTTTCCAGATTTTGAAGCTGAATGTCACCACCCAAATGTAATTAAAAGTCTATCCTTCCTATTGGTTAATCCAAGTGTTACGTAATATCTACGTCATTCTCCTGCCAAGGCATCTTCGATATTACTCACTTATTTGGGTATCGCTTCAATTACTGTTTGTAGTCTTGTAAACTGGTGACAGTGAATGAACGTACCTGTGTTTAGGGACGCGCAAATTTGGAAAGATGAACTTTGTCTTGGGAATATTTTGTATTTTGTTGCTTGCTCCACAAGGTAATTAACATCTATAAATATCTATAATTATTCTAAATAAATCCCTTTTTTATAGTGGGATACAAATTCAGTAACTTAATTCTATGCATACAACTCTCAACTCACATGTTCATTTTTACGAAGGGAGGAAAAACCAGAGAACCTGGACAAAAAACCCTCGTGGCAAGGGAGAGAACAACACATCAAACAAACTCAATTCACATCACTCAACGCGAGCCAGGGCTCGAACCTGGACCACAGCGGTGAGAGGTGAGCAGTAAACCACTGCGCCACCCATTAGCTATTACGAATTATATATTATCTATTAACAATAAATTTTGGGCTCATGATTTTTATCAGCCATTATAAATTTGGCAAAAGATTGTGTGCAAGGCCCAAAGGCCTGGGTATAATTCTCAGGATATGGGAACCCTGTGCCTTTTTAAGACCTATTTTTCTGTTTCTTTTTTCTCTAGTTGTATCTCTCAAGTGTTATGTTGGCACAGATAGCGATTACAAGGAAGAAGAATGTGGGTTGTCGTCATTCGACACTTGTTCACTTTATCAAGGCGAGCTATTCACAACACGTACATGTACGACGAAATTCTCATGTGGCCAGGAAGCCAATATGTGCAAATCCTCAGGTACATGCCAGATGAAATGCTGTCAGACCGACTTGTGTAACGGAAGTGCAAAGATACCACCTCCTCTCTGGTACATCCTGTTAAAATCTGGATACGTGAAGAAATAGATGGTTTGAGTAGAGACTCTGTCACGGGCGTAGATAGTGAAGATTTTCCTGTAGAAAGTTTTACTAGGTATCTTTTTATTTTTCTTAAATAAGAAAGACGAGCTATTGATGTATTTTTTTCTATTTGTCTCAACAAACGTTTCATAGTTTCAAATCCGCCTGGTGACCAGCGGTATTTCTTGACACGGCGCATGCGCGACCGCTGTCATTTCCAACGTCTTGCTAACTATCCACATGTTAAACTGTTTCATATTTACGAAAGAAAAACAATAAAATAAAAATTTGAAAAAAGTGGTGAAAAATGTGAAAACGAAAGTAATGAGAAGAGCATTGGCAAATGTCATTTTTCTGTGATGGAAACAGGCGGTTTTTCATGGTTTCTACAGGATGATCACGAGTTAGTTGTATATGATTGACGAAAGTCAAAAACACCCTTACAAGACAACCTCAATAGTAAAGTCTTGGGAATCAAGGGTGGTGTAGCTCGCCTCTCAACTCCGAGGTTTCAAGTTAGATTCATGTTAAATTCCAAATGGATCTGTGAGTTAGTCGTCGCCTGAATTAGATCAGCTCAGAGGTTGTCCATGGTTCAATCTGTGAGTTAGCCATGCCCTGACTTAGATCAGCCCTGAGGTTGTCCATGGTTCAATCTGTGAGTTAGTCGTAGCCTGACTTAGATCAGCCCAGAGGCTGTCCATGGTTCAATCTGTGAGTTAGTCGTAGCCTGACTTAGATCAGCCCAGAGGCTGTCCATGGTTCAATCTGTCAGTTAGTCGTAGCCTGACTTAGATCAGCCCAGAGGTTGTTTCAAGTTATTGATAAAATTTGGTCCGGATACTCACTGGTGTTCGTGCGGCGCCCACCCTTTCCTGTCCAGTATAAAGTTTGGTAATTTGGTAACATTTTTGAATATAAAATCTAATTTCTGATTTTATTTTCACCTTTATCCTAATTGGGCTCCCTGTGGTCCACTCTGGTTTGAAATGTATGCAAACTGACTGGTTTTCCAAGTCTCTCCAGGATTTAATCCGTCACCATGCCAACGAAAGCAGATCAGACACACATACGCACCCAAACTTAGCCTTCGACACATACAAAGCAAAGCTTGTTTCTTGGGTCTGCATGCATCCATCTCAAGATCCAAGATTCGCACGTCCTTGATTAAAATCACTTGCAGAAAAAAACTTAAACTATTTAAGAAAAGAATGATAATACGATATTATTTTTGCCTATTGCCTCCTAAGGTCGAAAGTTGATCTATCCACTTGGCTTGGAACTTCCTGTGTTCCATTAGAAGCTCTTTCCTTTTCTTTTCCATCGCGGATAATTCTTGATTACCGTCGACCAATTTGTCTTCTGTTTGGCCTGCTTTGCTCTTGGAACCGAATCTCTCAAGGACTCTGTGGAATGCTGTTAACACAGCAGTGAATTAGAGAGTGCATTGAAGGGTTGCTCATAGCAACATTTGGGGCGTGAGAATTTTGATTTTGTTTGTCTGTGCCGGTGTATTTGTTTGCTCGTCTGTTTGCCTGCTTCTTTCTTGATGGTTTGTTTTTTCGTTTTATTGCACGTTTACTTGTGTTTGCCTTGGTTTCTGTTTGTCTGCCTGTATTTGTCTTTCGTTTCTCACTTACCTGACTTATGTCGTCTGTATCCAAAATCCCATATAAGACCAATAGCGACCAGCGACCCAACAGCAACACCACCCCACTTGATGACTTTCTGAAAAAACTTTTCCTGATAAAAAAGCTGTCCTGCTGCTTCAACGCTGTAATCAGAACGATCACTTTTGCTCTGTGCATCGAATAAAAGAAGTCAAAATCAATCATGATGAAAAAAGTAGCATTTGGGTAGCCTGTGTCGCCTTTCAAAGTTTCTGTTCAGGTTTGCATGAGCCGGCAACCTTTGCGTACTTTTTTTTTCCAAATCGATCTGCTTGAAAGCACAGTTTTGATTTTTTTGTTAATTTTCTTGATTGATCAATTTAGGAAAGTTAGGGTATTCAGTCTTTTCTTATTCTCTAGAAAACTCTGTAGTTATTGACAGAAAGTAGTTTTGAACGTCATTTGTAATTATTAAATAATTTAATGCGATTACTGCTGACTCATAGGCACTGCAGTCGTAACAGGCATTGGTTGTTACAGGTGACTCACAGGCACTGCAGTCGTTAAGGAAAAGGTAGTTACTGCTGACTAGTAGGAAATGCAGTAACAGGGATGGGTAGTTAATGCTGACTCAGAAGCAGTGCACTCGTAACGGGGATGGGTAATTACCGCTGACTCATAGGCACTGCAGTCGTAACGGGGATGGGTAATAACCGCTGACTCATAGGCACTGCAGTCGTAACAGGGAACGATGGTTTGTCTTACCTGTCGTAAAGGTTTTAAATGTTTAGCAATAGTTGTAAAGATTTCTTGTCGATAGTTCTTCATGTATCTACGAACACATTTCTCTGTTTTAATTGAGTCAGAAGGAAGAACCATTCCATAGTTGATTCGATGTTCAATGGTCGATTCCAAGCGGATGTTCTTCTCTTTCACAAACTGCTTGGAGAATCTTGTCAAGGCATAGTTATCTATCAACATTCCATCGATTTCGTGTTTTATAAGGAACTTTGTCATCGTTGAGGGGTTTTTGAAAGCTTTTTAGAAAAGAAAAGAAAGAGAAAAATCCTTTTTTATAAAAAAAAATGTCGTCATCATTGAAAAACTTGTCACATAAATTTACACGAAAGACTTTGACTAAAAACAAAATTAAAGATTTCTTAAAAAAATAGGAAGGAAGAAAGTGATGAGAAAAAAAGAAACAGGAAAAACCGGTATAAACAATGGGTTGTAACGCGGGCGTCATGCATTTACGTTTTGTGACGTCATAGCCGCCATTTTGTTATATTAAATCATATCAACCAAGATGGCTGCCATGTCTTTTGTTATTTCATTCTCTGTCATTTACCTATCATGTCAGCATTCATTGTTACTCCGAGCCTGAACTCTTCGCTACCATTCACAGCGCCAATCTAAAAATAGAAAAATTACAGGCATCGTACTCTTTGTCACTGAGTCTTCGATATTCCTCTCCTAGTGGGCTTCCTGTGTCCACAATTGAGGGATAGATCTCGAACAATCAGATCCGCTGACTTTTTGGTTTGCGATTGGGTTGTGCTGAAACGCGGGTGAAACGGGTTCCTCCGGCTTTTTGGTCAGCGAGCTGTACGACAAAGCTGGAAGTCTGGGTACGAGGATTTGGATTTGGGGCAAAAAGAAACGCGCTGATCTATCGTCAGTGTCTCTCTTTCTTAGCTTGAGACAGGAAGACCAGAGACCAGAGTAGGCCATTAATATCAGTGAGGAAGTGAGAGAAGAATGCTTTGATAAGAGTATAGATTTACAAAACAGTCTTACTTTTGCTCCAATAGCATTGAAGTAAGGACGAGTATTTGCAGTTACAGTTGCTGTGATGAGAGCTGTGAAAGTGGCCACGATATTGATACCAACTATGATCCACAAAAAGCAGAATATTCGACCAGGCAAGGTCTTGGGGGACTTGTCACCATATCTGAATCACACAAAAGACATTACAGTAGTTTTATAGCAGCCATGTTGGAGGCCAGGAACACAGTACAGAGAAAAGGTGGAATATTTTTGCATCACAAGAGGTTATATTTCGTAGAAGGGAAAATTTCCATTTCTTTGCCCTCGAATATGACTGCCGTAAACGCCCTCTAAATATCTATCTTGAGGTGTTAGGTGATAATGAAAGTGGACGAAGAACCTTACCCTACTGTTGTCATGGTGACGACAGCCCACCAGAATCCATCCCAAGCTCCTTGGATAAAGCGTTTGGTGAATTCTTTTGACTTTGCGAGTTTTTCCTGAAACAAGACAAACAGGTTTGGTAAGTATTATAACAGGTTTGGTAAGTATTATAACAGGTTTGGTAAGTATTATAACAGGTTTGGTAAGTATTATAACAGGTTTGGTAAGTATTATAACAGGTTTGGTAAGTATTATAACAGGTTTGGTAAGAAAACTTTAGCATTAAATATCTAGCACGTAAAATAATACTCACTAGTATCCAGACCACCAGCCCGGCTGCCAGTGCTGCGCCAAGAATAAATAGTAAGAAAGGCCAGGCATAGAAAATGGTGTCAATCAAAAGCGTTGTCTTGGAGATTTTGACGTCATCATAAACAATAAGCATGACGCGAGGGGCATGGATCACAGGAATGAAAGGTTGATCCTTGTATGTTTTACTGCTCCAACTGACGGTAGAAGAAAAGGGTGAATATGATCACACTTGTCCTCCAATATGGTTTCAGAATGATCCCTTCTACCTCCAACATGGCTACAAAATGATCCCTTCTACCTCAAACATGGCAACAAAATGATCCTTTCTACCTCCAACATGGCTACAAAATGATCCCTTCTACCTCAAACATGGCAACAAAATGATCCCTTCTACCTCAAACATGGCTACAAAATGATCCTTTCTACCTCCAACATGGCTACAGAATGATCACTTCTGCCTCCAACATGGCTACAGAATAATCACTTCTGCCTCCAACATGACAGAAATATTTCCTCAGAAAATTCATTATATTTTTATTCTCTTACTCACCGTTGTACATAAATAGGATAAGTAAAGTCATACATGTTTTTTGAAAGATGTTCCTCGGCTTGGCGCACTGATCGAAGTAGTTTCCCGTAAACAATCTTACTTTTAGGGCAACAGTGACTTACTATCTTATTTAAAACACCTGAAACGATCAAATAAAAGAAATACGCTGAGATTTCTGGACTGACGGATCGGTTATTGATTCTAGCTAAATTAAATGTACACCTGATTGCAAAAATGTTGTCATAGGAAAATAAACTTTAAAAAAAATAAAAATAACAAAATAACAAATAGGAATTAATTAAAGATGGCGACTTAATTTAACCTGTTAACGTTTTTGATAAAGTCCATGAGACGGAGTTTCACGTAGAGGAGCTTTCTAGTCGAGAAACTTCCTGTTTCGTAAGCGTAGTTTAGAAGACAGTCTAGTATTAACGTATAACACCTCTTTTGAAACGTTTGCCTCACAACAGGAATCGACACCAGTTCCAGAAATAAGTTTCAGTATGTAACATTGCCTTTGTAATGGAAGAAAATATCATTAATGGCTATGAGTAAATCAATGAAATAAAATGAAAATAACTGCTTTTGTGTTTATCTTGAATCTTAAGAAAAATCTATTAAATTTGCCATTTTTAATTAATTCCTAATTGTTTTTTTTTATTTTCATAAAGTTTATTTTTTTATGACAACATTTTTGCATTCAGGTGTATATTATGTTAAACTATTTAGCTAGTTCTGCTTCATAATTAAGGTATCGATAAAAATTGAGATGAAAATGAAATTAAAGGCATAGTAACTGTACAGGCTGGGTCACACTTGACTTAAGCATTCCATTTTCAACGGTGTGAACCAGCCAAACATGACAATTTATCTTATTCTTATGTCTATGCTTATGTCAAATGTGAATCGGCTATAATAATAATAATAATAATAATAATAATAATAATAATAATAATAATAATAATAATAATAATAATAATAATAATAATAATAATAATAATAATAATAATAAAGTTTATTTGTATAACGCTCATCTCCAAAAACATGTCCAAGGCGCTTTACAAAAAATTACATAAGATATTTAAAATATTTACAAAACTTGAAATTTACAAAAAATGGTCTATTTATGAATAAAAATGTAATATTAAATGATGTATTATTCTAAAGTGATATATTAAAATAGAATCTAAATGTATTTCTTGTTAAAGGTAAAAAGTAAATAAATATGTTATACCTGGGAAGATACCAAATGCAACAAATCCAAAAGTCCTGTTGATTGGTTTCGGTCCGTTGACCCCTGAGTATGGTTGGTTTGGTAACCAGGCCATTGACAGAGGAAGACCTTGCTCACACCGCTCGTCGAACGTCAGGGACTTGGTTAAGTTCATGAATTTAGGATTTATTTTGCTAAATCTAGGGATTTCTGCAAGGAAATGGGTGGAAAAGCATATTTAATTATACTATAATTGTATCCATGTATATCTAAGCGTCTATATATGTCCATTCTATTCCTCCATCTATCCATCTATCGATCCCATCCATTCATCCATCCATTCATCCAATAATCCAACCAATAATCCATCCATCCATCCATTCATTCGTTCATTCATTCTTCCAGTTTTTCATCAATCCATTTATCATGTATCCCATCCTTCCATCCATTTATCCATCTATCCACTTATCATTTATCCCATCTATCCATCCATCCCATCTATCCATCCATCCATCCATCTATCCATCCATCCATTCATCCATCCATCCATCCATCCATCCATCCATCCATCCATCCATCCATCCATCCATCCATCCATCCATCCATCCATCCATCCATCCATCCATCCATCCATCCATCCATCCATCCATCCATCCATCCATCCATCCATCCATCCATCCATCCATCCATCCTATTAATAATAATAATAACAATAATAATATTACCTGGGACGAGCAAGTTTTTCATTTGAATATAAATATCATCTGGGTTTAATTTGGCTTTGTCCTTCCACGATATGAATAATGCGTTGGTCATGTGATTAGAAAGATATACCACAGCCCCAAGAAAAACCCCTAGAAGCGTCTTGAACATCTTGAATCCTGAAATAAAATACATGAAATATATTTAACAATTATAGTAACAGCTTTTTTTACGTAAATGTAATTAATTGATATACAGGTATTTTAAAAAAGGTTTGTGAAGGTTTTGTTGCATGTTGCATGTTGCATGTTGCATGTTGCACACCAAGCCCAAAATTAATTGATTAATTGATATACAGGTATTTTAAAAAAGGTTGGTGAAGGTTTTGTTGCATGTTGCATGTTGCATGTTGCATGTTGCATGTTGCACACCAAGCCCAAAATTAATTGATTAATTGATATACAGGTATTTTAAAAAAGGTTGGTGAAGGTTTTGTTGCATGTTGCATGTTGCATGTTGCATGTTGCATGTTGCATGTTGCATGTTGCATGTTGCATGTTGCATGTTGCACACCAAGCCCAAAATGCATGCAGTATGGGTGAAGTGAATTCAAGCATCGAAAGGTCGCAACAATATGGAATTTTCCTAGTCTTTGTCTGCAGGTTTTTCCAGCATATTTTCTTCTGTGCTGACATGATTATTTAGATATGAATATAATACATTTCAACCTTGGTAAGCAGCATGCAACAAGCAACAATGAATCATTCAGTTTGTTTTCGTGTGACGTCATCGCCGCCATGTTGGTGAACGTTAAATAAAGATTTCTCGTTATCTCTAATGTCTCAGCCATATCTTTGTATTTGAATAATTCAGGCACGACTGCCAAAAATTAACAAAGATTTTACGATAGCTTTTCATTTTGTAGTCGACATTCATGCTTTGTAATTTAAATCATTTGACATCATCGCCGCCATATTGGCGCATACGTTAACAAAAGATTTGTTTTTATCTTTCATTCTGCTCTATTTACGACATGGTTCT
Organism: Anthopleura sola; assembly: GCA_023349425.1. NCBI lineage: Eukaryota > Metazoa > Cnidaria > Anthozoa > Actiniaria > Actiniidae > Anthopleura > Anthopleura sola. The sequence goes on along the minus strand of JALHLI010000020.1, from coordinate 396,210 downwards.
CATAGTTTTCAAGAACTGTAGGTTTAATTATATGCTCAGTTGAGAGTTTTAATACTTTTTATTATCGTTATCTTTAAATTCTGCTTTGTTTTCGACATCAGACTCAAAGTTTTCAAGAACTGTAAGATTAATTATGCACAGTTGAGAGTTATAAGTGCACCTTTTATCACTTTTTATGCGAATGAATAGAAAATAAACGTGATCTATCAGGCTAATGTCACGAGAACAAAAACCGACCAAAATAGAAAACTATAACATTATTTTGAATGGAAAAGTTTGGTCCTAATATAAAAAGATTATTTTGAAATTAAGCTCATTCAAGCAGTTGTCTTTCTGTTTCGCTTTATTTATTTATTTTTTTAATTATTATTTTTTAAGTTTTTGTTTTCAAATTCCTATCCACTTGATCCTCATCTAAGTAGCCTTGGTTTTACTTCTCCCTTCTTCGAGCTTCTTAGCTTCGCATCGCTGCCTTGTTTTGATCATTTTAGTCGAGTTTCTTTCACTCTTTTCTCCGTTGCTTTTCGCTTCTATGTAAAACTCTTGCCGGCAATGACCCAATAAGAAATAGCCTTGCTCAACATAACGGTATTCAGTGGCGTAGCCAGGGTCCATTTTAGTATAGGGTTGAGCAACCGAGTAAATTATTAAGCGAGGGAGCCATCTAGGGGAGTCTTTCTTGGGGGCCTTTCTGTTCGTTACGTGCCTTTTTGCCAAGAGGCACCTACGCCAAAGTTAATATTCTCCTCAAAAAGAGTCAACCTGAATCGGAATACAAAAATTTGTTCTTCTTTAAAAGAAGAACTTGTTACCGAGTCATAAAAATATGCGACCTCCAATTAAAATCGAAAAATTAACGAGTCGCGAAAATTCTGCGCGCTACCGAAAACTTCTTAAGATGCCAAAAGCAAATCTAAAAATTTAAAAAAATGATGAATGAAATGGTTGAAAAACTTTATAACTATTGGTCTTACATACTTTATGTCTTTAAGTTTATATTTTTGTGTACCAAGGTTCGGTCAGTTGTAAATGTTCAGCAGATGGGAATCCTTTTCGGGACTGCTTTCCACTGCTTTCCACCAATGGACCGAAAAAAAATTAAGATTAAACTAATATTTCCTTAAGTTTTAACACCAGCGTGTTTTTCTCCTCATGCACGAAGAAAGAATCAAGGAAGTTGTAGATATTCTCTACCTCTAAGAGTATTTTAGCAATGAAACAAATTTTATGACAATCTAGTTCGACAGCATCTTCAAGAACTGAATAATTTCTGGCAATTGTCAATTCATGCTATTCTGGATGTTTCTAATTATCCCGAAAAGATTTCCTCTGTATTTCGTTGGTAAAATTATATTTCACTTTAATCATAAATAGGCGAGAAATATCTTGAATTACTTATAAATTTCAATGAGTTTCCGTGAGGCACTCCACCGACATACAACTACTTTATCGGCTAACGACCCCTATATCGAGTTTTGATCACTTTTTCAGAAATTACAGTCTTAAATCCGTTATTATACTGATAAAGCTTTCAGTAAGCACTTCTATAAAGGACACTACTATACTGATAGCTATAAACAAAGGAATTATGATTTAAAGAAAAAAAACTTACTGAGAAACAGCTCCCACGAAGTGAAGACTTCTCTCTGTTTCAACCACTCCAGAAGAAACTCTCAGAGACTTTCACCGTACAGAGACTTTCAACGTACAGAGACTTTCAACGTACAGAGACTTTCAACGTACAGAGACTTTTTGGGACTTTTGTGACATCGCGTTTGAAGATAAGAAAAGAATATATTTGTCAGACAAGAGGTTTTGAAAACTACGTCTTGTGATAAATCTCTTTTCAAGAAAGAAATTCGGTCTTAAACTTTCACAATTTTTTCATTCAAGATCCGGCTTTGTTAAGTGCAAGGTGCATCTGAGACTCCTTCAATTTGAGTATGTCACTGATCTCTTTCATGGTGATTAGTATAACTGCTTAAATATGTCAGGAAGATGTGATAAAATCACACTGTGAATCAGTCACTCTCAAATATTCTTACACAGATAAAATCTCACTTTTAGGTTTCCAAGTTCAATAACTGATAAAATATCACCTTGATCGCATTCACTTCCTATATTTCTAAGTGACTTCTTTTTTCCTGGGAGAAGTTGAACTCGCTCTTCTCTACAGTACAAAACCACCCGAATAATACCTTCAAAATTTTGCAATAATAAGACTGATATCTCTTCTAAATATTACATGTGAAATCGTGCTTATTTTCACCTGGTGATCACGAAAGCCTTGGGCAAAGATTCTGTTAGTAGTTCCTCTTCCTCTGTTGCTTCTCCGTTCGCCGCACTCAGTGAGGAAATGCGTTTCAGCTACAATACCGAAGAATACACTAAATAAGATCAACTTTTCTACCTCAAATAAAATTTCAAATTTCTGCACCATTAGATGTAACACCTCTCTATATCTTCTCGAAAGTAAGTCCAGTTTTGTATGGAATAAAAATGCCTAGAGACCGTAGCAATGCTCGTGTTTAATCGAACATTCCTTGACCTTTGCAGATCGGTTGATTAAGAAAGTAATCAAGAGTTTTAATGACATCAACTATCGAACGAATTACTCTCATAGAACTAGTGAGTGTTCGAGGTCTTCGAGACTATGAAAGTGATAAATAATGAATGAATCTTTATGGGATTGTCTTGTAATCAGTATAATTGTCGACCCTCTAGCATCAAGCGAAATGCTTCATCAAGACTTCTATTGTTCTAGTCTTCCTGTTTTGAAAATGATAACGCTAATTTCTTGAAAGCTGTAATTTTACAGAGCCTAAAACTAAATGCTCTAGGCAAGCCTTGAGTGTCAAGTTAAAAAGAATTAACGAAAGAAAGCCTAAACAAAAGTTGTAGTCAAATGTATTAAATGTTGGTGGCAAGTTTTTTTGGATTGCCAACGGGTAAGTTCGAGAAAAAAATCCCAAGAAACTTAAAATATGAATAATTGACTCATACTTGAAAGAGAAAAGAAATGTCGTCCGCTAAAGGTCATCTTTGATTGGACGATAAGCTGTCGAATCCTCCCCCACCGAGAACCTAAAGAATTAAAATTGGATGACAACTTTGTGGTTACAGTGAAAGAATAGGCCGACCAATATGGCCGCCATAGACTTTCAGAGATAAAAAACAGCTAATCTCAAAAGATAAGCACCACTATCAGAAAGAGCAAGCAGAAATATGTATTTTTGAAAAGTTTCATTGCTGTAAATATACTTTTGAAGTAAAGCTATTTGGAATAAAAATTACAGAGATTTGTTCAGTGATCTGTTTCCTTGCTATCCTCGTTGTGGTAACTTTGATATTTTAAAATTCTCATAACTTCTCAAGAATTTAATATTTTTGTCTCAAAAAATTATGATATGATTATGAAGTGGCGGCCATTTGGTCAATAAAAGCAATATTTCCTTATTTCCCTTGTTAAATGTATTACACAATCTTCTTTAATAAATGTTTTGGCAAGTTGAAGAAAATATGCTAAGAATATCAGTGAGTTGGTGACAAAAATAGATCGACCTCAAACAATCTCTTCCCCGGAGCCCACGTTCTTCTTGGTCAGCAACGTTTCTCGGTGCTGACCAAGAGGAACGTGGGCTCTGGGGACGAGATTGGACCTGAAAATGTTACATGTACAGCGATTTTCTTGGGGGAAGGGGTGGGAGGGCAAAAATGACCATAAAAAGCAAAAACGTTTTCTGAATTTCATGTCAAAATTGAGGCAAATATTAAGAAATTAATATTCTAAAAAATTTGCAAAATTAAAAGATGTTTAAAAAAAGTTGTTTGCAAGTAGTTCTAGGAGCGCAAAGCATGCATGGATTATTTCTTATTTCTTTCAAGTCGTATCCATAGATACATTGCAGTCGTCGCGACTCGAGCCCATGTTCCCACTGATTTTGAACCTACGAGAAAAATGGCGGCTAAAGTGAAAGGTATAAAACTAAAACACATCAGGATTTCCAATTTGTCATTGTCATCATTAGGCCCCGTTTCGTGAGTTAATTGCTAACGACCGTTACCATGACAATACCGTTTGCCATGGTAACGGGTTATAATATACATATATATATGCAGAGGTTTTTTTCCTGCTCTCAGTTTTAGCATTAGGTCGGTGAATACAAACATTTTTCTCCCCGACCAGCCCGCCACTCAGCCCTGCGGAGCTGGAGAAGAAAAATAACCGCTGCTCGCAGGGTAACTAACAATCACTCACGCTGGTAGTTTGTCTTTTAAGTTTTTTTAAACGATGTTACCGAAATACGAATTTGCAATGATCGATTATGGGAAGAGATAACGAAAACTTCTCAATCCATCTACACTACAACAACAACACCCTGATACTTAAGTATCATTTCTTTATAATCTTTATAACCACATCGAAAGCCTAACCTAATAATAATAATCGAAAAATCAAAAAGTTACCTTTTCAACAGCTCAATGAAACGACAAGTCGGTAAGAGAGAACAACCTGCCATATAAATATTTTCTTAGCAAGGAATCTTTTTCTTTTTTTCTAAATAAATCGTAAAATATTTATTTATAGACAGTGCGATCCGAAGAAAAACCCGCAGGCATATTTTTTCCCCGGCTCGTTTGTCGGTCAAATACAATCTTGTTCAATATTCCTACTAGTTTACCTGTTACATTGGCAAACGACGGCAATAAATATGAATTCGTTTACTCGCTTCTTTGTGCAAATATTTGAAGAGTTTTAGTTTTATCTTGACTGTGTTATTGCGTGAACGTTCCTTGCACATCTCAACACCTTTTTTAGTTCCAAAAAATGATTAAGAAAATATATGAAGCATATTTATCTCAAGCAATGAAATTATAAGTAAAAAGGTAAAACGATACAACTATGATATGATAATGCTGATATAAGCCTTTTCATTTCGTATTAAGTTTCAACTTTTTTTTGAAAGCATGGAAAGCGGTAATTTTTGTTATCAATGCGAGGTTTGTATTCAGTCTTGTTAATCACTTAAGAGCTTTCCTTTACCCCGTTAATGTGAACATTTCACACTCAATAAGACAATAAAGTGGACCATTTATTTAGAATACTGACAATTCATTCACTAAAATGTCAATGTTGTTTTTTTAAGAAATAAATTACAAAAAAAAAATGTTCATCAAACGTCCTACATATTCTGAAATCATGAAAATATAGATGTTTAAAGAATAAAATATACCTAGCTTAAGATTAATTTTACTCGATAAATGTCCTTAGGCGCTCGCAGACTTCTTTTGTACTCAAAACGTAAATTCATAATTAGGCTGTGTGAGCATTAAGGAAACCATTCTCAACAAGCAACACACATGACAATTCCTATTGTAAATAACCATGTCTTGGTCAAAGAAAATCGATACAAAAAAGCGTAGTTTCAACGCTCTTACGTAGTACCACTTTCTCTAAAAAATCAGAGAAATCATGAGAGTAGTTTTAAAAAAAATATTTTCGGATGAATAAGGCGATACTTACCGAAGTAGCGAGATCTTTGGAACTTTTTAACGGGAAAAAATTACATGAAAAGATTATTTCGCTATCGTTGCGAGCCTGTCTCGGATTTGAGCCTCTATCCAGGGATTTTTCTTTGCATTTACATCCTATTCACCGTGAAAATGAATATCTTGAAGCAAGGTTTTCAGTATGATGCTCTGTCGTGTAGAAATTATAATTGTTATGGGCAGGTGGGGAGATATTTTGTTGACACTCCACGACGCATGCGCGGAAAGCACTTAGATAAAATATTTAACAATGTGGGTTTAGAGTTAAAAAAGATCCGATACAATGTTCACAATGAAGGTGGAAATCTCTAAAACAAAGGGGTCAACGAACACTCCTACAACATTTGAAGTTAAAATCTATTTAAATTTTCGATTTTCGGGTCGTAATTTCCGAATATCTTGAAAATAATTCAAAATTAAAGCTTTCATGATTTCGTTTCTATTCTAGAAAACAGATTTATATTACATCGTGAAAGATAAAACGCGCAAAATGCGGTCAAAGACATGAAGTTACAGCATAAATTCCCTATCCTTGAAAATTTAAAATTCCATTCTACCATGAATAAATATCATTTCAAAGTGAATATTATTCTCCAAACAGACGCAAATCTCACGACAAGAAAAGCCCTTAGAATAAGAATATGGTATTATTTTACTGTCATACTGGCTTAGCAGCTTGATTCCTTTGTGTGTTCAACCGTTAATTAGATTTAACTTCGAAAAGACTTTGTACTTTTTTAATATCCGCTTTCACCACCCGTCCAGCCGGATTTTGCTACACAGGGACAGAAAATTTGACGGTATTATCGCAGTTTTTTTCTGTTTGCTTTAAGAAATAGCATAGATATCCTTTTAAATGGGTCACCATTGCCGCAAGAGTCTTTTGTCTTATTTCAGCGATTAAAATCGATCCAGCATAAATCAGCCGGCTATTTGGCGAAGCCTTAATAAATAATTATTACCAACAGAACTACTGTAATTATTTATTGTCTTTCTCAGAATTGACTTTTAACGATCTTAAGCAGTTTTTAAAGCAAATTTTGTATTTCCTAAACTAACATTAGATCTAAAAGGCAAAACTTACGAAGCTTGCATCGTTTATTAACAGAAATATTTTCCCCTTTCGTTTTGGCGCGAAAAAAAAAACACGACGCGTTCACGTTTGGTTTGCAGAATTCCTCATTTTGGCGCCAAAATGCTTGTTTTTTTAACACGTACGCAAAATTGGCGCCAACATTATTTTACAATTTATCTCGAGCTATTGGCTTAAGAAATATTTATCACAATTAAAACTGCATATTCATCACTTCTGTGTTATCAAATTTTTTGAAAACGCCTAAAACGAAAAGTACGCTATCAGTTCAACGTTAAAAGATTTTATGGGTGCGATTGCTTTTCATAAAAAGCAAAGGAAATAATTTTTATTAATTTCACTTTTAATTAAAAAACCCTTCTTTATTCGGCGTATGGTGTTCATATATTGTATGTAAACTAGACGATAATTACGCCATTTTGGCGCCAAAATTTCGCTAACTCAATGAAGGTGATTCCTTTAAAGAGCCGCTGTTTCCAACCAGGTTTTTGGCGCCGAAAACTCATTTTATCTTATAACATCTGTTTTTCCTCGTCTGATTAAGCAAAAACGAAAAATTAATAAAAAACAGCATTTTTTCAAAATTCTGAAATAACTGATAAAAAATATGCGAACGTGCAATGTTTAAAAATCATGTGATAATCAGATATACAAGGCATTATGATTGGACAATATTTTATGACGTCATCGCATGTCGGATAAGCAAAAGCCTTTCAGCTTTCTCTCGCTTTATTTTACTGGGAATTTTTGACAAGCTATGGCTGAATGGCAGATATCAGAGTTACACTCTATTGGTCAGTTTCTATACATTTACTGTATTGTTAACCCACATGCCTCGACTAGAAATGACAGTTTGAAGTCAATCGCAATAGGCAATGTGCATCAAAGCTCACAAAGCACTCTGGGAAAGTGAGTTCTTTAAAAATGTAACAGAGAAATCAAAGGAACTATCAGAAAAAAATACTGTTATTTTCGTCTGCTGAAATCCTTTTATTTCCATAGAAAATGTCGAAGGAAAAATTATCAGATGAATTTTTAGAGGAGCCAAAAAAGCGTAAGAACTCACTTTCCCATCATGCTTTGTGCTAGAATTTCGAGCTCATGCACATTGGCTATTGAGCTATTAAGTTGTGACGTATTTCCGGGTCCAACTGCTCGAAAATACCGCTAAAATAAGGGAAAAACGTACTCAATGATTTCACCTCCACCTGAAACAATTAGAACTTTGCATAACAAATCCTGTCATAAAGAAAAAGTAAGATAAATCTTCATAGAACTGCTTTTCGTTTTGGACCCGGAAGTCGTTTTTCTATACGATTGACTTCACACTTTAAAGCTCTATAGAATTACCTATATGTCCATTGACAAGTTTTGAAGTCTTTAGATTTTTCAGTGCTGTTCTTTCGTATAATAAATGTATGTTTCATGTATTTACAAGCCTGCGTTTTTTGACAGTCTGCGGTTGTGGCGGGGTATATTCAACAAAAAAACTGCAGACCACCTAGTAACGCAGGCTAAATATTCATAGAAGGCAAGAAGGAAAGAAGGAAGGGAGAAAGGAGAGAACGAAGGAAGGAAAGAAGGAAGGGAAAGAAAGAAAGAAGGAAGGGGAGGGTGGGTGGAAAGTAGAAAGCACCAGAAATGGAAAGTGAGTCATAACTCAAGAATTTCTACGCTTCCCTAAGGCCATCCTTCAATATGTCAGTTGTGAGAGACTTCAATATCGAATTGCCAAAAATGGATATTTTTCTTTAGAACATACTAATTAGTATGCACACTATTATACATTGACTGTTTTGACTTCTTTAGTGTAGTGATGCGCAACCCAAACAGCAAACAGGAAAAATCAACACAAAACATAAAAGTTAAGTCACAAACAAGTTTCAAACTCGAGCAAGCACATCAACCCCTCTTTCAAAAAGGAAAGATACTGGAGAAATACGAGCAGGGAAAGTTATCCCTGTGAAGATGTAGAAAATGTATTTTTCAAAGTCGCACATGCATCAATATATATATTTTTTTTTTTGAAAAACACTTCAAGTATTTACTGTCATGGCATGTACTTGAAGCTATTGACCTGGGAAAACGTACGTGTGTCTGCAAGTTACGAAAACATCAGATTTTCATCAGAAAACATCAAGTTAAGAAACTATCAGAATCTTTCGAATTTCAAGCTAAGGATGTACTAAAATTACCTAGATAGGTAAAGCAAATAATATTTTTTTAAACTGAATGAGAATCGTATTGAATTCGAACCGTTGCGTTGAGCTAATGTACCCACAATCTCATGCACTCGTTCCGGGTCATCTTGTTTTGAAATAATCTCAACTTTCTAACTCATTGATTTAATTAAAAAGAATTTTAAAGACCGGATTGGATAAAATGATAAAAGGTGATCCTATTCTGTTCAAAATAAGATATTGTTCCACCAAGTCACAAATGACACAAATAACATTCCCCAGGTGAGCAGCACACAGTTGCTTCAAGTCGGTCACTTGAGAACAACAAAGTCCAGTTACAAAGTCTACTGTATTTTTACCACCCCTCCAACGACACATACAAGATGAATTGTGCTATCTTGATAGTCGTAGTTCTTTTACTCGGCGTCTTTTCTGCCGAAGGCATGAAGAGAAAAGCCAAGAAAGTCCAGTACAAGAATGGGTGCTTCGTGCAGAATTTCTACAGTAGCGGTGGCCCTAATAACTTGATAGTCTTGAGATACCTCCACATGATGAACATCAAGTTGAACTACTTGATGAAAAGAGTCAAATCATGTGAAGGAGAAGAACACAACTGTAAAAAAGGTACGGTAACGGCAATCGAGTAATTTATAATTGCCATTCTTAGACGTTTACCTAAGAACAAGTTTGTATTTTCAACTTAAAACTCTTCCCCTATACGTACCAAGGGCAGGGCACTTGGATGTAATTGCACAATAATAGGCGAAATCTAGATACCGCAGAGTTTGTTCAAGTTTGTATTTTCAACTAAATACTCAATGTCTTGCTGATTATTAACGCGATGTGATTAACTTAACTGACGAGTATCACACAATATTGATCACTATATAAGACACAGCGTCATTGATTAACATGAGTACTGGATAATAGACACTGCAGAGTTCGTTTACAAGTCTTTGAAATTTTCGTTGATTTCGTTCAAGTTTGTATTTTCAACTAAATACTCTTGTCATATATAATTGCATACGTAATTGCACAGTATAATAGGCGAAATCTAGACACTGCAGAGTTTGTTTGCAAGTCTTCAAATTGTCGTCGTGAACTCAGTTTATCACTGATTGCCTCTCACCATAACGCAAACGAAACACCACAGAAAAAAAGGCAAAATTTACGCATAAAAATATTTACAGTTTTTGCTGTAAAACTTTGTAGAGCTGCGAGGACGATAAGATTGCTATTTAGATAATACAAGAAAGAGTTTTTGAGCCGCACCTTATCAAGAAGGGTTTAAAGCTGGTTTAAAGTTTTTAAAGTTTCGAAAGAAATTCAAGCCGCACCCATGCATCATTAGATTGACACATGACCATGTTTGGTCAGTTCACGCGTCATTGATAAGGGCGGAGCTTCACATCTCTTGCTTATTTGATAGACATCTGTCAGATTTTATAAGATTAACTGATTGAGCTCTTTCACCCGCGATGTGATTTACATGTGATGAAAACATAATCAAACCAGCTCACTTGTAACCGACACGCTTTCCACGCTATGTGGTTGTCTAACGAGGCAAGGATAATTTATTATTGATAATTAGACGCGATGTGATTGGTTGACATGAGTACTGGATAATATTGACCGAGCAAACCCTATCGAGTGCGCCATGCTTGGCTACATTCTTACGAGTATGAGTATTTATTCAAGAGTGCTTTCATTCTATTTCTAGTTCCCAAGAACTGCAAAGAGGTCCTTAAGTGTGGAGGTAGAAAAAGCGGTGTTTATAAAATCAAGCCAGACAGCAAACGAGCCTTCAAGGTAGCAAAAGTTTTTCCAAAGAACGTCTTAAAACCCTGGCCTCATTGCCTCAGTTGGGGAGGGGGGTGCGATCGAAGGCAAAGTGGATCAAACTGCACTGTAAAAGTTTAACCTTACTGCTATTTCCATTGTTTTGTCGGTTGAAAATTTACTAGTATCCTTCATATATTACGAGTATTAAAGAATAAGAACAATGTTTAAACTATTTGGAACAGAACTCGAATAGACTCCAATCAGTACTTTTATCATCTGAACATGTCGGATTGAGCTCAATTTGGAGGACAAATATAGGTTCCAATAGGTTCCAATTCTCAGGAGATTGAAATTCTTTTGTTTTGTCCTCCAAATTGAGCTGCATTCTGATGTGCTACAAGGGGTCTATTCTCAGGGGATTAAAATTCTTTTGTTTTGTCCTCCAAATTGAGCTGCTTTGACGTGATGTGAAAGGGGTCTATCCACTTACTTCTTCCCTCTTGTTTTTTCCAGGTTTATTGTGACCAGAAAACCAATGGTGGTGGATGGACAGTCATACATCGACGCAAAGATGGCTCTGTCAACTTCTATCGAGGTTGGCATGACTACAAAACTGGTTTTGGGAACCTGAAAGGCGAGTTCTGGTTGGGACTGGATAAAATCTACCGACTGACCCACCAGACGCGTAACCGTCTTCGCGTAGAGCTGGAAGACACAAAGGGGAACACGGCATATGCCGAGTACTCGTACTTTGCTGTCTCGAGCGAGCGGAATAAATACCGATTGAGTCTTGGAACTTACTCAGGTAAGCAGAACGTGTACATGCATCCTTGTGTGAACATGTACATTTTCATATTCTAGTTACGTGAATACAGACTGAATCAGGTCAGGGCATGGATAACTCACAGATTGAACCCTGAAACAACCTCTGGGCTGATCTAAGTCAGGGCATGGATAACTCACAGATTGAACCCTGAAACAACCTCTGGGCTGATCTAAGTCAGGGCATGGATAACTCACAGATTGAACCCTGAAACAACCTCTGGGCTGATCTAAGTCAGGGCATGGATAACTCACAGATTGAACCCTGAAACAACCTCTAGGCTGATCTAAGTCAGGGCAAAGCTAACTCACAGATAGAACCCTGAAACAACCTCTGGGCTGATCTAAGTCAGGGCATGGCTAACTCACAGATAGAACCCTGAAACAACCTCTGGGCTGATCTAATTCAGGGCATGCCTAACTCACAGATAGAACCCTGAAACAACCTCTGGGCTGATCTAAGTCAGGGCATGGCTTTTCATTCACAGGTACAGCAGGAGATTCATTGACATATCATCGTAATGCCCCCTTTACCACCAAAGATCGTGATAACGACGCATCTGGTACAAATTGTGCAGTAGTCTACAAAGGAGCTTGGTGGTATAAGAGTTGTCACCTCTCTAATCTAAACGGTCTGTACCTTCACGGGAAACACAAGTCCTATGCCAACGGCGTTAACTGGAAAACATGGAAAGGGTATCACTACTCAGCTAAGAGAGCAGAGATGAAAATAAGACCAGTTGCCTAGTAACAGCTGCTCATATTGCACATTGCTCACTTAACTAAAGCTTTGGGTTCCCTGTGGTGTAATTGTTAAACATAGAAAGGCAATCAACACTTCAATAAGAAATGAAGTCAATATTGGCATACGTTACCTAGCAACAACTTCTCATGTCATACTGTTTAACTTAACAATTTGTAGTAGTTTAGATTTGGAGTTCCTGTGGTGAAACGTCAGAGTATCCCTGGAAACTAGTTTTTCAAAAGTTTTGCAAAGTTATTAATGCTTTTGTAGTTTAAACTCATACATTTTGATATAATCCAATAAAAGCCACAAAGCACTAGTAAGAATATTCCATTATGTTTGCAATCTTTTTTTTAATAAATTTAAAAATCACATTATGGTATCCCTGTGTCTTTAGCCTCATTTGCATGCCCAAAGGTTTTTACAGAGTTAATAGACTATTATAGACTATTAACTCTGGTTTTTACCATCAATTTTAGATACAATCATAAAAAAATTCAATAAAAAAGGAATACAATTTTATACATGAAGGAAATTTATGCTCTCTGATAACAGAGACAATACCACTTGATTAGTTGACTCAGAGCTTCCCAGAATTCCAAGTGCCCAAGAAGAATGGGTGGTTCCTCACTGCTCACTCAATTCACACTAAGAAGAGACAGATAAAGAAATTTAGAAATGTTGTCTACAGGGCTCGAACCAGTGAGCCGAACCTTTGGAACAACAGTGGTGAAAGATGATGCATTAGCAGCATATGTCAACCATGCTACCTGGCAATGCAACAATGACCGAGAGAAAGTAGACTAAAGAGAATAAGAGAAGAGCGATGAGGGCAAGGAAAGGTCACATGTAAAAGGGGGGGTCAAAAAGGAAATTGGATGAAGCAGAGCACCTGTAAAGGTGTGGACTTTGACTTGAAAATATAGTAGATTGTTCTACGTGCATAAGACTGGCAGAACATGAAAGTGGCAAGTGTTCTACCAATCCCCAAGTGCTTTGTACAGTAACTGCACACTGCATATGCAACAAGCAAGTTTGTATTTCTTTTTTTTAAATAAAAATTTGAATATGAATCAATTATTACGTGTTAAATTAGAATAGCTATTGTTTTGCATACAAATAATGAAATAGAAAGTGTAAATGCATGCTGTGTACTCTCATAAGACCATAAAACACACACCCAAGCAAACAGAAAGCAGCATTTATAATACTTATTTTACAATGATATTAGTTGACTGCCGCCAAGTTGAAGCGCTTTGCATATGTATCAAATGCATCACAGGGACGAAGCAAGGACCCAGGTATAGCCCACTTCCAAAATATGCTTCACTTGTCACACACCAAGGTTTTAACATGTACATAATACTGTACTCAGTGATTTGTGACAGGAGAAAAGAATTAATTTAATTTAGCATTGAACCTTGTACTGAAACCCTTGTAAGTGCAGGCAAAGCATATCTCGCCAGAGGGCTAATGGGGCACTCAGAATAAAAAAGGAAATTTGTAACTTACCATTGAAGGACTAGCCCTGTTGTGCCAGGATGTCGGCCATTGCATCGCAGTAGAAGCGCTGCACATCTTGACTCATTACCCAGTTTGAGGCCTGAAATTCCAGGAGCTCAATAAGCAGACATCTTGTCTCAGGGTTTGACTGCTCACTTATGATGGAATCTCTTATCTTGCACATCAAGAATTCCATTTTTGTCTGGAAGAAAAACAGTCAAACCGTCTGCTAAAAATTCTTAGCATTTCCTGGGTTTTTCACCACGTTCTAAGGTGTTCTTCGCTTTACAAATTTGAAACCCAACACACTAAATACCCATTCAATCTGTAAGTTAGCCATGCCCTGACTTATATCAGCCCAGAGGTTGTTTCAGGATTTGATCTGTGAGTTACCCATGCCTTGACTTAGATCAGCCTAGAGGTTGTTTCAGGGTTCAATCTGTGAGTTAGCCATGCCCTTAATTGATCAGCCTAGAGGTTGTTTCAGGGTTATGTCTGTGAGTTAGCTGAGCCCTGACTTAGATCAGCCCAGAGGTTGTTCAGTGTTCCCTCCCCTCCCACATACCTTGTCAATGGTTTGCAGCATTTTTCCAACATTTTTAAAATTTTGGTAAAAACATTCAATCTTGACTCCATCATCAACATTCAATAATATCTCCCCCAACATCTCGTAGATCGGGCCTGTTAGAGGCTTGAGGGGTTCGCCACTGATCTTCAAAATTCTAAAAATTTCACAAAGTAAAGACAAAAGTCCCGTCCATTCAGATAGAGAGTCTTTGCATAGTTTTTCTCTGTTCTTGTAATGTTCTTGTGCTCGTTTTAGCAAACGAGATCGAAATTTTCCTCCAATTTCCTCTAGAGAACTCAGCTGATTTCCAAGTTGTGCAACAGTTTCTGCAAAGTCGTTATCTTCAAATACTTTCTGGTACAAAATATCGATTATTTGGGAGAAATTTTCATCAGTTTTGGTCGATTCTTTTGCTTTTAGGACGAGATTTTTCACTTCATCTTGGCAACTTGTCACTTTTAAAACCTTGAATTCTCCACAAAGTTCATCAAAATTGCAAACTTTTGGTTCAGGAATTGGTTGTTTGGTTTCTTCGCTTTGTATTTTTTCAGGTTTTAGTTCGTTTGATGGTTCTCCGGGCCGAGTTTCAGGCAAAGATACTCCTCTGCCTCTTCCTCTACCGCGACCTGCCATTTTGAATGGGTAGAGGCTATTTCGCGTGATTCAGAATGACATCCCGAAAATGACGTCACCATCGTGTGTTCGACGGAGCTCGGATTCGTGCCGACGACAGCCAGAGGACGAGAGCAAATACAAGATGGCGGCGGTGTGAAATTAACTCTACTAGACTCTACTTGACTTCCTCCAAAGGTAAATATGCAATAATGAAACCATTTCTTTTTTGCAAAACTGAAATGCGAGATTCCAGAGCAAAGTCTTTTACACCATTTGTCATACAATCGTGAAAAAAATGTTGTGTCATTTCTGGACTCACGAAATAGTCGTAATTCACTTTGGACGAGCTACTTCGCGAGTTCCAAAATGACAAGCGATTTTTATACCAAAAATGTTGTGTCATTTCTGGACTCACGAAATAATCGTAATTCACTTTGGACGAGCTACTTCGCGAGTTCCAAAATGACAAGCGATTTTTATACCAAAAATGTTGTGTCATTTCTGGACTCACGAAATAATCGTAATTCACTTTGGACGAGCTACTTCGCGAGTTCCAAAATGACAAGCGATTTTTATACCAAAAATGTTGTGTCATTTCTGGACTCACGAAATAATCGCAATTCACTTTGGACGAGCTACTTCGCGAGTTCCAAAATGACAAGCGATTTTTATACCAAAAATGTTGTGTCATTTCTGGACTCACGAAATAAACAGTGATCTTGTTATTAAACAAAACACATGGCTGCTGGTCCCCTCTCATTGATGAGATATTAATCTGACTGCTGTCAGAAGGGTATCATCAGTTACCACCTGACTCATTGTTGCCAGCATTTAGTGTTCATTTGTTTTATTTTTTTCATTCTGTTAGGATCTGGCCCTGGCAATGTTGTAACTCTGGCTCTGTCCTGGGGTGGATCTGGCCCTGGCAATGTTGTTGCACTGGCTCTGTCCTGGGGTGGATCTGGCCCTGGCAATGTTGTTGCTCTCGCTCTTATAATTTTAGTGCACTGCAGAACTACATAATGTTTTTGATATAATTATTTAATTATTTAAAAGATATAGTAAAAAGACACATTCACTTTTGGTTCTTAATTCATTCAATTTTGTTGTTAGTTACCTTTGTTTTTTCAAGATACCTCCTTTAATACCACATCTATAAAAAATACTCGATTCTGATTGGCTGACGAACTGTGAAATTTTTCTTAATACTGTGCAATTAATTAATTGCACACATCCGGGAACTTCGCGCGTAATTAATTACACACATCCGGGAACTTTGCTTTCGGAATGCTTGACATCCATTCAAGAACAAAAACAAACTTCAGTATTTTATTCTCAGAAACTCGTATTTTTTTATAGATTTGGTATTAACAGGAAATTACACCTATGTTCTCGAAGAATTAATGAAAAATACCGCTTGTATTTGATGAAAGTGAATTAATACCACGAGTGCTACGCACTCGTGGTATTAATTCACTTTCATCAAATACAAGCGGTATTTTTCATTAATTCTTCGAGAATATAGGTGTAATTTCCTATACTTATTGGCCTTGTTCCTATCAGCACCATGGTGGCAGTCATAAACTTTTCTACCATTTACCACAAATGGTACACCAGTAAACTTAATTCTGCCTGAAGTTGAGTTAGAATCTTCAAAGTACACTTTATGTTTTTTCCCATCATCTGTAGTGTTGTTTTTGTTTTATAAAAAGAAAAAACCCAAGATTATTTCATACTTAATACATGTAGGTAGATTAGAATGAAGACATTGGACCTGTGAAATAGATATTAGATTAATATACTTTAGTAGATCCCAATTCAATTGTTTTCTTTTGTGTCTATTTGATTATTACAGCTTAGCAAGCAATTTTTATTTCACAGGTTTAAATAAATGTCTTCAGTCTAATAATCAATTGATTTACTAATATTAACTTTTACAGATATTAATACTTGAATTGATTAATTTCATTTATATGAAGCAATTTCTTTCATTTTTTTATTTCCATGGTTTTTAATTTTTTTAAACTCTGACCTCACTTAACCCCTTATTTCTTTTAAGAAACTGACATAGTGTAGAATGCGGTCTTTGATTGTTGTTTTGCATTTATTTTTTCAGATTCCTCATGATTTTTGTCCTGCCCCAGCAAACATGCATATATATGCAGCCTTTGTATAAGAAAATGACCTACTTTTTCTTCCAAAATTCTTGCCGTAAAACACACAGAATTTACTTGTGGTAGCAGTTTCATACTGCCTGAGGACTTCCAAGGCATCTAGCTCATTAGAAACAAAACCAAAATTTGCCTCCAGGCATGTGAAATAGTTTAACTGCTTCAAATGATCCATCCTAAATATTTCACCCTCGCATTTACCGCTAAATTTCTGAAATTCCCGCCACAAATGCACAAACTTACACACTTATTAAACTTTCTTTTTACTTCCGGTTGTCAATAAATTTCCTTCACGCGCAATGGAGTTCATTCATTTCCTAACATATTACTTCGCGTGGACCGGGTTGACATCGTTTTTTCTGTTTAAATTGTGGACATAAGATGAATTCAATAACACAAACAGCTACAACATTGCCAGAGCCAGATCCACCCCAGGACAGAGCCAGAGCAACAACATTGCCAGGGCCAGATCCACCCCAGGACAGAGCCAGAGTTACAACATTGCCAGGGCCAGATCCTAACAGAATGAAAAAAATAAAACAAATGAACACTAAATGCTGGCAACAATGAGTCAGGTGGTAACTGATGATACCCTTCTGACAGCAGTCAGATTAATATCTCATCAATGAGAGGGGACCAGCAGCCATGTGTTTTGTTTAATAACAAGATCACTGTTTATTTCGTGAGTCCAGAAATGACACAACATTTTTGGTATAAAAATCGCTTGTCATTTTGGAACTCGCGAAGTAGCTCGTCCAAAGTGAATTGCGATTATTTCGTGAGTCCAGAAATGACACAACATTTTTGGTATAAAAATCGCTTGTCATTTTGGAACTCGCGAAGTAGCTCGTCCAAAGTGAATTACGATTATTTCGTGAGTCCAGAAATGACACAACATTTTTGGTATAAAAATCGCTTGTCATTTTGGAACTCGCGAAGTAGCTCGTCCAAAGTGAATTACGATTATTTCGTGAGTCCAGAAATGACACAACATTTTTGGTATAAAAATCGCTTGTCATTTTGGAACTCGCGAAGTAGCTCGTCCAAAGTGAATTACGATTATTTCGTGAGTCCAGAAATGACACAACATTTTTGGTATAAAAATCGCTTGTCATTTTGGAACTCGCGAAGTAGCTCGTCCAAAGTGAATTACGACTATTTCGTGAGTCCAGAAATGACACAACATTTTTTTCACGATTGTATGACAAATGGTGTAAAAGACTTTGCTCTGGAATCTCGCATTTCAGTTTTGCAAAAAAGAAATGGTTTCATTATTGCATATTTACCTTTGGAGGAAGTCAAGTAGAGTCTAGTAGAGTTAATTTCACACCGCCGCCATCTTGTATTTGCTCTCGTCCTCTGGCTGTCGTCGGCACGAATCCGAGCTCCGTCGAACACACGATGGTGACGTCATTTTCGGGATGTCATTCTGAATCACGCGAAATAGCCTCTACCTTTTGAATGAGTAACTGAACCAAGAACATACACGTGTAGTAATACTAAATGCTTAGGGAGGGGAGGGTGAAATATATTTATTTCAAAAACAAATATCTAACGATAGAGGTTAATTTATTAATACAAAATGTCCCAAAATAAAAATTCTATCTAAATTCATTGAATAAGGGTGCATTTTTTAAAAGGATAAGATAATTTTTAGCAAGAAATATTTTTACAAAGTTGTAGTTACTTACCTACCCCTCCCATAGTACGTATTACAATCCCATACTACATTGCAATCATATCAAAATCCAAGATGGCGCTCGAAGTAGAGTCAGCAGAGTAAGTTCAAAACAATCTTTCATAACTCTTCTCAAACAAGTTTTAAATCACAAAATACTGCTATTTTGAAATATTTAATCTAAGATAAATGTATATGTAGAGTTTCACAGTCATTAGAACTTTTATTCTTGTGTTTTTTCAGCTGTTTTGTTCACGATTGTCAATTTTTTTTTGTTGAATTGAAGAGTAATTTTGAGTGAAACTTTATTGTCTCATACGAATACTTATTTCGATATTTGAAATAATACTTCATATAGACTTAAGGTGCTATGGCTTTAGCTTTGCCCTTGAATATGATAATGATAACGTAGAAAAGCTTTTGAAAACATTGTATTACAGATAAACACCATACTGTACTGTAACAGTTACTGTAAGCTTACATTGCTACAAATACTTACATTTGCTTTGTGTATGCATCAGATCTATGACTTACAAACATTACCAATTTATTGCCTTATATTTACAGTGTTATTAGGCTTATTCAACAATTCTTGAAAGAAAACAGTTTACAGAGAACTCTTGCAACATTACAGGTGAGGGATGCATTGAGAGACCATTTACAGCATAAGTTTTTGCACCCATTTTCATAATTACGTGACCAATACAGCCCAAGACATCTGGGTTTCTAGCTGCCATCAATCAAAAATTTACTAGCTCAGACTGTTGAACATTTGATTGAGAGAAGCCAAAAACCCAGACAAATTGAATTATAGGTAGTCATCTGGGTAACATGATTATGAAAATCGGTGTAATCCATATTGGGTTTCCCATATTGTATACAAGAGCAATAGAGAATCAAGGGTGGTGTAGTGGTCGTGCACTCCCCTCTCATCTCTGGTGTCTCAGGTTTGATTCCGGGACTCAGCATCACATGTGAGTAGAGTTTGTTAGGTCTCTCCCTTGATTCAATAATTTTTCTCCCGGTTCTCCAGATTTCCTTCCCTTTGTAAAACCTAATACACTAGATACCAACATTATTTTCCTTCTTTCTTTCTTTCTTTCTTTACAGGAAGAAACAGGTGTAACATTGAACACAGTAGACAGTGTTGAGAGCTTTATAACAGAAATCAATAGTGGTCACTGGGATACAGTATTGACGGCTATACAGTCACTAAAGTTACCTGACAAGACCTTGATTGACCTTTATGAACAGGTGTGTGATGATATTAAACCATTATTCAGTGAAGTGGATATTGCAGGGTGAACTCACCAATATTCTATTATAGGAATGAAGTGAATAATAATTATTGGTTTAGTATATTTTTTGAATATCAGAGAAAAGATGAATTCAGGATATTAAAAAAACATTTTAGTATTACTTCGGCTTTGGCAAACCTTATAATCACTGTTCAACCAGTAATTATCATCCCCTAATCACTGGCCACTTGACCAATCACAGTGCATAACCCACGCTGTAATACAACAGCCAAAACTTAATAGATTTTTTAATATATTAATTTCAGATAGTGCTTGAACTAATAGAGCTCCGAGAGCTTGGAGCAGCTCGTTCACTGCTTCGTCAGACAGATCCAATGATAATGTTGAAGGCACAACAAGCAGATAGATATTTACATCTTGAAAACTTGCTGGCAAAATCATACTTTGACAGTAGAGAGGTAAGACTACATTTAACTTAAAGAGCAGATCTCATATGATGTACATGTAGCCATACCATATTTTACGATAGCCGTAACCATGGGTTATGATTGAATGATTAATTAAAGTCAATAGCCCATGGGGCTGAAGGCTGAATGGGCTATTGACTTGTAGGCCATGAGGGCGAGAGGTCTAATTGTTTTAGTAAAAACCTACTAATCGGTCGAAAAAAAGGATGCAAAAAGTTTTGGATTTTGCTTTAAATATATTTTTTTGGTTTTCAAAACCAGCGCTTTTCGCTACTAGAGGTCTATCACTAATAGACTCCTAGTAGCTCAGCCAATCACAGGGCTTGATTGATGATACACCATTAGTAGGTTTTATCTAATTACTGGAAGACAATGGGAAGCTATTTCAGTGTTACAGCATGTTTATCAGCTTCTCTCTGTACATCAGTTATTAAAACTTGCTGATTTCTTGTAGGCTTATCCTGATGGCGGCAGTAAAGAAAAACGAAGAGCAGCAATAGCACAAGGTAAAATCTATGTTTGAATGTTTGATTCCTAAACTAAGATGACCACACACATATGGGCTACCTGTGGTTAGTATTTCCACAGGAATCCCAACAACATATTTACATGTGTTTATTTTCATGTGAATGTTCCCAGCTCTTTCAGGTGAGGTTTCTGTTGTACCACCATCACGTCTGATGGCACTGTTAGGACAGGCATTAAAATGGCAGCAGTATCAAGGACTGCTCCCCCCTGGAACAACGATTGACTTGTTTAGAGGGAAAGCCGCAGTAAAAGATGAAGAAGAAGAAAAATATCCAACACAGTTAAACAAGATAATCAAGGTATACATGTACATGTTACTAAAGGCCCTGTTACACTATGTAACTTGACTCACGATCCTTGAATATGCTGCATTGCAGGCTGCTGAAAGGTCCTGTTACACTATGTAACTTGTCTCACGATCCTTGAATATGCTGTATTGCAGGCTGCTGAAAGGTCCTGTTACACTATGTAACTTGTCTCACAATCCTTGAATATGCTGTATTGCAGGCTGCTGAAAGGTCCTGTTACACTATGTAACTTGTCTCACGATCCTTGAATACAGTATGCTGTATTGCAGGCTGCTGAAAGGTCCTGTTACACTATGTAACTTGTCTCACGATCCTTAAATATGCTGCATTGCAGGTTGCTGAAAGGCTTGTTACACTGTGCAATATTCTCAGCAACTTGTCTCATGATCCTTGAAAATGTAGCGTTGCAGATTGCCAAAGTGAGGTGTTACACTGCAACATGATCTCAACAACTTGCAGTGACTTGAAAAATATGCCTTAAAATTGTGAGAGAAGTTGCTTAAGGGGTGATACACATTACAACATTTGGCATTGCCAACAACTGAGTTTTACTTCATGTTCCAATTCAATCTGTGAGTTAGCCATACCCTGACTTAGATCAGCCCAGAGGTTGTTTCAGGGCTCTATCCGTGAGTTAGTCTTGCCTTGACTTAGATCAGTCCAGAGGTTGTTTCAGGGTTCAATCTGTGAGTTAGCCCTGCCTTGACTTAGATCAGCTCATGGATTGGTTCAGGGTTCAATGAATTTTTTTTTTGTATTTGTAGTTTGGCACCAAGTCTCACCCAGAGTGTGCCAAGTTCTCCCCGGATGGGCAATATCTAGTGACAGGAAGTGTTGATGGATTCATTGAAGTATGGAACTTTACGACAGGGAAGATCAGAAAAGATCTAAAATATCAAGCACAAGAGAACTTCATGCTGATGGACCAGAGTGTCTTGTGTTTGAGTTTTAGTAGAGATAGCGAGATGCTAGCCTCCGGAGGACAAGATGGGAAAATCAAGGTAAATGCTTGGTTTTACTTGACGTCATTTCCTGTCTCATGCAGAATGTTCATCAGTTGAATTACAAGTTTTAAATAGAATTCGTTCTGGCTGACAGCACATGGTGGTCAGTGTTTGATCACCTTTTGGAGCAATAATGAGATTTAAGCTAGAGGACACATTGTGCAACATTGCAGGCAATTTATTGATGTTGCGAGCCATGCCACAATGCTATTTATTGCATGCAATGTTTCTGAAGTAGAAAACGATCCTACTACAGCATCATTACGTGCAATATTGCATGCAATATAAGACTTTTATCATTTGATCAAAACCCCATAACCATGCCTTCTTTACTGCAATTCTAAATATTAGCGGCAAACTCGGTAGTTGAGAATTGCCCATTGTAATTTGTTTTTTTCACTGCCACCAGTCTAAAAATATAAAAGTTAACAACTGATTTAACAGTTTTGATTGACAGCAGCAAAAAACCAATTTCACAACAAGCTGTTGAAATGTATGAGTTTGCAGAATATTGAGAATTGCAGTAAAGACTTTATATGTTTTGAGATTGGATGAGCAAGAGCTCATAGCAGAACTTTATTTTTCGTTGTTTCTTAGGTCTGGAAGCTACAGACAGGTCAGTGTCTAAGAAGATTCGAGAGAGCCCACGCTAAGGGTGTGACTTGTGTGAAGTTCTCTCGTGATGCAAGCCAGCTGTTGAGTGGTTCATTTGACATGACAATAAGGTAAGATGATGATGATGATGATGAAAATGACACATGATAACGATGATGATACATGATGATGGTGATGATGATACATGATGATGATGATGATGAAAATGACACATGATGACAATGATGATACAGAATGATGGTGATGATGATACATGATCATGACGATGATGATGATGATGATGATGATAAGGATTTTATATGATTTTTTTTAAATTCTAGGATGCATGGACTGAAGTCGGGCAAGACACTCAAGGAGTTCAGAGGTCACACATCGTTTGTTAATGACGTTATCTTTACATCTGATGCTCACAGTATTATAAGTGCAAGTAGTGATGGAACTGTTAAGGTAGGTGATAATGGCGATAGTGGTGATGATGGTGATGATAATACATGATAGTGATGATACATGATGATGATGATGCATGATGATAATGATGATTATGGTGATGATAATGATGCATGATGTTAATGCATGGTATGGATGAAAATAATGTATGGTAATGATGATGATGATGTCTATCTCTTTGCAGATCTGGAATATTAAATCTACCGAGTGCCTGCACACATTCAAGCCATCTGTTGGAAGCACCACAATAGACATCACAGTCAATTCAGTCACACTCTTCCCCAAGAACCTGGAGCAGTTTGTCGTGTGTAATCGATCAAATACTGTGGTTATCATGAACATGCAAGGACAGGTAAGAGGTTCTTGACATTACAGATTATGACGTCAGGAGTAAACATTCAAACCTTGTGTTAATGCAATGACTGACTGAAAGACAGATCCACAAAATACTAACTGACCGACTGATCCAATGACTGACTGACCCAGTGACTGACTGACCATAATGATGGAGATGATGCATGGTGATGATGATGATGCATGATGATTATGCATGGTTGATTATGATGCATGGTTGATAATGCATGATGATGATACATTATGCATAGTGATGATGATGCATGGTTGATGATGAAACATGATGATACATGATGATGATGATGAAACATGATGATGATGACTGACCGACCATTAGACAGACTAACCGACCGAGCGACCGACCGACTGACCGACCAACAGATTGGTTGAGTAATTCAAGCATTTGATTAAATCCATTACAGATAGTTCGTAGTTTCACAAGTGGTAAGCGTGAAGGTGGTGATTTTGTCAGCTGTATTCTGTCACCTCGTGGTGAATGGATGTACTGTGTAGGTGAGGACATGGTCTTGTATTGCTTCAGCACGACTACAGGAAAACTAGAACAGTCCGTACAGGTAAGTTAATCACAGAACCTCTAATAATTCGGCCACCGACCACTCATGACATGTTGGTCGTATTTCAGGTTCTCGTGTGACGTCATGACGGCCATTTGACAAAATTCTATCTGTAGTCACGTGATATTTCCTCGTCACGTGATTGGCATCTTACCTTATAAGGAAGGACTCATTCAAGTACTTCCTTATATAGATATCCTTGTTTCCCATAGGTCCACGAGAAGGATGTAATAGGAATAGCTCACCACCCACATCAGAATCTGCTCTCAACGTACAGTGAAGACGGACAATTAAAACTGTGGAAACCATAGAAACCAACTACTGCTACTGCTACCTTAATTTTTACCAGATCTTAAAGGTAGCCATTTTGGAAAGAATCGTAAGATTTAGCTGTATTATCTAGAAGGTTCGAGAAGGGTGAGAAGGTGAATACAAACTCGATGTACATATGATTTAGACTTCAAGTCAGAAATCTTGATAAGGAACTAACTCCACTGTCTGGCACAACCTTTGAAGGAGGAAAAAACACTCATTCCTGTCCCGTAACTATGGTAACAGGTTAGAAAAGTAACCAAGCCTCCGATCTTTGAGAACACGAGCCATATTATGTCTTGATATCCATGGTAACTGTTATGAAATGTAACCTGGCCATTTTGAAAAGTAACCGCGTCTTCTTCGGGTCTTCACCGCCATCTTGGAAAACAATCAATTTTTCATTATGAAAAAATGTTTTTTTAACCTTCCATGCGACTCTAACTTTTCTTTTTCTTTTAAAAGTAACGAACTGTATTATTTCGTATATCTTATTCTAATAAACTATGTCCTTATCAAAATGCTTTGGATATTTTCTTTAGTGTTTTTTAACTCGTGGATACGCGAATCGTTGAAACGAGTTATTGTGAGGGGTCCGAATATGCAAATGTGTCACTCATTCATTCACTAGCTCAAGTTCGGATTTACATGCAGGATTTCAGTAATCTTAAAGATCCCTTTTACGTGATGTCAATGCAGCTCAATTTGGAGAACAAAACAAAAGAATTTCAATCTCCTGAGAATTAGATATCTATTGAGCTGCATTCTGATGTGCTGCAAGGGGTCTATGCAGTATATGATATGCTCAGTAGGAATCATTATAACCGCTATCATTACTGCTATAGCTACTACTGCTATTATTAATGCTCCCAATTATAATGAGAACAATCAAAATAGTGAAAGTTATACAGGTGAGGACGATGGCGACGATAGCAAATGTTTTGGCTTGTTTGCCGGCACTTGCTGCTTTGTGGTAGTTACGACGACTGTTTGCCACGCCTGCCTGCATGATGATGATAATTAATGAATAATAAATCATTTATCTATCTATTTATATTGCACAAATTAAATATAGGTTTTCAAATGCGCATGACACATGATGATACATGATGATGACACATGATGGTGATACATGATGATGATACATGATGATGATGATACATGATAATGATACATGATGATGATACATAATGATGATGATACATGATGATGATGATAATGCTAGTGATGATGATACATGGTGATGGTACATGGTGGTGGTGGTGATGATACATAATGATGATGGTGATGATACATAATGATGATGGTGATGATACATAATGATGATGGTGATGATATGTGATGATGGTGGTGATACATGATAGATCCTGAAAAGAAAAAATATATAAGAAAGTGCTAATTAACTTACTCGTTGAGCGAACACGACGGAAACAAGTCCAAAAGGCCAGCAACAAGCGAACAAACTGATAATGAACGAACTCCAAGCAAGACATGTGTGGGCATCTGGGGGCTTAGTGCCACCGGCAACTACCGTTCTTTGTGGTTGCTAAAAATGTAATAACAATAATAAATATATTAAAAATATACTTAAAAAACAATATAATAATTATGATATAATAAGATTATAGCAATGATGACGATGATGATAATAATGATAATAATGATATAGTAATAATAATGACGATCATAATCATAATAATAATAATAACTGATATATAACAAAGTACCACAACAAACTTTAAATTGAATCCCAGTAGAAGTATCTGCATGCGCGCGAGAAAGAAATATGAACAAATAGAGCTGTTAACTGTGACGTATTTCCGGGTCCAACTGCTCACAAAAACCGATAAAATAAAGCGAACAATTATCTCAATGAATTAACCTCCACCTGAAACAATTAGAACTTTGGACAACAAATCCTGTCATGAAGAAAAAGTAAGAAAAATCTTTTTAAGAATGCTTTTCGTTTTGGACCCGGAAGTCGTTTACCTATAGGAGTGACGTTACACTTCACAGCCCTATATGGAAGAAAGTACGTGCTTGACGGTCAATGACATTCGTTTAACCACATGTGGAAGCCGTAAAACCTCGGAGAACATTGTCTTCACCACACTCAATAAGCCCTAGAAACATATGAAAATATCAAAAGTACTACAAAGGTTGGCAGCCAAACAAGAAGCAATTTTTTGTTCGGTCCAAGATCCAAATACAATGTTTTAGAATTATGAAAAAAATCTGAATTTTTTTCACAAAATTCCAGAATAAAATTGCTATTTATGAGTATCAAAGTAAATTCTATAAAATAAAAGCTGCAAATTCCAAGTAAAAAACATGTTTCGATCCGGGAGAATCCAATTAACCGAAGTCCATTCCAGTCCAGCCATGCTCGGTTCCGGATTTTCCAAAATAAAAAATCGCTCATAATTCAGAATTTAGAAGCATAAATCAAATTTTAGAGATTTGGCATGTTTTTGCTTTACATTAAGATTATCCATAGCCTTTCAAATGCTGAAAATTCATATATTTTTTTTTGCGATCCAAGAAGGCAATGCAGTCAAGTCTACAGGATTCTGAATTTTCCAAAATACAAAAATCAAGTTTAAGAGTCTTGGCATTTTTCTATCACAAGTAAAAACTGATTACAATTATAAGTCTCAAAAGTACTAAAGTGTTAGACTGTTTGTTGATGGCCAGACAAGAAGTCAGACAATTTACAATTGATTGCGCATGCGTAGTAGTAAACCAACCAAATCCTCCCCCAGCACTTCACATGAATGTAAAGAAACTACTCACTGTTATAACAACCGTTTGAGTGGGTTGGTATATGGCCTGAGGTCCTTGGACCACTTGTCCCTGTTGTATTCCAGGTTGACTGGCTTGTACTGTTGGTGTTGCTTGAACGGTCTGTGATGGATGAACAGCGACTGTTTGAACTTCTGGTACCACTTGCTGTACCTGAGCAGGGCTCGCCCCTTGAATCGCCTCCATCTGTCGGGGTACAGAAGGTTGTAAATTAGCTGGGCCCGGCCCTTGTATCATCATTTGTGGGGGCACTCCAGATGGCACCTGAACGGGGCTAGGCCCTTGGATTATCATCTGTGGGGGTACTCCAGGTGGTACCTGAACGGGGCCCGGTCCTTGGACCATCATCTGTGGGGGCACTCCAGGTGGCACCTGAACGGAGCCAGGCCCTTGTATCATCATTTGTGGGGGCACTCCAGATGGCACCTGAACGGGGCCAGGCCCTTGGATCATCATCTGTGGGGGTACCTGAGCGGGGCTCGGCACTTGAATAACTGTCTGTATGGGCACTCCAGGGGATAACTGAATGGGGCCTGGCCCTTGGATGACCGTCTGTGCGGGGACAACTGTCTGTATCTGAGGGGAACTCATTAACATCGCCTGTGGAGGAGGGCTCAGTACTCGTCCTTGCCGTCCAACCTGCCTAACATTCAGATTTGTACGTCGACGTGTAAACCTATCTAGGTCGCCGCAAACATCGGACACGTTTGATATCTCTTTTTGGAGGCTGGAGAAGTCGAGCTGAGAAGTGAAATCCGTTACCCCTTCAAACCCTGAAGCTGGTATCGAAAAAACAATGTACATTAAAAACTTAACCATTTCTCAATGAACAAAATCACTTTGTAATATTCTTTGTACGAGAAAAAAACTTTCTAAGTACTAAAGCCAAATTAAAATATTGAAAATTTCGACCAGAATTAATCCACTGGTCGATCATCTTCGGAATAAATGATGAAATATTTTTTATATTTTTAACCATTTCTTGGGCAAAGCCGCAGAACAAATTTTCTGGAAGTACTTAACAGTGGCGAACGTTAATACAAAGAAATTATATCTTGTTTCGTATCAGGATAACTGGAGAGAGAAAAAAACTGAAATGGTCCTTTCGATGAATTATGTTGATGGGGTCCCTGTGGATTTGGCGGGAACTTTCGGCGCGCGCGCGCGACTAACAACCTACCGTAGTCCAGACCGCTTTCGAGCATTCCTCCCATTTCTAGGGCTCCTCCGATCATTCCTCCAAAGTCAAAGTCTAAAGCATAAATAAAGAACAATTTAAGACTACTGATAAGACTAGTTTGTATGCAGTTTTCCCGTACCCATCCCCATTGAGGAGAACAGGAAATTATCGTCGCTCCAACCACACAACTTCATGATTACATCCAGCTGATCTGAAATATTGACGAAGAAACGACGCCATTGCAAAACTGAGGTGTCATAAAGCCTGCGAAAATTGCTCCAGCGCTTATTCAAACATGTCAAATATGTATACCATATACCACGAAAATCATCCAGTTCACAACTTAACGATAACTCGCTAAACAAAGTATAGAAGTATGCAGTGTTTTCTTATCTAATTGCAGCAAGTAGGCTACTAAGAGTGACACCTCCTCAGTCTTGCAAATTTTATCGATTCTGATTACAGCGTGACGCGCAAAAGTAGGACCACTTTTAATGTATTCGCATACTTCTATGCACAGGATTTTGTACGCTAAGCCGACACATTTGATGCAAAGCTGTCTGGTTTTACCAAATAAGGCATGTAAAAACTCGTTTGGAGCAAAAAGCCCGTGCATAGAAGTATGCGAAGACATTAAAAGTGGTCATACTTTTGCGCGTCACGCTGTAATTGGCTAACATTTTTTTCTCATATCAGCTGGATGGCTCGCACATGCAGTTGCGTATAATTGTCATAACTTGATTTTAGTGTGTTATATTAAAGAGACCACGTTGAGTGAAACATAGTATGCTTGTAGCACGACTTACCGTCCATTTTGTCTACCACTCAATTCTGTGAGCCAAATCAAAATTCTCTGAAAACCAAAAACGAAAATGCATAAATTATCATACGAGCTCAAGATACCTAAACCACTACATTAGCTTTTGTTTAGTACATTAGTAAACAAAAAAAATTTGAAAGCAATTTTGAGTCGTACAAATTCAACTGATCCGCTACAAGACCAATGTGTCCATCTGGCGTGACTCAGTGAATAGATCGATGTCTGAAGAACCAATAAGATTGCAGATTTCCATACAATAATCAGCCAATGATTAATGTAGAAAATAATTGAGCCTCAACTAGATGTGTATTTAAAGTTTTTTTTTTTACTGCAAACTTCATTTACCAAATATCTTGGTTGGTTTTCAAAGCGGAATTTTCGAAAAGAGACGGCTACTTTGAGCAATATCAACACTCAAGTGGGTTCCGTGTTGAAGGATACTTAGGTATTGTTACGGGTGATTGTAGATTAAAGTGCTATTCCAGTAGGTAATTATAATTACAGATAGCTGTTTACGTATGAGTGGGAAACACACGGTTCTGACTTACAGCACGTACACGGTACGACATGCCGTTACATTGAAATGGCTTCCCATTGTCTTCCAGCAATTCATCCAATCAAATTGCGTATTTACGGGTACAGTACGGCTACGAATATGCCGTTTCGTTTCCCGAACCACTCACACGAAAACCTCTCTATGATCCTATTATCAAGGTGTATCTTTCCCTAAAAGCTATTCTTCATTTACAGTGAAGCCGTCTATATAAATTAAATGTCCCGAAATGCTGTTTCTGTATACGCACATCCTTTTAAGAAGAAAGTTTATCACAAGAACTTTGACGATAGCGAAATGAACTAGTACTTAGCACTGCATGCATGTAGTTCTGTGAATAGAACAGCTCACAGGTCACGCATACCCTTAATTCACAATCCTAGGAATCCATATTTTAATACCTAAAACGTTTCTAAAACTTGAAAATCTGTAAAAACATAGAACTAGCTCTGAATTTTACTTGTATATTGGGGTGTAAGAATCGCTAAAGTTCTACAATCTTGATATAGAGTTGCAAAAAACAAAAAAACAAAAAAGTGAAAAACGAAGCTACATTTGCACGGAACTCTTGAGAATAAATAAAACTTTCTGAGCAAAAAGTTAAAAAAATATCAGTTTTATAAACTTACTGAATTTCAGTTAATTGAAAGAGAGTTTAGTGAAACTTTCTGCAACTCTATGCATAATGGATATCACACGAATCATCTTTTTTCAAAAGTTGCGAGAATTCTTTTTGTGAAGAAATATAAATAACTACAGTACGATTTTCAAACCTGACGACATTCTTCATTGAACAAATATCATATCACTTAGAAAGATATCTTCAAAAATATATTTTTTAGTTTCGAGATTTTATTTGTAATGATGTTTTAACAGGATGCTCCTTCACTTTAGTGATTTTCAAGGTTTCGTTATGATTCCAAAGCAAAAAAAAAAAAAAGAAACATTTTCATTGCATTGTTTGGTAATCAATACATTTTCTCCACAATCATGCTCAAATGCTTGCATAGATACTGTTATTTTTACAAACATGCGAACTCTGTAGTTGCGAGTTGCCCGTTGGAATTTCGGTCAATTTGGTTTTTCACTGCCACCAGTCAAACTGAATATAAAAGTTACCGACTGATTATTTTTGATTCACGAAAGCGAAAAACCAAACTGCTATTTTCACGTTGATGAAAATAGCAGTTATTATTTCAATTGCTCGAGTTTTTAGAAGTGAGTAGTTTTAAAATTATATATTGAATTCATAAAGAATAACGAGTGATATATATTTGCTTACCTTTGCCTGCTGCAGATTTTGTCTGAATACTTCGAAGTCTGGTCTTACATACACAGAACACGACCACACAAAGTGATTATTTTATGGTCTATACCTCTGTTAGAATCAAGCAAAGCTATCTAGTTAAGACGCTACTATTTATACACAGTACACCGGAACATCTAAGTACATAAATATAGATACATATTAGAATAACAATGCAAACTTGTTCAGAACGTCTTCAAGTGTGACACACCTCAGAGAGTGTCAAATCTAGCATGTGAACCAATCTCGGGTTTGTAGCTGCAGTCCTTATTAGCTGCCTACATCATAAATTCCAGACCATGTGTCATTCCCTTGAGTATTATTTCTTTCTTTACTAAGAATGCTTTTCAGCTATGGTGAAATTTTTTCCATTTCAGACCATGTGTCATTCCCTTGAGTATTATGTCTTTCTTTACTAGGAATGCCTTTCAGCTATGGTGCAATGTTTTTCCATTTCAGACCATGTGTCATTCCCTTGAGTATTATGTCTTTCTTTACTAGGAATGCCTTTCAGCTATGGTACAGTGTTTTTCCATTCCAGACCATGTCATTCCCTTTAGTATTATTTCTTTCTTTACTAGGAATGCGTTTCAGCTATGGTGCAATGTTTTTTCCATTTCAGACCAACTCTAAGATCAACACCATACATTCTATTTTGCTATTTTCAAAACTCTGGCTAAGTTTACAAGATTGCTTTAAACTTTTCAGATATTATTGATTAACTATTATTGATTATTAATTGTTTATCTTTGTTTATTGCTCGAAGATTATATTGAAATGCATTCTTATACAAATGATTTTTTTCAGGAAACCTAAATAGCACATCATTTTACAAATTTTTGTCAAACGTTTTGGATAAGATGAAAAACGTAGTCAAAATCATGTTTTAAATTATTTGAAACGTGTGCCAAAAACGTACACTCACATTTTCTTTGAGTAAAACCAATATCATTCTTAACTTCACATTTCCCTGCGCCATCTTGAAAGGTAGCCGTGCCTTTGCATCGAAGCGAGACGAACGGTGAGTTTGCAATGATAGAGACCTTTTTTAAACACCGTTGGTCTCGCTTCGATGTAAAGGCCCGGCTACCTTTCAAGATGGCGCAGGGAAATGTGAAAGGGACGTACTATTATGTAATAATGCGCGGAGAAGTAGGCAACTCTCTATTGTTCTGTGGGAATTGTAACTTCCCCACATAAGAATGTCTTAGTTTTCAGACTGAAAGTATATCAGCTTATAGGTAACACATTTTAAAAATAAAATGTGAAAAAGCTCTGTTTTGGAACAAAGTTTCTTTTGTACTCAAAGATCTCATCCAATCATAAGCGCTCAAAACAATATCCAAATTAAAGACGTTTATAATTTGCTATGTTCCCCACATAGATATTTTATATATAAAGGCCCAAGAAATCTTAGATGAAAAGGGAATCAGATATGAAATAAAATATAAAAAATTCCGCTAACTTTTGAAATTATGGCTTTTTCATGTTTTAACCAATGAGATGGACGGATTAGACAATACACAATTACCACCTTTCTGCATTCCTTTGCCGTTTGATTCCCTACTTCTTACTCATATCAGTTTGTGAATATATTTTTATGCACTTTTTCGAAAGTTCGAGTACAAATTATAGAGTCCTGTGCAAAATTTGAGAGCTTTGCCCTTTGAAGTTCAAAACGTGTATGGTTTCTTAATTGTGAAGGTTGCCATAGTAATTCAGCGGAATTTCAGTGCGTGCATGCTCGTGGGCTCAAAGAAGCATTCATCTTAATATATGCCAATGAGTTGCTAATTAGGAAGACGATATTGCAAAAACCCGAATTATAATAATCATAAGAGCATAAAAAAATACAGTAGCAGTGACGCATAGACATGCCCAATTGCGAGCTCTCCTGCTGTTTTTCTCGGCTGCAATCCAGTTTCCTTGACTGTTGGCTTGATGAGCCTGAAAGAAAGAGAACTTATGTCATATTCGGTCTTCTGACTCTCATGAATCTCATTACCAGCCTACAATGACAGACAAACACTGGAAATGGAAGTTTTTATATCTTACTTTATGCGAGTAGACAACTCCAGCAATTGCACATGGCCAACAGCAAGCCAACCAAGCACAGCCCAACAGAACGCACCAGCTTAGGAGGAGGTAATCTGATGGTGGTTTGAGGCCTGTAACCGTACTTCCTGGCATCGGTTGCTAGAAACAAAGATACACACAGATAAATTCGCCTTATCGTAGAACAGCAATCTGTGACCCTCATTACTTGAGAATGGGTCTAAGATGATGGCAGATGACACGATCATAATAAGGTTATCATGTTTTAGTTTTTTTGACCCCGCAGTCCTTAATAGAAGAGACTTCCCTCGTACCTTCTTCCTCTTTTCACAGTAGTCTCTTCCGCAGGCAACTCTAAACTCCTCTCTGGCAAGCGTGGTTTAACTCTATCGTGGGCTTCCTGTGCCTCCCCCCTTCGGTTTTTTCTCCTTTCCACAGGAAGCCCGAGGATCTCAATTTATTTGCCTTTTTTTCTTGAATCTCCCTTATTTTTTCATGACATGACAACTTCCTCAATCCCGCTCCCCCTTAAAAAATTGTCATCTACCCTCCCCTCCCCTCTCTCCCTCCCTTTGACATAAGTGAAGATTGATGAGGGCAGGCATTCACTTACAATCACAACAACCTCATCTCTCCTTGTGGAACTAGGCTGGTTTGGATAGTAAACAGTCATTCCAGATGGTCCTGGACGTGCATAACCATAGAGATCATTGTTACCATGGTAATCAGGTGCCGGGTACATTGGTGCTGACGGAGCTTGAGCAATATTACATTTCCCTGATCCTGGGTACCAGTCGCCAGAGCTACTCGCTTTTGCGTCATCAGACTCAGAAGACTGGTTCTCGTGCTCTTTGATGTATGCAGGATCTTCACGGCCAGGTTCGTCCGTGCTAGAACCTGGCTCAGTAGACTGGGTCTCAGGCTCTTCACTGGTGAATGCAGTATTTTCAAGGCCAAGTTTGTCCGTGCTAGAACCTGGCTCAGTAGACTGGGTCTCAGTCTCTTTAGTGTATGAAGTATTCTCAGGTTTGTACGTGCTAGCCCCTTGCTCATTGGACTGTTTCTCAGGCTCTTGATTGTCTTCAGTATTCTCACGGCCAGGTTGGTCCGTGCTATAGCCCGAGTACGCGGGTGGTGGGTAGTCGGGTATTTCTTGTGCTTGTTGCACCGATGGAAATTGAAGCTCTGATGGGTACCCTGTGTAACCACCAAAAGTAGTTATGTACATGTCATGCATCATATGAACTGGAATGCAACGGCTACAACTGTCGAGAAAGCTTAAAAAGCTATCTTATTTGTTCAATAAATACCTTCTTGGTTGGCCATCATCAATTCACATTTAAAACTGTAATACTCTGAAAATTAAGAACATTCGTGAAACAATGTGATGGGTTTCCTGTGGCAACTTACTTTTAATAGGGAACTGGGGGAGAACGGAAGTGAATTGAAACCGGAAATTTAAAGGAGTTCAAAGCGGAAAAAGTTCGTATTAAAAAAAAAAAACTTTGACGTCGGAATCGTAGGAAGTCATTCCTCGGTCTCCCAAATCAGAGGCTCGTATTCCAGATTTACAACGAAAAAATTGGAATTTAGAAATTGATTTTTTCGGAGTGAGAAAATATAGATAATCTGCAGAAAAACCCTCGAAGCACACGAGAGAAACAACATGCAACTCTCCTCACATATAATACGTTCAAATACTTATCTTCAACGGTCTTCCTGTTATGGAAGAATCGAGTATTTTTACTTTTAAAAATATATGTACAAACTCTGATTTCGAATTTCTGGTTTGTGGCTATTACAGAAATCGTTTTTTTGTTTTCTTTTTTTGCCAAAAATAACTTTTGATGAACTTTCTTTGTACATCAGATACAAATAGCCTTATAGACCTGTACTCGTACATTCATGAACCATTAAAAACTAAAAAGATCTCTGTTTGACAGTAATTCAAGTACAACTTGACGATACGATATTCTTATTATGTCTGTTATTGCAAGGATGCGAAACACAGACCCAAGATACTTTCAACTTAATTCTCAATTCCCCTCGATACCTCTTCTATCGGAATCCTTTTCATAGTTCCTTTTGTTGGTCTAATTAACACCATTATCTTGCGACTCCCAAAGGAGTTCAAAAATTTGAATAAGAAAAATAATTCGAAGAGGATTCTGGTGGTAGTGGTATCAAGATGTAATAAGCGGAATGGTGAATTTGCTGTTACGTTTTGTCGATGTAGTTGTGTTGACATTTACATTTGCACTAATATTTAGCAAACATAAATGAAAGCTTAAATTCTGATTTTAAAGAGTATGTTTAACTTTAAGTGTTCTTACCTTAAGAAGTTCTCTTGTATCATCGACTTTGCAACTCAAAGTTCTTTAACAGATTTACAACACTGCACACTGCAGTCCGCCACAAGTAAGTTATAGACGACATATATTTACTACGACAATTTGGGAAAATACATAACTCAAGTATGAAGGTTTTTTTTCATTATACGCAGCCATCCATGGAACACTTGTTTTATGACTGCTAGCTAGTATTTTTACATCAAAAATTTAATTTCCATAACTACTGAAGTCTTAGATACACGTGCAATATTCCATGCAACATTCCATGCCACAATATGATTACAGTAATATTTCAGAGAAAATCTCGATTTTTTCGTTTAATTTACGAGGATGATACAAATTACATAAAAATAATAAAACAGAAGTTCATATATTTAGTGTAATGTTGCACGCAACGTTGCAGCGTGTGTCGGAGCCTTAATTCCTTGTTCAACAATCTTTATAGTTATTACTTTATGATATTACTAATTATGAATAATTATTTATAAATCCTCCTCCTCATCATCATCATCATAACCATCATCATCTTCATCACCATATCACCATCATATTCATCATCACCATCATCAGGTATCATCATCACCATCACCATCATCATCATCATGTATCATCATCATCACCATCATCATGTATCATCATCATCACCATCATCATCACCATCATCTCCATCATCATTATCAGCACCATCATGTATCACCATCATCATCATCATCATCACCACCATCATCATCATGTATCATCACCACCATCATCATCATGTATCATCATCATCACCACCATCATCATGTATCAGCATCATCATCACCATCATCATCACCACCATCATCATCATCATGTATCACCATCATCATCATGTATCATCATGTATCATCATCATCACCATCATCATCATCATGTATCATCATGTATCATCATCATCACCATCATGTATCATCATCATCACCACCATCATCATCATCATGTATCACCATCATCATCATGTATCACCATCATGTATCATCATGTATCACCATCATCATCATCATCATAAAAAAAACATGTCTTATTCAATCAAAGTTCATAAATTCTGAATAGCTGTTTCACAACAAATAAATAATATCTGCTCCATTAGCCACCACTTCAAAACAGGCCCAAATTTGCATAATTACGTCAATAATTTTGTCAAAGGACCAATATTTGAAGAGCTTGCAAATATGGTCTCTTGACTTTCTAAACAAACTTATTCTCAAAGGAATGACACGGTCTGAAATGGGAAAACATTGCGCGCACCATAGCTGAAAAGCATCCCTAGTAAAGAAAGAAATAATACTCAAGGGAATGACACATGGTCTGAAATGGGAAAAAGCATTGCACCATAGCTGAAAAACATTCCTAGTAAAGAAATAAATAATACTCAAGGGAATGACATGTGGTCCGAACTGAGAAAAACGTATGCCCAAGGTAAAAAGGTCTATTGGTTTAGTCTTTATGTAGGTGCTAATTTATGCTAATGAGATGCTAATTAAACCTTTAATAGTGATGTAGAAATGACCTCACTGCAGAACTGAGCTGTTATATTTAATTAGATGCACCGTTTTCTGGGACGAGCGAAAAATATAAATATTGCAATAAAAATATAAAAACCATTAATTATTGTGTCACTTTTATCAAGCCCTCATTAGCAAAAGATTTGAGCCTTTCTTTCAAAATGTTGATTCATAATATAACTTTTTTCAATAATATAAAACATGTTACATAGCCATGTCTTGCTCTATGCATCCCATAATGCTTTGTGCTATGCATCCCATAATGCTTTGTGCTATGCATCCCATAATGCTTTGTGCTATGCATCCCATAATGATTTGTGCTATGCATCCCATAATGCTTTGTGCTATGCATCCCATAATGTTTGCGCTATGCATCCCATAATGCTTTGTGCTATGCATCCCATAATGCTTTGTGCTATGCATCCCATAATGATTTGCACTATGCATCCCATAATATTTGTGCTATGCATCCCATAATGCTTTGTACTATGCATCCCATAATGCTTTGCACTATGCATCCCATAATATTTGCGCTATGCATCTCATAATGCTTTGCGCTATGCATCCCATAAGGATTTGCACTATGCATCCCATAATGCTTTGCACTATGCATCCCATAATATTTGTGCTATGCATCCCATAATGCTTTGTACTATGCATCCCATAATGCTTTACACTATGCATCTCATAATGCTTTGCGCTATGCATCTCATAATATTTGCGCTATGCATCTCATATTGCCTAGCGATATGTAGTCCATGGTGTTGTGCCTTGAGACTTTTAATTTTCTTGTACAAATCCTATTTTATGGCTATGCCACAGGTAGCCCAGTCATACTATTTAACTATACTTTACTATTTTATAGACTGGTATACCTCTAGGTTATATATGTTATCAAACATGATCAATCTTTCAGATATGCTGAGTAAGTATGTCCCAAGACCTCTACTCACTACGTTCTTGGTAAAAATGGACAGTTATGGACAGTTATGAAAGCTAGTAAACACTTACTTCTCATGCTTGCTTTTTTTGGCAAACATTGGTATTTATCATACAACTGTGATGTATTATTAGTACTAAACTACCAGCTGTACGAAAAACTAAGAGCGAAAAGGATTGTTGTTGTAATTCAAGCGGCCCTCGCCCGAGTCTTAAAAGTCATATATCTCACAGAATTTGAGGAGATGGGTCGCAAAGATTTACTTTAATTTTTTAAACAACATGTACACTTCAACGTTTTCTCTCTAAATTCTTTGAAACACGTGTTTTTGTATTGGGAAGAGACTTGGAGCAAGGGCCGCTTGGCTAAGCATCGAAGCGCGCTGTGATTGGACGGTTCGTGCGTGCTCCGGACACCTGGTACCTCCATTGGTACCATTCATAAGTGAAATTTGTTATTGTTTTGACTATGAAAAAAAGAATTTTTGTGCATTTTGGGAGTCATTTTCAAAATTTCCAACAAGCATACCTATCAGTCTATATATGGGAGTACCCCCTCCCCTCCCCCTCCTGGGTTAAAAACTATGCTTGAAGCCTAGAAAATAGATGTTTTATGATTTCTTGATCTCCTCAACCGGGAGAGGAGGAGGGATGTGCTGCTCCACATAGCAATATTTCTCCGCAAGATCCTTACGATGGACAATACAATGTTGCAATCCTTGATCTAACCTTATATACGTAGCATTCAGACCATTAATCTGTTTCCACTTTATTAACATTTTATAACTCTTTTCGAAGAGCTTATTTTCCTCTTCTTCTACTGCTTCTAAATCTTCTTCTGGGATGTGAAGTGCTCGGCCTAGAAACTTCCATTTATTCCCTATATCCCTTGCAAGGGTTAAGATCTCTTCATTGGTTGGTAAGCCTTGCTTTATCTCCATTTATAAGTTTATGCTACAAAATGTAGCTCTTTCTCCCAGCAACAATAGTGAACTCCAACTGTGAGTATAAAGTATCACAATTAACCAAAAATACAAAAACAATGAAAACATTCATGAGTGGAAATTTGTGATATGTTATCCTGCATCCAAATTGACGAGGAAGGGAAGTAAGGGGAGTTTGAATAACGCAAAACCCAACAGAAAAAAGTAATAAAACGCAATGCTGTCACACTTGCTTTGGCCTTGCATTTACTAAGACAGACCACATACACTTTGTTCACCGATTACTGCAGCCTAAGATTTATAATAACCACAAATCGTATAGTCTCGTAAAACTGTGATACTGCTAGTTAAAATGAAAATTACTGTAAAACCGCACCAAAAATAAGGCAATACCATATCACCGTGAACCCTTACATCCCCCTCGGCAAGCAATAACAAACATAACAGGAAAATTGTAAGTTTTAACTAAAAAATCACAGAAAAGCCACAAATGTAGCAAACTATTTCAATGAGCTTAACTTTTCCTATCATTTCCTTTAAGAGGGCATTCCTAGAGGGCATATCTATGGAGTTTAGAGGTATGGGAATTTGGGGGGTGGGGGGGGAGGGGGATCAGCCATTTTCCACAGTAACTATTGTGGGGGAGGGGGCTATCAAAATATCAGTCTAGTTATGTTTGAGTGGGGTAGGGGGGGGCTTACCCCCAAAACATTATTGAAGAACGTCATAAATCATGAATGCGCCCTAAGCTTTCATTTCTATTCAATATTTGTCTGTACACCTTTCAAACTCCTAGTTTTAAAGCATAAATTTTAAACCTGTAAAAATACATAAAATAACATAAAATATGTGATATATTAAAAAACCCACGAAGATAATATACATACCTTGAGTTAAAGTAATTTTCACTCCACAAAACTCAACGTTTTTTTTCCTTTCCAGGCTTAATAAACGTCTGTCAAAATGTGCTTTGCTTTGCGATTTCTCAACAACTAAAAAAAACACTGAAAATTTAAATAATAAAATATTAATCTTTGCATATCAAGCCCTTGGTGTCTATTTTTCTATATATTTTTACCTTTGGTCGGCTCAATGAGATTTTTAAGCGAGAGTTTGGTCTGAGTTTTATTGTTTTCACTTCCTCGAGTCGTCCGCCATGTTGCATGTGATGGCAATGCATTGTGGTTATCATTGTATTGGTTTTCTTTTGAACTGGGGTTCCTGTGGAAAGAATGAATGAATAGATAAATGGATAGATGGAATAGAATGGAATGGATGGGTTAGATGAATGCGTAAATGGAAAGACGAATTGAAGGATAGACACAGGATGAATGAATTTTTGGATGGATGGATGGATGGATGGATGGATGGATGGATGGATGGATGGATGGATGGATGGATGGATGGATGGATGGATGGATGGATGGATGGATGGATGGATGGATGGATGGATGGATGGATGGAAGGATGGATGGGTGGGTGGGTGGATGGATGGATGGATGATGGGATAAATGGATGAGCGAATGATTCATAATTTCTGTTCACAACATGGAACTGCAACAGCTTTCTACCAAAAGGGGCGTTTCCCAGCCCCCCAATTGACAGATAAGTGAATAAACCCACTCTTTTCCATCGCTCGAAGCTATAACTCAAGCCCACGGAGAGGCCGGTTTGTTTAATAAATGTGTTAATAAATCAAGATCTCTTCGTTCAGGTACCTAGTTCAACTACTCAGCACCTGTCTTCAAAGTGAACGAAAACAAAACAGTGTCAAACTTCGAGACGAATATTAGAAACGCAATATTGATCATGAGCACCCATTGCAAAGAATGAATATAAAGATCCCCAAAAATCAAATAACATGAACGAGCACAGAAAGGGGCCTGAGATAAAACATTGTTAATCAATGATAACTTTATTGCATGATCCAAGCTCGAATATTATATTATTAAGTTGAACAATATGTCTGTGTTTTTTAAAAAGATACTAGCTGTTTGCAATTGATAGTAAAGAGTCTATCACATATTCTCTTCTGTGTCGTAGAAAACAAATTAAAACTGGCAAGTTTTGAGCAATTTATTTTTGGTTGAAGGTTTGGTGGTGTTTCTTAATAATAATAAAAAAAATTCACACTATGCATCATAGATTATATACTGAGTTTCTATGACCACAGGGCAGGCAGGTGTAGACGGACCGTACTTAAAGCCGCGTATACACTAAAAATATAACTAGTCTTTATATACAGTCACGTCGTACTGATCTGATCCTCTAATCTCATTTCCTACCGCTTCAGGTAAGTAAATTTCGTATGTCCATATTTTTTCATTCATAATATTGAGTTTAAAACATTTTTAGAAGGAAATTATGAAGGAAGGAATTGGCTCGCTAATCTTGGCTAATATTCGTCTTTCTTCTAAATGAAAAACATCATGTAACAACTTTGTAGTGTTAGAATAACTGACATGCAAGACAATCACAAGGTGTCAGTGACAGATACTAATAGAAACTAAGCGATAAAATAGGGAAGCTAGGCTTCATTAATAAAAAGTTTTTTTCTAAATTCCAGATTCGTACTGATCTTTGATCTGCCCCGAACTGAAGTCTTTGAGTTTTAAGTGCAGGATTTATGTTTCTCATAAATTATAGAGATTATAGCTTAATATTACGTTTTTATGAAAATTCGCTTACAATCAGATTGATTTTCGCTCTAACTTCGACAAAAATATGACTTTTAATTAACCGTATGTGTTCTGAGACCAAATGTCATTTTTTCAAAATTATTTGTTCAACTTTTCTTATTGAATTGATCTCTTTTATCGCCCTCATGTTAGCTCATGTAAAGTTGAACTAATTTTTAAAAAAATATTTCACTTTTAACAATTAACTTGGATCCGTCAGGAATCTTAAAATCTGTTTTTTGTTTTTTTTTTTTTTTTTTTGTTCGTCTTGATTGCTGAATCATGAGCAATATCAGTGACTGTAATCGAAGAATATGATATTTTTGTAAACGAGTTACTGTTACAATATTTTATTAGCAATATTACATTGGAGACGACTTTAATAAGTCCCAGGTGGAACCACCTATCGAGAGTTTTGACATAATCGCTCACCCATCGACGCCCCATGATTTAATGAGCAACGTTGCAATGGATTTCACTAGAAATCCTCTTTTAATTAGTTTCTTCATTTCTTTTATTCCCCATTCTCAATCCAGAGGTTGTTTCAGGGTTCTATCTGTGAGTTAGCCATGCCCTGACTTAGATCAGCCCAGAGGTTGTTTCAGGGTTCTATCTGTGAGTTAGCCATGCCCTGACTTAGATCAGCAAAGAGGTTGTTTCAGGGTTCTATCTGTGAGTTAGCCATGCCCTGACTTAGATCAGCCCAGAGAATGTTTCAGGGTTCGATCTGTGAGTTAGCCATGCCCTGACTTAGATCAGCCCAGAGAATGTTTCAGGGTTCGATCTGTGAGTTAGCCATGTCCTGACTTTAATCAGCCCAGAGGTACAAAGAGTGATTCCTATTTCCAATAACAAAAATAAATTCTATCGACATCACTTGTTTTTCAATCATTAAAATCGTGATGAAAATATATAACATGCAGTGGAGTCTTAAACATGTTTCTGTACGTATCCTTTGTCATTCTGAGTAAACAAAGGCTGCACAATAGAGGAAGGAGTTTCATTA
Organism: Anthopleura sola; assembly: GCA_023349425.1. Lineage (NCBI taxonomy): Eukaryota > Metazoa > Cnidaria > Anthozoa > Actiniaria > Actiniidae > Anthopleura > Anthopleura sola. Next base: position 353,474 of record JALHLI010000020.1, on the reverse strand, counting down.
AACTGAGCTAGCTTCCTATTTGTATTATCGTACCACACAGTCGAATTTTATATTGTCTTAATCTATTCTGTGAGCTCCTCTGATATTGTTATTGTTCTTATCTTTAAAATCAAAGTAATTATATGAGAAGTCGGTATTTTCAATTTATAGGGTATTTTTATACAGTGAAATATTGCTTTCACACTCATTCTCTCTTTCTCAGAGCCTGCGTTTTTTTATTTATGGTCAGTGGACTAAACCAAAAATGACGTCATAGTATAGTCTGATCTTTCGCTTTGGAAAACAAAAATCAAAATTTTATTCCCAAAAGACAAAAACTGGCTTTTCTCAAAAAGAATATCGATAAAATAAAACTAAATATGTATTCAAAAGCTATACTTCTTCTTATGAAGGGGTTTTCAAGGCAGCAATATATTGCGATGCCGAGACAATACAAGGTTATCAATAATAATCCAACATGGCTGCCGCTGAGATTGAAAACTTAAGTGGACTCGACAAATAAAACGCAAAATTTAGTTTCTGGTGATGAAAATATTGATTCTTTTTCGATCAATTTACTGACATCTGACACAGGAAACGTCGAATTGGTTACTTTACGAAGAATTAGTTTCATTCTCGGTCATTAGTTTCGTTCTCGGTCTGTGTTTGTTCAATATGCTTCTAATGCAATGCTAATCATCTTGTTCATATTTCTTGTTACTATTCTTAAGTATTTTAGCTTTATTTCTGTTCCTTTTCAATTGTTAGCTTTGAGTTGCTTCTTTAAGTCTTTTTGAGTCATTTTTAGTTTCATCTTTCAGCTGTCCGATATTGGAGTTGCAGCGTAGTATAAACAACTCACCCTTTTTCTTCTTACACGCGATGACAAATGCTTAACTGAATCTTAACACCTACGAGCAATAAGTAGGAAAATACTTGTAAGATCTACCAAAATAACTGTTTGTTTCATATTTAGTGACAAAAATAATTTGTTCGGCCAGACCACGTATATTAACTTAGGTTTCAGGCAGGTGTCTCAGTGAAAACATTGTTCGTTATTAAGCTACGATCTTTGCTACTTGACTTCATGAAGGAGGGAAATCTGAACGTAGACTCTTTAGAAAATACTAGTAGAAAGTAAAGTTATGAGGATTCAAAGAATGTGACAAATAAATGAAAAACGACAGTCAGAACGAAAAGAAAGAAGAAAAAGAGAATGAATGAATGAATGAAAGAAAGAATGAAAGAAAGAAAGAAAGAAAGAAAGAAAGAAAGAAAGAAAGAAAGAAAGAAAGAAAGAAAGAAAGAAAGAAAGAAAGAAAGAAAGAAAGAAAGAAAGAAAGAAAGAAAGAAAGAAAGAAAGAAAGAAAGAAAGAAAGAAAGAAAGAAAGAAAGAAAGAAAGAAAGAAAGAAAGAAAGACAAACTTTCAACTTCATTAAAGAAGCGGCTGATCAGACAACAACATACAATTCCCAATCTTTCAATGAAATATTTACCAAACTTTTAACTTTTTTGTTTATTCAGCCTTACTGTATATTCTGAAATACAAACAGCAATAAATTCAAGTTCAGTTTGGCCCAAAAAATGTTTACTTTTTACCTTAAAATCTGACAGCTTTGCAAATCATTCCATGGCGGATATATTTAGCCAAATGAACATGAGAAGGAAAAATGTTTCCCTCCCAAAAACCCCTTGAAGGCCCGTTTACACTCGCGATTTTAGGTGCTATTTTTGTGGCGATTTTGGTCATAGTACTAGTCAAGAATGGTAAATGATTAACTCGTACATTTTTATTCAAAACACCACGATTAACTGAACTTAGAAGCATAAGACAAAATTTATTATACTTTTTAAAATCGCAGCAAATATCACCAGTGTAAATTGGCTTTAAACGAGGGGAGAAACGCATGCATTAGTGCATGAGTGTACGAAGTTTCTTCAAATTAGTTGTATATTGATTTTAAATCAGTACATTTTGAGTAGATATAGAGTGAGAAATGATTTCTACTTTATTATCCATCTACATTCAAAACAACACTTGTTATTTATCTATTAGTCATTTGTAAGTGTTTTTTTTTTTTCAATGGCCGACGGCTGCTTTTTGACGATCAAAATTGTACACTGCACCTTTAATAAACATGTATTTTAAACTGACAATGATCATGCAACATATCAAGGAATACGGAAAGAAATTCTATAAAATCAAATCATCCTATTGAGAATAAAATAACAAGCCATTTATATGACTCAGTGACAAGACGTTTCTCTATTTACAAGCGGCTCTTTTAAGTCAACCCTTAAGACATACATCATGCAGCTGTTTAGCTTAATGATTCGAGGTATAAGACTGTAATGTTGGAACTCGGTGCGTGGGTTTATCGAGTCATAATGGACAAAAATGAAAGAGACCAAATATAGGCCAAACAATAATATCGAGCCCTGAAACAACCTCTGGAGTGATCTGAGTCAGGGTGTGGCTAACTCACAGATTGAACCCTGAAACAACCTCTGGGCTGATCTAAGTCAGGGCATGGCTAACTCACAGATTGAACCCTGAAACAACCTCTGGGCTGATCTAAGTCAGGGCATGACTAACTCACAGATAGAACCCTGAAACAACCTCTGGGCTGAACTAAGTCAGGGCATGACTAACTCACAGATAGAACCCTGAAACAACCTCTGGGCTGATCTAAGTCAGGGCATGGCTAACTCACAGATAGAACCCTGAAACAACCTCTGGGCTGATCTAAGTCAGGGCATGGCTAACTCACAGATAGAACCCTGAAACAACCTCTGGGCTGAACTAAGTCAGGGCATGACTAACTCACAGATAGAACCCTGAAACAACCTCTGGGCTGATCTAAGTCAGGGCATGGCTAACTCACAGATAGAACCCTGAAACAACCTCTGGGCTGATCTAAGTCAGGATCGACACGGTCACGGCAAGATCACGGTACTGACTAATTAAGTACGACAGACCAATCACATTGCGCGAGAAAAAAATCAGCCAATCAAAATTCTAGAAAACATCACGATTGCGGCAAGGCACGTACACGGCACAGAACTTTTCATAGTCATACGAAATCTGCCCTATATATGTATCAATGATAGCAAGTATCTTTCATTCCCCAGGCCGAACCGATTTGACTGAATATAAAACTAGCTGTGGATCTACGAGATGATACATGGAGACTGTACTCATCGTATGATTCTGATACTCTATGATTAAAAGCTCTCCTTAACGTTTGAATCTAATCTTAGATGACTACGACAAGAAGATCATTAACCTTCTGCATGAACCCTGTGACTAAGAGTAAGTTTCCAATAAGGACTTTGCTGAGTAATTTCGATAGAAAAATTGACTCAAGTATTTTATTATAAGTGGAGTGACAACGCAAAGTTCTATAAATAATGGTAATAGAACTGAGTGGAGTGCAATTTGAGCTGACATCGCAAGAGTGATTTCAAAATTGCACGACGGTGTAGCGGGAGTGCAATTTGTTAGTCACGAGTGTGATTGCAGCCCAAAATTGCACGACACGAAGTTCTGTTACCTATTAGTCATATCCATTTTTATAAATCTCAATATATTCAAATACTCAACAGTTATATGTAGCTTCAAAAGTGATTGGTTGACAAAATGACGCTATTAATGATTCAAAATAGTGCGATTAATGCTTAAATCGTACACTTTTTAGCCAATCAGATCGCAGGATTTGCTAACTTCAAAATTGATATGATTAACAATTAATCATAACTATTACAATTTCCGAGGAAAAAGAAAAAGAATAATATACTTTTTTGACAAAAGAACTATTAATAATCTTACACAGAACGACGATGTTGCTATACTGATTTGAAGCAATGCTCTGATTGGTGGATTTAGTTAAATGCAGCAAAATGATTGGCTCATGTAACTGTCCAATTACAAGTACCAGATTGATTAGTGGAAATGGACCAGTTTATCAACCAAACAGATTTGAGGACATTGTAATAGCTATCAGTGTTGAAAGTAGTGAGAAGGATTATCCATTACCCAGTAACCAGACAATCTTTTCTGTTGATTCAGGTGGAAGTTTCGGCTTCTATTGAACACGGGAGGAAGATCTAGACGTCAAATATCTGCAAAGAAGAAGTGAGTCCTTGAACCCTGTTTATGGCGTCCGCTCTATGTGGTTTCCGTTTTTTAAACAACATTTCGACATTGTTTTGTCTTGGACAAGTTAGTCTAAGACCTCCTGAAGATTGCTTTTGAAGTATTCAGCATTGTTTAGCACAGAATACGATAAGTAAAGGGTATTTGCTTTATATTATCGACAAAAAAAGCTATAATTTTTTTAAGAAGAAAGAGCGCTGGCGTCCTGAAAATTTTACCAGTGAAAGAAAATTTATTCTTTCAATTTTGCGTGTGTGTCGCACGGTGCCGCACTGGTGACTGAAGTACCTTCTGGAAGTCTACTTGAACTGAAGGCAAATTGAATTAAAGCATACTAAAAAGCGAGGGAAAACAACTGGGGTCTACTGATCTTCTGAAAGATTTTTCTGGAAAAAGGGCTTTGCCGACTCGAAAGATCAAGAACAGACCACTGCATCAGTTGTGACAAGAACTGCTCCCCAAAGAAGTTTATATCCAGTCTTTGTCTTTGTAATTGTAAAGAAACAGAACAGAGATTACGATTGGTTTGACGATATTCAGGATATTCATGTCCAAGAACTGCCTTTGGGAGCGAGATAGTGACTTGAATTCGAAGAAATTGAGTATATAACTAAGTTGAAAAAAGATTACACAGAACTCGAACGCAGAAAGTTTTACAACAATACACCTGTTCTGAGACACGACACTTTTACAAGAAAGTTTATGAATGAGTTGCCAATCGAATTCAGTTCGGTTTTTTTACCGACGTTTTTGGGAAGTGGACCGATTATTGTAAGTTATTAACAACAGCCTACATTAGTTTTACTGGGATCGCTCGATCGATTGGGGAACGGTCGGTATATCGAACGGTCGGTATATCTATCAGTCGTACGTCGCCAGCTGGTACTGATTACGCACTCCGTTAACGCAAGCAACACAACACGTAACTCCTCAGTAACTAATCCTTGAACCACTGGTAACGTAACGCAACGATACTGGAAACGCAGCTTATCCTTGCATATGACGTAAGTAACGCAAGGGTACTGGTAATGTAACGGTTACCACTTGTAACGCACTGGTTAAAAAGGAAATAAAGCACTCCACTTGTACCGTACTCCCAAACAACCAGTAACGTATTGGTAACGCAAAGACAACGTACTGGTAACACAACAGTAACGCGGTGAATCATTGGTCAACCGGAAGTGATATTGTGATTTGTCGATGGACGGAAATCAGAGCGAGCTTTATCACTGCAGTGACTGGAAAAAGTCATACGACCCTGCACCAGTGAACGAAGTGTACTGGAGTTACATCTTCACATGTGTCGTGACAGTCTTCTTATCCGTGACAACTACATTCCTGAATACCTTAGTGATTGCTGCAATTTACCAAACAAAAAGCCTTCACACGCCTTCAAACATCCTGCTCTGTAGTTTAGCAATGTCTGATTTGATGAGCGGTTTCTTGGCTCAACCGTGGTATACCACCGCTATTATTATGGAAATCAAGGGTGACCTTGTAGGATATTGCGTGACCGGTGCTGTCACGGCATTCGTATCGTATACATCAGCAGGTGCTTCGTTATTTACATTGGCCGCCATAAGTGTGGATCGGTGTTTTGCGATTCATCGACCACTGAGATATCGAGTTGTGGTGACACCTAATGCGGTTGCCATGGTTGCACTGGCGCTGTGGATTCTGGGAGCGATTGGGGCGTCAACTCGCCTGTACCTCTCCGTGACTCATTTCATGTTTTCTCTTGCTTTGGTCATGCTCATCTCACTCCTGACAATCTTTTCTGCTAATTTGAAGGCTTTTCGTTCACTGAAAACCCAAAAGGCTTTGATTGTCCAGAAAATGCAGTTACATCAAGGACAGGATGAGGTAAAACTTGCTCAATCCCGGAAATTTCTCATGACAATGTTGTACATTTTGGGATTGGTGCTGTTGTGCTACGTTCCTTTTGTGTCTGTCACGCTTCTCACGGCTATGTATGGCGTGACGAGTAGCACTCGTGCAGCTTGGAATATTGCAGATACTATTGGTTATATGAACTCAACTTTGAACCCGATTTTTTATTGTCTGCGCATGCGCGAGATTGCCAAGGCAGTGCGCAAAATTTTGCACAGACATTTCAGAAATAATCAGGTTAATCCAGTTAAACCAGTCAGTCAAGGTGCGGTGAGAAGGAACAAGAATAAGTTATCAACAATTCACGAAGAACCACGACTTTCCACGACAATGGACACGGAAGGACGTTTATCAACCACGCAACAAGATAGCGTGACATTATATCAACATTTCAACGTCACGCAATAGCTAATTACAACATCACGCAATAGCTAATTGCTATTTTAAACTCCTCTGATGTGGAGATTAAACAAATAAGGTCTAATAATGAAACCCGAGAAACTCCACACAATATGGAATATTGTGACCTCAAATAACTAAATGTAATTTTGTGAATTCACAATAAAATAGGCCCAATAATGGAACCATGAGGAACTCCACACATAATGAAATATCATGAATTCAAATAAATGTAAGAATATTTCTGAGAAAATATATAGTAGCAACCTTTTAAAAAAAATTAAACGAATCCTTATTTAGACTCTTTCGATGTTGTCCCGATGTTGTCCCGATGTTATCCCGATGCTGTCCCGATGCTGTCCCGATGTTGTCCCATTTCTAAAAAAATCTTATAAATAACAAGATACTTTCATAGAAACCAATATGCTTTTGATTTTAAATAAGTCGTAAAATTGTGCAATATTTAAAATAAGGTTCTCTATTTCTTTTTTAAAGGTTAACACTTTAGACTCTATTGTTAAAGACTGCTTTTTCTTTGAGTTTCGGGCTTGACGACGGTTGTCAAGGAGTGTGAAACCATACCCAACTTTCTTGATTCTTAACAAACTTTCCTTGGATGGATTGATTTGAAATTCACACCAGACATTAGCCTTAGATTGAAAAATCCCAGAAAAAAGTTTGGTGAGGTTATTAAGAAACTGGCGAGAACGAGACACCTTAAATATTGAGTCTACCCAAAATATTCGGAAAGTGAGGATTTAACGTTGGGATCCCTGTGGTAATCATAAGCGGGCGCCATTTTTGAACTGTCATCACAAAATGGCGGCCAAAACAAGAAGGATTGGAGGAAAAACAAACGTTTTCTGGACCAAAGATCGTATCCTTTACAAAATAGGAAAACAAAAACATGAAAAATAACTTTATTTGCTTCGATAGCATTCAAAACTCTGTGAATTTGAGACTTTGATTTGAATAACTTTGGACAAATTCGACCAAGATGAAACTCAGCTGGGATTTTAGATTTGATTTTAATGTTTAGAAAATCAATTACTTTTAAACTCTAAAAATATGTTTTTATACTCATTACGGGATTGCTAAGTTTTCAACAATCATCAAGGTGATCCTATAAAATTCGAAAAGAAAATGCTATAAAAATAGAAGATTTAGCTCATAAGTTTATAACTACAAGTTTGGATTTCAAATTCTTTTGATTCCCACATTTTTATTTGTTTTTCTTGCTGATCGAGTAGTTCATTTACTATACCTAGATATTCATAGAATATATTTGCTTAAGATTGTATTAAATTGTAAAGAATCTTAGAAACGAGATGTTTATTTTTCATAAGCTTATTCCCTTTCTTAGAGATGCTTGAATGCTTCATTATTTCCTTGATCCATGGTTTTTAGCTGATATATCAGACAGTCAAATTGTAAAAGTACATATTCCTGGTGAGTATACAACTAATAACATACCTTAAGCTTGCCTTTTTTACTCATCACAGTCAATGACATCTATAATCTTGTTATGTAGACCTCTTAACCATGTGTCATTCTCTTGAGAATAGTTTTTATCCCTCTGCAAAACCCAACACACTAAATTCAAATTTTATCTGTGAGTTAGCTGTGTCCTGACTTGGATCAGCCCAGAGGTTGTTTCAGGGTTCTATCTGTGAGTTAGCCATCCCTGACTTAGATCAGCCCAGAGGTTGTTTCAGGGTTCAATCTGTGAGTTAGCCATGCCCTGACTTAGATCAGCCTAGAGGTTGTTTCAGGGTTCTATCTGTGGGTTAGCCATGCCCTAGCTTAGATCAGCGCAGAGGTTGTTTCAGGGTTTGATAAAACTTTACTTGTAAGATACTCCTTAACTAACTTACCCTCTAACCTTGTCATGCAGGAGTCATGTTGGAGCCAGCACTAAACATCAAACAACCAATGGTTAAGAAGCCAGTCAAATTCAGAAAACCACGCATGGTGACCTTACAGCAGGCCTCAGGAATGGTGACAAATAGTTTGACCAGGGGAGGTGGGGTGGGAAGAATGAGAAGGAAAGCCAACCATGATGTTGATGAAATACCTACTCGTGATGACTCAGTGGCATCAGGTTAGAAGGGTTGACTCACCCTGACAAAATTAACCAATCACAAGCTAGATTGGAAAATTCAGCCAATCAGAAAAGAGCAAAATAAGTGTCACATTGACCTCTGCCAATCAAAATCTTTCATTTCCCATGTGTTGAAAACACCTAGTTTTTTTGTTGCTTGCCCCTGATTGGCTTACTAGGCTTGATATAATGTCCAGCCATTATTTCAAACCCTGACTTAAGTTGAATGTTTTGAAATCATTCTACATTATTATTGGTCAATTTTGTACAAATGTATCTTTGTAACCACATAAAATTACATGTCTAAAAGTAATGACTGATTAACATGTGACCAGTTAAGAGGACAAAACAATAGGTTCCACTTATCAGGAGATTGAAGTTCTTATGTTTTAAATTGTCCTTCAAATTGAGCTGCTATGAAGTCATGTGAAAGGGTTCCATTGTCCATTCACCAGCCATTATTTTGTGCCTTAACTTGTGCTATCCTATTTAGGTAATTTATCTCTTAAGAAAGCAAGTTTGAAAGACCTAGGACCCGAAGACAAGAAAAGAGTTGCAAACCTTGTCAAAGAGTTGGCTAAAGTTGGTGAGGAACGAGAAATAGCTCTTACACAGCTCACACAAGAGAGAATAGCCTTTGAGGAAAGATTACAAATACTCCAAGAAGAATATGACAGCAACATCAAAGAGAAACTTAGTATCCTTTGAACATAAAATAAAATGTCAACTTACATTTGTACCATGCTGGATTGGGCTTCCTGTGGTATAGAGTACACAGGTAGCCCAAATCAAGTTTTTTATTTCCTTGACATTTTATTCAGATTTACAAAGTCGGTTTTTGGAACTTCAAGGATTATTGAAGAAATATAATAAACAAGGAAGTGATAGGAATAAGGATACTTCTAGCAGCGGTAATATCAGTGTAAGTATATTTTGTAAATATATGGTGTATCTGATGGCTAATAACTTTAACTTTGTGGGCTCCCTGTCATATATGGATGGAGAAAGACTAGTAACTAGATTTCAGACCTCTCCTTTTTTCTACCACAGGAATCCCAAAATAAATAAATTGCAGTAAAAATGAGAAACAAGAAATGAATATTTTTTGTCTGAAACCTTTGAAAATATTACTTGTTTTCATGTATTGATTGTTCATTGTAGTACTCAAACCATGTGACACAGACATCTCCTGGACTGATACCATCACCAGAAGATGTACCAGGAAATACCAGGCAATTACCTGGTCAGAAATCACCAAGCAAGACCATGAAAAAGTCAGTACTAGAAGATGTTTCGCATCCCTTGATATCTGATAGTGGATGCCAGTTCCCTTCACCAACAAAAATGGCCAGGCAATCAACACCACTACCTGGAAAAACAGAGGGTGATAGAAGCATGGTCCTTCCTGGAAATGGTATTGCAAGGTCTGAAAAGGGAAGTCAATCAAATAAAAAGGAAATGACAGGAAATAGTTCTTTTATGACTGGAAATGGTACTACAAGCGCAAGAAAAAGTGCTCAAGGCAGTGAATTTCTTCCTGGAAAAGTTACAACTGGGTTACCACAAATGTCCAGCCACCAGGAGACAGCAGGTCTTGACCTAGATGTAAAGCAAGGCTCACGATCTGTGCCTGGAAACTCATCTGGCACCTCAGTGCCATTACCAAATCATATCGCAAGCCCTGCAGTCCTTACAGAAATTCCAACAAACCAACAAGAGGTTGGGCAGAGTATTCCTGGAAAAACTGGTAATGGTGCTCTTGACCAGGAAACTGGCAATAATTTACCAAGCTACCACTTTCTCGGAAATGTTCCACTTCCTCTCAGGTAAAACTGGTTTGAAACTTGTTTCCATCATATTTCTCCTCTTTAATATTATTTTTTAATCTTTAGAAGCAATTGGCCTCCTGTGTACCGTCATCCTCCCCCAGCATCCACAGAGCATGACCTCCCTGTTTACGCCAATAGACTGTTTGATGTGTCCGTGACACGACCCGATGCACTAAGACAAGGTCCCACCGCTACCAACAGGTATGGAACAGACTTGTGTGACGGAAATATAAAGCGTGACCAAGACTGTCATGCCTTGAATTTTTTCTTTCTCTCTCCTTGTATAGGTCGCAGTCAGACACTTCGCAAAGCTTCTCAGCAGAATTAGACGCTGTCTATCGTCTGTACTGTAGAGAATATGAACTACAACTACAGTTACAACAACAACAATTAGAATTACAAAAACAGCAATTACAGCTGCAGCAGCAGCTACAACAGTTGGAGTTCTTTCATCAAAGACAACAACAGCAGCCGCCTGCAAGTTTTACTGAAAAAATGGTAAGAAACCTTGGTTTTTCTTTTTTTGCGCACGGCTAAAGTTGCATAAAAAAGAACTATGTGTAACAGGGGCTTCAGTTTGCGTGTAAAATATATACGTCACGCCTAGTTTTCGAAACGCGTCCCACATGGAAAAGAGTGATTACGGGTGATCAGCGTTACAAACAATGTATTGGGTTTGCTGGTTATAGCAAGGGGTCAATCATATATGGTCAAGGGGCCAGCTAACCCCTTCCTTGGGCTTCAGCCAAGCTTCCTGATCAGTCATTATGGATACAGTGTCGGGGCCGAAATCTCCGGCATAGCCGTAAACGCTTCACGCTCCCATACTTCGCTTCAGCACTGCGTCTGGAAGTATGGCCCTAGATTAATAAATCAATAGAAATGATCACAAATAAAACCAGATGAATTTTGCAATAGAACGTTTTGAAAGACAAAGAGGAGATGCGCATGCGCGTTGATGGAGAGACCTATTTTTTTGGATTCCCTTCATCTTTGACGAACATAATTCATTCTTTTTTCATTAAACACAGCCAAAGTCAACATCAAAGACCATCATCAGAGAAACACCTGACCCCACCCCAGCCCCCCAGCCGGAGGCTCAACCACAGCGAGCATCACAAATGAGTGACCTGGTACCAACTCCAGATGAGACTTATGATAGCCACCGGGGACAGTCACCTGTGATGTACCATCAGGATGAAGGGTATCGTAATGATGGGGAGGAAGAAACTGAAGGAGCCGAAGCTAACAAGACTATCAGGAGAATAACAAGCTCTAAGAGGTTGGTTGCTAGTTCTTTTATTCGATCTGTCATCCTTAAGTTATTCCTCTTCACACTTCTTCCTCCCTCCCACCCTTCCTCCTCCCACCCTTCCTCCCTCCCACCCTTCCTTCCTCCCTTCCTTCTTTCCTCCCTCCCTTCCTCCCTCCCTTCCTTCTTCCCTTCCTTTCTCCCTCCCTTTCTTCCTCCCTTCCTTCCATCCTTCCTTCCTTCCATCCTTCCTTCCATCCTTTCTTCCTCCCATCCATTGCTTGCTTGCTATCTTCCTTCCTGTCTTCCTTTTTCCTTCCTTCCTCATTTCCCTCCTTCCTTTGTGTCTTTCTTGATTATAAAATAGTGTTTTTTTTATCAACAAAGAGAACGAAACTTACAACCGCACGAAGGCAGTTACGCATCAACCAATCGGAATCCCACATCAAGATTACGTGATAACCCCTCCACCTCCCATCATTCATTGTCACCATCAGATGAGCAGGGATTGGCTGAATCGTTGCAGGGAGTCAGTAAGGAGTTCATTCAACCGGAAGATGCAGTTCATTTCCGGTTCTCTCTTCACAGCCGCAATTCTTCCTCTCTCCACCCCTCCCAAAGACAATCCATTCCTCACTCAACAAGACTGGATAATGAAGTTGATTGGACGAATGCTACAGACTTTGAGTTCCGGAACTTGCAAGAAAGCAAAATCCGCGAACATTATGGACTAGGTCAGCGTACTTTCCACTCATCCCAGGCTCTACTCGATCCATTAGAACCGAGGGTTACTGGGGCGAGATATAATTTGTATGATTCGGCGACAGTTGCAGAACCAGTAGACAGAAGAATCAACCCAGACAATCAAGTTCCGCAAGGACCTAACAGATCAAGTATGGACAGACACCCACAGGGCACAGGGACAGACAGACAGTACTCTTCAAGACACAACAGATTTGACGCAGCACCTTACGACATCAGTGAACATGAACTTGAACAAAGAACACTACAAAATTTTTCTTTGTACGAAAATAGGAGCGATCAAAATAAGGGTGCAAGTGGTGGAGCTCGTTTCTATGGAGACAGTAACCATGGCAATCATCATGAGGATATACAGCCCTGGGTATCTGAGAGCAGCAGTTTTCAGAGAGATGGAAGGTATAAAAGCTCCGGTTTATAATCTTGGAAAATTTAGAGGAAAAAACTATAGACCCTTGCACTTGACGTCAAAGTGCTGAGATTGAAATTCTTTTGTTTTGTCCTCCAAATTGAGCTGCATTCTGAAGTGCTGGAAGGAGTCTTCATGTATTCAAAAACTATTTTCCTCAGACCATCTAAAGCTACCACTATTATCTATGATAGAGGCAGTTAGCGTAAATATTTTACTCCAAACTTTTATCTTATCTTTTTCAGTCACTCCCTTGAATTGAACTATCCGCCTCAAATCATTGACCTTGTACAAGAATTAGAAGATCAACCCAGAGTACCTCCTCACCCCAATAAACCAAGCTATTCTGTCTACCTTAGCCCTCAACGACAAGACTCAGCTGCGCAGAATGGTGTAATGGACTCTACTGATTCTGGCTTCTCAAATGTGTCACGTGAGAAAAGTCCTCCGGTGCATTCTCGCCTGGGCTCAGAAGATGAAGAAATTGAGGAACTAAGTGTGTTGGAGGATATATTCTTCATTTAGTAACAGTTAACTGTTGCTTGAGTTAGTATAGACCCCTTTCACGTGGCGTCAAAGCAGCTCAATTTGGAGGACAAAACAAAAATATTTCAATCTCCTGAGAATTGGAACCTATTGTTTTGTCCTCCAAATTGAGCTGTATTTCAACATGCTGCAAGGCGTCTATTTGACCCAACTGCTACATATAACACATCATTGGGTGAGTCTATGTAATGCTGCTGGCCAGACACACATGGTATCTACCACAGGTAGCCAAAGCAAAATCATTTGAGCTTTCGACTTCTTTAGGAAATTTACTCTTTATTTCCAAACTTTTTATGTACAAACTATTTTCAATAACAAAAAATAAAATAATTGTATCTGTACAATAATTGATTATATTATTTTGCATTCTTCATGAGGGTTTTCTTACGACGAAGAAAACACTTTCATAGTTCATCTTCAACATGGATCGACAGTTCTCCACATATCCAGAAGAAACCTTTGTTTGCTCCTTCTAAAAAATGACAAAATAAACTTTCTATAAATATATTAGATATTTTATGTACAAATATATATATAATAAACTCATCAAACTATACCATAGTTGGTTTTATTATTTTGTAATGGACTAGTTGACTTTTCAAAGTTTAGAGGAAGACTTCATGTTGCAAAGAATGATGGGATATTTAGGGGAAAATTCCAAATTCAGCCCCACAATCCTTTGCACCAAGAAGTCTTTACCATACCACCTTTGAACTTCAAGGAATGATCTATCATGAGCCTGCATTCTGACCTCTGTCTATGCTCATTCGAGTATATGCAGTAAAAATGAAAGGGAGATGGGGTCAAGAGGGGCTTGCACATATTGAGCGCATGTGTACCGTAGTTAAGAAAAAATATTGCAACTTACCAAAAGTTCAAATTTGAAGTCTTTTGTTATAATTCTCTTAATGTCCTCGTAACTGAGGTCTATAGACATTTCGTTCGGCATGCCAGAAAAATGGTACAATAACGGGCCTAAAAAAATAATAATTGAGCTTTAGTTAGCCCTTGATTAAACTCAGTTCTACTAATATTGCAAACAGAATTTCTTACTCACCTAAGTTAATCCAGTATCCCCCTGGTTTCAGTATATTCCATATGTGTTCGATATACTCAATGACATTGTGTGCTGTATCAATGAAGAAACATGTAGCAATACAATCCCAGTGATCTGGAACAAAAAAAAAAAAGTTAAAAAAAGGAATGAAAAATATAAAAAAGAGACATCTATACAATAATGACTAGCAGTAACTAGTTGGGACAGCATTGGTGTGTTGAATAAAACAAGCAAATAAGAAGGAAATTTAAACACTGTGTAAAAAAGTTTGCAACAATACTGACACACAATTGGTTTGCTTGCATAGAACAGTTACAAATTTAGGAAGTAGAGAAAAAAACCATGGAAGTTCCCATATAATTGAGAAGATAGCTTGGTGGAAGTTGAAGTTTAAATTACCTTTCTCTGTATAGACTTCTAGAAAGTTCCCCGCAGCCATAGAGAACTGTGTACCAGGCTTGATATCACTTGGGTCTATATCTGGTATTCTTATTGGTCGGACTTGATCAGCTGATGCTTCTACATTACACCACTGACTGATATATGGGTGGATGACTGCGTCATGGATCCCTGATGATCTGAATAAAAAAAATGTATAAAGTAAAGTAAAGTAAAGTGAAGTGAAGTGAAGTGAAGTGAAGTGAAGTGAAGTGAAGTGAAGTGAAGTGAAGTGAAGTGAAGTGAAGTGAAGTGAAGTGAAGTGAAGTGAAGTGAAGTGAAGTGAAGTGAAGTGAAGTGAAGTGAAGTGAAGTGAAGTGAAGTGAAGTGAAGTGAAGTGAAGTGAAGTGAAGTGAAGTGAAGTGAAGTGAAGTGAAGTGAAGTGAAGTGAAGTGAAGTGAAGTGAAGTGAAGTGAAGTGAAGTGAAGTGAAGTAAAGTAAATCTTTATTCGTTCATAAAACATACATTACGAACGTTACAGGGAAATATTATACTTAAAGTGTAAGCGATTTATAAAGCTGTCTTTGAAACGTTCTGTCCTCACTTTAGGCATATAGCTAGATACACTCCTAAGATCATACTTAACAGACTTTTTCTTAGGGATCATTTCATAAAGATCAACAAGTTATTCATCCTTAGCATACTAGGCCTGCATTGCTTGGGGTCCATTATTACCCACCCCTCCCCCCTCACAAAAACTGCAGACCACCAAGAAACACAGGCTATCATTAGAGTGTTGCAATACAACTTTGGTAATACATCAAAGTCTCAAAACAAATAAAGTGTTTGACTGTTGGTGGATGGCAAGATAAGAAGCAATTTACATTTTATCCAAGATCCAACATGTTTCCAATTATGAAAAAAAAGTTCTTTATTTTTTTTACAAAATTTCAACATAAAACTACAAGTTATGAATATTAAAATAAAAAGTACAGGATAAAAGTTGCAAATTCGGTACAAAAAATATTTCTCGATCCGGACGATCCAGCTTAAATCGAAGTCCAATCCAGTCCAGCCGTGCACGGTTCCGGATTTTCCAAAATAAAAAATCTCTCAAAATTCAGAATTCAGAAGCATAAATCAACTTTCAGAGGTTGGACATGTTTTTGCTATACATTAAGATTATCTATAGCCTTTCAAAAGCTCAAAATGTGACGAAAAAATCTTACCTGTTGAGCACGTAATGGGATGCAAACAGCATGTATAAACTCCACTCATTGCCTTGACAATGATAACCTGATTATGATAGTAATAAGTAATATTAATAAATAATAATAGCCATCATTGTATCATCCAACTAACTGCAATCATCATCATTAACATCCCTATAATCATTGTTATCACCACCACCATCATCAATATCATCTCATCAAAAACATTATCATCCCTCACCATCATTCATCATCATCATTATGCATCACCATCCTGTAGCAGCAGCAGCAACAGCAGAGTATCACTATCATCACAATTATAATCAATTATCATCAACATCATCTTTGAGTGCAAACTAAGCTTACCTAACCGAGCAATCTCAAACATTAATCTTCCAAGGCCAGCCCCAGGAACAAGAACTGTGACATGTTCACTGTTGATGGGGACAACCGAGAAATAAATGAATAACCGTGGAAAAAAACCATACTGAAACTGACTAACAGTCAGACGGACGGACGGATGGATGGATGGATGGATGGATGGATGGATGGATGGATGGATGGATGGATGGATGGATGGATGGATGGATGGATGGATGCATGGATGGATGCATGGATGGATGCATGGATGGAAGGATGGATGGATGGATGGATGGATGGATGGATGGATGGATGGATGGATGGATGGATGGATGGATGGATGGATGGATGGATGGATGGATGGATGGATGGATGGATGGATGCATGGATGGATGCATGGATGGATGGATGGATGGATGGATGGAAGGATGGATGGATGGATGGATGGATGGATGGATGGATGGATGGATGGATGGATGGATGGATGCATGGATGGATGGATGGATGGATGGATTATTATCAAATTATATTTCGCATAAACAAAAGCACACTATTCTTACATATTTTCAGAGGGAGGAAAGAGTCTTTCTATTTCTTCAATTATCGGAGCATAACAAGCATCTCTTTCAGACTTCCCCTGGCAAAAACAATAATAATGTTTGGTCCATCAATCAAGATTACTATTACAACATCAATACTAGTCCACCAAGCACCACATGCAAATTAAAAAGTGTTCAGCAGTCATTGAGCTGTATAATAGCTGTTATTACAGTCATGTCTGCAATGAGATATTCTTTTGTTTTAAAAATCATACAAGTGAGGCTATCGGGTCGATACAATACTTGTTGTCTCATTTGCATGTATCCATAATAACAACTATTCTATATTTCATCCGCCCCAATACATGTATTTACTCTACCTCTTCACTCCAGTCTCGTACAAACTGCTTGAGTGTTGTAACAATTTTGTCCATGTCAAAACCAGTTATTGGTGTACTGCCTTGTAAAGCTTCTTTGTCGGTAACCTGAAATACACACTAAAACTATTAGGTTTTTGATTCCAGAAAATCTCAGATAATAAAAATAATGATGATGGTGCTCATGATGATGATGTTGATGATGTTGATGATTGAATATATATCATTATTATCACAGTGATGATGAGGTTGTGATGATTGATAAATGATGATAACAATGGTGATGATGATTATAAAACGATAAAAATATCTATTCCCAGTAATGTACGAGTCCATGTACCTTTTACAATCTAAACAAATCTGTTGTAGGCCGAGCACAGCTGACACAACCTGGCTAGCACCCTTGCCCTACATACAGCTAAGCCATCTTTAGAGTTTAAACTTTATTGATAACTTCATTTTTACTAACTATAGCATTGTGATTCCTGTACTTACATTCAATTCCATATCTCGGTTCTCAAACATTCCCTCAGTGCAGCTAACGATGTTCCGCAGAAATTCTTGATTCACGTCTATACACCTCTTCACTTCCTTCAAATGTCTCGTGAAATCCGGTAACATCTTACGGTGATGTTTGGGAAGTTGGTCGAAATAGGTAGCAATTCTATCTACTCTCCTTAAAGAATACTCTCTGGAGCAAAAGACAAGAGAATTATATTATTCCTTCTTCAAAATGTCATGAAACAGAGCTTCAAATATTGTATGAATGCAACCGCAAAAATTATAAATAATTAGCCTGATTATTGTTTCACTTACTTGTAAAACAAAAACGCCTCTACGACCTTCCTAATATGTAATTTTTCTAGCTTGACTTCGTCTGTTTCATGGTTATTTGACGAATTTTCATTGTTGTTCATTGATTGCTCAAAAAACGCTTCTTCGTCCGCCATTTTGTTTTTAGGAGTGAGACCGCTGACACAAAATGAACCGGAATCCCATAAGGCTTTTCGGGCGTACGAAAATTTAACGAAAAAATTAAAATTCAAAAGAAATTGAAAAAATGAAAGAAAGTAAAGAGCTTACACAATTGATATATAGGATAGAATATTTAATGCCTTTTTTCGTGAAAAATAATATCAATATTTGTGAAATTGAAGAAGATATCTGGAATTACCCAGAATGCAACGCGCGCAAAACCAAGATGGCGGAAGCGGAACTTCAGAGATGTTGTCATGTTGTTGTTTCCACTTTCTAGCGGTATTTTTAATCTCTTTATGGAGAAATACTGCTCCTTAAATATCTGAATCCCTGGATGATTTATCATGGAAAGTCCAGCTAAGAGATTTTTGAAATCGAAAAGCATTTTGTAAACGAAATCTATATTTTGAATTTTTTAACATTGGATTTTTCGTTATGAATGAGATTTTTCAGTTCACTGACGAGCGAGCTTCAGAAGGAGACACATTTCGCTGTCGTAAATGTCGTGTATACTTATTTTCTTTTGATAATCTGAGTAATTTTCACAAGAAGATAGAACCAGTAGATCAGTGTTCAGCTTGGTACATTGACAGCGATGAGATCGATGGCGGCGAGGAAGATACGCTGGTGTGGATCAGAGAGGCTGTTTATAAGGTAGGTTTAGTGAATGATGATCTTATCGATAATGATCTTGATAGTGATAATGATGATGATAATAGTGATGGTGATGGTAATGAGGACTGGCATTGGTGGTGGCAATGATCATAATGATGATGGTAAGATGAGGAGTGGTGGTGAAGATATAATGATGAAGATACGTGATGCTGTGATGGTGATGGTGATACATGCATGATATTGATGTTGTTGATGGGCAGTGATGATGATCATAGTGGTGATGATGGGGATGATACTTGATGATAATGATGATACATGATGATGATGGTGGATGGTGATGCTACATGATGATGGTGATGATGATACATGCATGATATTGATTTTGATTGGCAGTGATAATGATCATGGTGGTGATGATGGTGATGATACTTAATGATAATGATGATACATGATGATGGTGATGATGATACATGATGGTGATGATACATGATGATGATGATACATGATGATACATGATGATGATACATGATGGTGATGATGATACATGATGATGATGCTACATGGTGATGATGATACATGATGATGATGCTACATGATGATGATGATGACAGTCATTTGTCTTCCTTTCAGTCTCAATGGACAGAAGGCAAGCTCTATTGCCCTAAATGTACCTCACGTATTGGCTCATTCAACTTCACCCAAGGTGTTCGATGCAGTTGTTTTACCTTCATAATCCCAGCTATTTGGATTCAAAAATGTAAAGTCGACCAGACTAGTACATCTGATTCCAAGCCAAACATAAGACTACCTGACAACCCTGATAATAACGGTGATGGAGGCAATACTAAATGTGGGAGCCCTATGTATTATATGGAAACCACTCAAACTGGTTGTCAGTCTAGTCAAACCTGTTCTGACAGTAGTCAATCAGGATCAAAGACAAGTGAATCTGGCTCACAAACTAAAATGGAGTCAGGGCAAAATGAGTCGATGGTTGACAATGAAATGATATGTTCATGTAGGCCATATGAATACATGTATGATCATGAAGTACCATCAGAAACTTTGAACCAGGAAAACAAAACAGTTCCCAGACAAAGAAGAGTCATGAAGTGTACTATAAATTGTGGACAGAATACTCAAGATTTTGATAATCACTTTTATCAAAAGATTTCAGATAAACGGACAAGAAATTTCTCTTCAATACAGGGAAATCCTTCAGAAATATCTAATACTGTCTTTAATCATGAGGCTGAATCTCATAATAAAATACACAAGAGGAAGATTCATAGACAAATGGAGTTGGATGCAGAAATGCTGCATTTTCAACGTAGAGAAACTTTTTCCACAAATGAACACATGAAGGACTTACCATCCAGTCGACTGGACACACTTACAAAGAGAGAAGATGGTTCAAGGTTTGAAGTGTTAGAAGAAATGGAACATGAGTCTGAGGAGGTAGTAGTAAGTAAAAAGCTATATGATTTAAAAATATAAATATAAAAAAATTATTTTAGTTATTTGAGCACATTTTCATTGTCTAGTCTCTTTTCTTTTATGCCAAAGGTGGCATAGCAATAGTGCATAAACTTGATCAATTGTTTTTATTTTTTCTATGACTGTTTCTAGAAGACAGCAGATCAGTCTGAAGAGCACCAGTCCCACCAAGTTGAAGAGATTCCAGACCAAGTCACATGTCCTGTATGCCTGGATCTGCTGTACGACCCCCTGGTGTGTCCTTGTAGTCACGTGTTCTGTGACTCATGTCTCAGGATCCTAAACTCTAAGAGTCGGCACATTGTACCAAGGTGTCCTCTGTGTAGGAAGTCAGTCTACTATGTCTACCCTGCTATAGGTGTGTATAGTGCAGTTATTGTATGAAAGGGAAGGCTAGAAATATGTGATGTCATGATATAGAATATGAGAGGTAAATTAGTGAAATTAGCTACCCAAATATTTTTTTCTTCTTCCAGAAATCAGAGAAGAGATAAAGAAATGTTATCCTAAGGCATACAAGTAAGGACTTCCATATTTCATTATTCTATTTGTTCAGCCCATTTTGTCAGTTGCCATAATAACTGTGTATCTGTGTCCCTCTGTTTTATTTGTTGTCTGTCTGTCTGTCTGTCTGTCTGACTGGCAGGCTGTTTGTCTGTCTATCTGTCTGTTTGTCTTTCCATCCGTCTGTCTGTCTGTTTGACTGTCTGTCTGTTTGTCTGTCTGTCTGCCTGTCTGTCTGTCTGTCTGTCTTACTTCCCTCTTGCCATTTCTTGTCGTGTCCATCCATTGCTTGTATCAATACAGTTCTGAATGTCTTTGATCAATTCACAGGGAACGTCATAAGGCGGAACGTCGTGCTCCCCACCGAAGACTGCCCCTACCTAATGGACGAATGAAACCCCGCCAAAAGAAGTCTAACAGATACCCGGATGTAGGCATGCCATACAGTGTTCTTGTAGTGTTAGGATGTGTGTTAGCGTGCTGTGGCTTGTGTTTGTTGATATTGTTTGTGTTTTGTCCCCCGACATGTAACCGATGTATTACGGTAATAGGATATGAATGGATGAATGGATGAATGGATACTGAATAAATGAAAAAATGGGACGAATGGAAAATTAAGATGACATTGTGCGTAACATGTTGCGGTGAATAAAATTAAGATATTATAAAACTATAATGAAATAATGAAATATAAATAAATCACTAATATTAAAAAACAATTATGTATGAAATTATTGTTAAACTAGAGAGTTGTCCTCATTAACCCATGAAACATTGTGTTCATTAAAGTGTAATGGTAAAAAAAAAAAAAACACAGAAAACAAAATAATCAGAGTGAAGTAGAGTCTAATACACTAAAGTGTATTTCACGGGTTTAGAGTGGTTTCCATTAACCCGTGAAACAAATTCTATTTTGATAATAGTCAGTAATAGTCAGATAAACACGATAGGAAACAAAAGAATCGGAGTGAAGTAGTGCGTAATACGCTAAAGTGTATTTCACGGGTTTATGAGAATCACTCTATCAAAATAGAGGTGTAAATTCCTGGAAAAGCTTTGACTCGTTGACGCATAACAGGGGTTCTTCTGTAGTATTATTTTTCAAGATATCAAAAATAACGCTAATTCCGGTGGGCTGAAGGTCAAGGATTATGCGACAACTATCGTGATTGATGCACTAAGCCTTAGGCAAACAAACCTTCGCTTTTTAAGACATTTTTACTTAACAAAGCTCCCTCGTTATCCGTACCAAGAACACCATGTCGGCGTTATCTCAGGCTAAAGCATCCCAACTCATTGCAACAGGCGCTTTAATGGTCGTATTTGGCAGTGGGATATTCGCTCTTCTTTATGTTATCCAAGGAGAAAAGTACGATGATGGCGAAAAGAGTGGAATACTTGGTCGCAACTCTGCGTTCTGGACAGCGACACCGGTGAGTTCAAACAATTAAAATACTGACTCTAAACGGAAATCTCTAATTAAAATCTATTTTTTATAGTTCTATTGAGTATTTTTGCCATTTAGATTCAATATTATTGGGCTATCTAGCCGAGTAGTTAGTTGGAGTATCTTAGCGTGATGCCATCCCGTTCAAGGATTGGTACGTGAAGTTGTCTGACGCAATACCCAAACACTGTTGCTATGAAAGTTTGTCGCTTCTCCTGAAAACAAACTCCATATCACGTCTTTTTATTTGCTAGTAATTCTTGTTGATATTCAATCATATATCTTTTTACGTGGAAAGTACTGCTTAAAGAAAAACTGTGTGCGAAAATATTTATTAAAACTGCCAAGAATTTACACACACAAAAAAAAACGGTAAAAAAAACCGTGACAACAGAGATATTATTCATTAATATACTAAAATAAAGTCATATTAGACGTCAACTCATTCTAGATCTGTTTAGTGATTATAAAGTAGCAAGCAAGAATAATAGTCTGGTTGTAATGATTTACCCCAGCATGGCAGTCAATGCGAAGAAGAAAAAAAACAGTCGAGCCGTTCTCCTCCTGTGTGTCTGTATATGACGCTGTAGAACACGTGGGAAAGTGTCGTCTAAACCACAACAGTACAGCGAGGAAAAGGTGGTGACGAAATGTTGGGAATTAGAATTCAAAATACCAATCAGTAAAAACACCATTTATTGAGGAATTTAAGTATTATAAAGATTGGTATAGTTTCAACGTAAAACCACTAATATTGCTAGACCGGATCGATGTGTTATTTCAGTTTTGCTTTTTTTAATTTTTTGAACATTTTTCTGTCTCACAATGGACAATAACAGCATTGATCGATATTTTGAAATGGAATCTTTCGGATTTCTCATCCTCTTAGCTGACCTTCCATAAAGTAAGCTATTTTCGCTTGGTTTAAGAAGATCTGTCGGAAATCCGGCCGGAAACGTACTCTGTGTTTTGGCGGATTCAAAGTATTTGTTTGTCTCACGAGGGATCTTGGCATCGACGTCTCATGCACCGCACGCGATCCTTAGAAGTATCAGGTGTAAAGGGGTTCTGTTAAATTAGCGTAACGCGACTGGCCAGTGTAACGCGACTGGCAAGTGTAACGCGACTGGCCAGTGTAACGCGACTGGCCAGTGTAACGCGACTGGCCATTGTAACGCGACTGAGAAAAAGGAAACGGATTGCGGCTCAGCTTTCCAGTTGTCTCAAAAAAGGCCTAAATTTGAGTCCTGAAACAATCTTTCAGGCGGATATATGAGTTGGCGTTTGAAAACACATACCGTTTTCGACGCATTTTGGCCTTGCGTCCACACTAAAACGATGGAAAACGCATACATTTACATTTACATTACGGCTGATTTCCTTTAAAAAACGCATCCCACACGGAAAGGAGTGATTACGGATTCTAAATCATCAGTGTCACAAACGAGATAGCGGTTGTGCTGGTCATAGCAAGGGGTTATTCAACTAAGGTGTAGGGGTTGACTGACCTCTCCTTTAGGCTTCAGCCGAGCTTCCTTATCAGTCTGTAAATTCTCGGATAGAGGAAATCTCCGGTATAGCCGTAAATGCTTCGCGCTGCCAAACTGCGCTTAAGCACTTGGTCTGGAGGTATGGTCATAAATTAATAAGCCAATAAAAAGATCCAAAAAATCCCTTGGAATGCAAACTGGAACTAGGTCCGGATCCAAGTTCAGAAATTTCGTTTTCAAAGTTTTGCATGACAGCGTGACAGGGTTACTTATCTAAAATTATTGTGTTTTTTTTGCAGGTAGTAGTTGTGGGTTTGCTCGGTGTCCTTGCAGGAATTACCAAGAAAAATATATGGGTAAGTCACGCAAGAAAGACCTTGTTCACTGCAATCACAGTAACGCAATCACAGTTAGTCACGATAACGCTTTGTTCTCACCTGTATAATAGACCTCATCGGCTTGGGTGTAATGTTGTCCCATTTCAGACCCGCACGTGTCATTCCCCAGAGTATCATTTCATTGTTTAACGGTTGCGCATGAGAAGAACATGAATACGGATACAACTCAAACAAAGACTGAATCTTATTCTCAAGAGAATGACACGTGGTCTGAAATGGGACAACATTACCCCCAAGCCGATGAGGTCTATTATAACTACAGTCGAAGCTCTCGTAAGTGAGCACCTCGGGCAATCGAAAAAGTGGTTGTAACTAGAGCTGGTCGCTATCGAGAATGGGCTCTCATAAGCGGCAATGCAAACGGGATTTCAAACTGTGGTCGTAACTAGAGTTGGTCGCAAGGAGATGTATTAAAAACGCTATATTAAGTAAATAAATTATTATTATTATTATTATTAAATTATTATTAAGGAGAGCTTTGACTAGAATTTTTGTACCCTTTCAGGTTTCTCTTTACATGATCGGTTCTGCAGTAGCCACCGCCCTCTCCGTGCTGGTAGCCATTGTTATTGGGATACGAGTCAGCAGTATTCGTGCGGCCTGTGGGGAAGATAGTAAGTCTCATATAATCACCTTGGGCGTAATGTTTCCCATTTCAGATCACGTGTCATTCTCTTGAGAATAAATATTTCTTTGAGTTGTATCCATATTCATGTGTCTTCTCATGTGCAACCGTTAAACAAAGAAATGATACTCTAGGGAATGACACTTGGTAAGTCTGAAATAAGAAGACATTACGCCCAAGGCGAAAAAGATCTATTGCCATTGGCCTTCGAACCTCACGCGGCAGCTATAGATTTTTCCCTCGTAGCCTCGCATTCAAGCGTTTCAGGATGAGGTTACACGGGTTTAAACAATTTTCTTCTTCTTCTGGGACTAAACATGGCTGCTAAATGATAAAAGTCGTTGGTAGTTCCTTTAGCTCAAGGAATTAAGAGCTGATCTCCCAAGAAGCCCACTCCACGGTGCAACCTTCATTTTTATCTCAAAGGGTCAAGGGTCAAGGGTCAAGTTAGGCTACATGAATTCAGTGAGCGTGAGATTCCAGTGGATTAAACTACGAACCTCTTGTCGGTCGCTCTCCCATTCTTCTTCTTTTCCTTTTTCCTCGGGTTTCTTTCTCCTTTTTTCATTTCTCTCCTTAATCCTGAGAGAGAAACTAAGATTCACGTTCCCTGTTTTTTTCTTTTTCCAGGTGAATGCAAAAATTCCGACAAAGCTGTCCTCATGGGTACAATAGTCCTGCTCGCTTCCATCTTGGTTACCATAGCAGTGTGGGCTTGCGTCAAGGCATGTCAATCAAAATGGGGTCCAGCAAAGGTAACCATAGCAATAGTTCCCTTCACAGTTCCCTGCGCCATCTTGAAATGTAGCCGTGCCTTTGCATCGAAGCGAGATGAACGGTGAGCTTGCAATGACAGATAGAGATCTAAATAATTGTCCAAGGCGAAAAAAAAGGTCTCTATCATTGCAAGCTCACCATTCATCTCGCTTTGATGCATAAGCACGGGTACTTTTTACCGTAGTGAACAGATTGCAATCACGTGATTGTGGCATTAAGTCACGTGGTAAATACTGTTACGCGATTGGTTGAATAATTGATTGTTACTTGTTTTTTTTAGAAGGCATCAAGTCTACATGTTGTTGGTGAATATACAACAGGAAATGGACCCACCCCTCCCCCCACAGTACTGATCCACCCTGAATCCCGACCCCAACCCCCTGGGGAAGAAATAGCCGTAGCGACCACATCTCGAACAGAATCCAACCCTTCACCTCAGTCTGGTTGCGAGTCAGTGGATGGAGTCGAGTCGCACACCTATGATGACGTCACACCAAAACCAACCAATAAGGTTAATGACAGTCCTCAGTATGAGAATACGAACCCGAAGGGGGACGGGACAGAGGGTAGTGACACTGGTTATGAAACTGTAAGTCAAGATACAGATCCTAAGGGGGAGGGGACGGAGGATGATGATGCTGGATATGAAGCCGTGATTCCTGTCAAAGACCACAGATATGAACATCTCCGACCGGGGAATAACACCACCGGGGATGTAGCGGATAAAACATCTATGGAGATGCCTACAGATGATTCCCCGAAGATCGTAGAAGTTCATCGAGACCCCTTGCAAGATGGTCGTCATGGCAGCATGCACGATAATAAGGCGTTTGAAAACGATGAGTTAACAACCGCTTTGTAAAAAGGCGGGCTGAAGCAGGGTTCATATGACTGTGAAATACGTGCCGTGCCATGGCTTGACCATACCGAGATGTGATTCCCTCCCGTAGTATGGCCGTCTCGATTCCCATAGTCGGTACTACCATAGATATCGTAAAATTCTTGTAGTGACGCCTCTACCGTGACTGTTACCTTGCTGTGACCGTTACCGTGACTATTACCTTGCCGTGTCCGTTACCATGACTGTGACCGTGACTGTTACCTTGCTGTGACCGTTACCGTGACTATTACCTTGTGTGTCCGTTACCATGACTGTGACCGTGACTGTTACCTTGCTGTGACCGTTACCGTGACTATTACCTTGTGTGTCCGTTACCATGACTGTGACCGTGACTGTTACCTTGATGTGACCGTTACCGTGACTGTTACCTTGCTGTGCCATGTCGTGATCTTTCACATTCATATGACTTTTGCTCACAAGATGATTCTAATTGACGTGCAATCTCATTGGCTATAAAAAGTAGTATTATGACTTTATTTTGACAAATAATTTTAATTGAAATGAAAATCGAGACAAAAAAAGACAAATAAAATATTTGACAAGGTGCGCATGCGCTGTACACAATTAAAACATTTCAAAAAAGGAATAATGTGTCATGTGATCATTCTCCAATGTTCATCACATTTCTTCATTTTCTAAATATTTTCTTATAGATCCCTTGCAGCACGTCGAAATGCAGCTCAATTTGGAGGGCAAAACAATAGGTTCCAATTCTCAGGAGATTAGAATTCCTTTATTTTGCCCTCCAAATTGAGCTGCTCTGACGTCACGTGCAAGGGGCATATACAAGTTTTTACATGCTCGACGCACGTCACGCATTCTCCAATGTAAATAACATAATTTCATTTTCTAAATATTTTCTTATAAAGGTTTTTACATGCTCGACGCACGTCACGCATTCTCCAGAGAAAAAACAGTGGATTCAAAGTCGCGTTAGCATACATTATAGTATCAGAAACCAGGTTTGCAATTAAAGAGGATTTCGTAGCTTGGTTGACAGAGAGAAACTTTGCGCAGATGTCTGGCGTGTAGAATAGGAGCTGGAGTAGGAATACACAGAGCATTGTAGTGAAAGAACGGTGGTATTTCTTGACATTGATGCAGACAGCAGAGACGTTATCGGGAGAACTGACTTGAGTTTGATGCCTTCGTAACCCGTGGAACGCTTTGAAGTACGCAACAAACGTAACCAACAAACAAACCGTAAAAATAACAGCTAGAAATATAACAAATCCTTTCTGACCCACAACAAGAAGGGATAACCCGCACAGTACGGCGAACATCCAGACTATCATTATGATGAGTATAGCACGGAATGACGTCACAGTCGTGCGATACTGCAGCATTAGACGTATGGCGAGGTATCGATCGAGGCTGGACACTGACAATGTCAACATCATTGACAGTGGAAGAATATTAGCGAAAATTCGTTCAGCAATTCCTATCGCACAATGCCGATACAACACCCCTTGTAGGCTCCAGACTTTGGTCACTATGAACAGCGGTTGTCCCAGAAGGCCCATTAAGAAGTCCGTTAACATGAGGTTGCTAAGCAAACAGTTTGATGGGTTGCGTAGTGATGGAGTCTTGATGATCGCGATGATTATCATACCATTGAGTATTAACACAGGTAGTATAGATATTCCATTGATAATGCACGTTATGACGATGGTGATGACTATATTATCAATCTTGCCTACGTCATCAGTCAGTGACCAGGGTGCGCAGTGTATCGCAACCGAAGTGTTCATGTTTTAATCCAGTCACGGTTGGTGGTGAAATGTGTTATTTTCTGCTGTCACGCACTCTCGATTAAAATCAAATGAGAATCTTATTGAGAATGCGTTATGTAAGTAAAAATCTTTTGTTGCTCTTTGTTCATCAATAGAATCATAACCTCTTTCATTAATGAGATGATATTAAGTTACAAGACTGATGGATGCGTGACCAATCACATCTGGGACTAACCTAGCGTGACAAGATGATTGCGTGACTTGTATACGTTTCCTTTCTTCTTGAAGAAAAATACCAAGATTCAAAATTTCCTGAAATGAAGAAAACAAAACGAGATTTTAGTGTGAGAGTCTCCCCCTGATCTACTGTTACATTCTGTATCTGGACCCCCACCCTTCCGCCAAGAAGCTGGAGGCTATCCCCCCTGACATATCTCCTCGTGCCAAAAGAATCTTAACGGAAGCTAAGGATTTCATATATAATTATTAATAAAGGTCTATACACCAACCAAAGTCCCTGAGTCACACGAGTATCGGTGCCAGACTCGTACCCAGACGTCACTTACCATCAAGCACAGCGCGAGTAAGAATAAAAAGTGACTGGGTACGAGTCTGTATCATGCAGTGCCGCTCTGACTGAAATATGATATATTGCTAATGACCTATATACCATGTTATGGTTTCTATGCTCTTGTTCTTTGTCTCCCGGATATTCACTTTGTATTCTTACTAAGTGTTTTTATCATAAGATATATGAGCTGCTTCCGTGATCAGCCTGAAAGCCAAGGGCACTTAGAGGTCACGTGCTTGGGCACCTAAGATCACATGATACTCTTCCACCATTTTGGATGACAAAATATAGACATTTAAAAAATAATTTTTAAATATTAAAAAATATTCACTCTCATTAAGTCTGTCTATTTTCCGTTCATTTATCTGATGATGTAATTAATCCTGTCATTAACTTATGATTTTGGCGGGAAAATTATCACGTGATCCATCCATCGGTGTATCATAATTGGATGTTCATTAACAACATCTAAATAAGTGTAACTATACTTGAGTTTACTCTTAAATTTTTATATCTTATATTTTTCTGTAAAATTTATCACAAAGGAAGAAAAACAAAAAATAAAATTTCTTAAGAAATATTCAGCGAAAATTATTTTTCGAGATGATGGTATAAATAATAATAAAAATAATAATAATAATAATAATAATAATAATAATAATAATAATAATAATAATAAAAATAATAATAATAATAATAATAATAATAATAATAATAATAGTAATAATAATAATAATAATAATAATAGTAATAATAATAATAATAATAATAATAAAAATAATAATAATAATAATAATAATAATAAAAATAATAATAATAATAATAATAATAATAATAATAGTAATAAGTATAATAATGATGGTATAAATTAATGGCATTTTAAGAAGTGAAAGTAGTATAGACTCCATGCATGTGACGTCAAACCAAAAGCGGAATTTCAATCTCCTGAGAATTGGAAACCTATTGTTTTGTTCTCCAAATTGAGCTGCTGTTCCGACATGCTACATGGGGTCTATAAGAGGTTGCACAATCGCCTTAAAAAAGAGTTACTTCCGCAGGCGCTTTCCTATATGATTGAAATAAATTTATCATCCGTCACAGCTTAGCTTTTTATCGTTTTTTCTCAAATATTAGAAGAGAAAATGAAATTATAGTATAGTGAATCGCCCCCTTTTTGTTGAAGTTTCCATTAGTATATTATCGTGGTCAGATATAATCTTAATTGATAGTCAATCAAGAAATATTAAGTGGAGTAGAAAGCCTCGAAAAAAAATCTTTCCTACGCTTGCTTCATTCTCATTTAAAGAGCCCACGTTCCTTTTCCCCTGCGGTCACAAGTAATTCTAATAAATGTAAATAGATCTATCTTCGTAAAAACTTCCTCTATGATCGAATTATCACATCCTCGGGAACCCAGGGCTAAAATTCTGCCGCGCTACCAGAAGAAATTAGCGAGAAACGAGCGACAGAATTTTACGTGGGTTCCCGAGGATGGAATAATCACAGCAATAAACCGCATTTACTAAAGCACGTAAAAACTTAAATTTAAAATTTTAATTTTTTTTTTAAAGCGAATTTTTTCAGAAAAAAAATCGAGTTTTCCATCCGAAAGAACATGTTCACCTTTAACTACGCGTTTTACAAGTTCTACAAATACTGAATTCTAGTAATCTGATGAAGGCGCCACCAGTACAGTCGAAACATCAGGTGTTTATTATCATTTCTCCCAATGAAAGTCGTAAAAACTTGAATGTCAATCCTAGTAGTTTTCCTTAATCAAAAAAAATTAGATTTTATCTGTCTTCTACTGATGCGGCAATAAACACCAACCGAAACAGGCTAAACCTGTAAAACTTGTTTTTGAATCTTCTGGTTACCTAGGAAACAGGGAAACACTTTTTGCGGAGACCACAAAGACCGCAGGCTCGGTGGATTAAGAAAAGCCGAAATCAAGTGGAAATTTGAAGTAGAAATTAAACAATAACTGCGGGTTTATTTGAAATACGCTCATTAGACAAGGTCAAATATTGTGTCGCCAATAAAACAAAAAAAACTAAGACTTAGTGGAAGATTTGAACTCAATATCCGCCACTTACGCCGGTAAAAAGCAGTCCATATTGTTCCTTAGGTTCCTGTCCTTTACAAAACTTTCTGCTTTAATTGCTCATGAAGTCAAACATGTTTTCTTCAGTTCATGTTTTCCTATAGGTTTCTCACGGAAGCATTCGTAACATGATACAGACCGAATCACTTCATATTTAAATTGCTCAATACAAACCTTGTGATGTTTACATGATGTTCACTGGAGAATTGTTTCTTTAGAAAGTTTTCATATCCACATGAATATGAACGAATAAATATCAGAAAGATAAAGGAACAATTCTCCAGGGAACATCACGTAAACTTCACATTGTTTGAATTGAGTAAGGGAGCATTCATTGTTTAGGGGGGGGGGGGGAGGGGAAGGAGGAATTAGAGGAATCAAATGGAAAAAAAAAAAATGCTAGCCCCCATGGTAAGGAATTGAATATTTCGATAACCCCCCCCCCCCCCCCCCCCACTTCCAAATATTAAAATTTTCTAGCCCCCCCCCCCCCCCCCCCCCATCCAGAAAAAGACTAAGAAAAAAAACAAAAACAACTGTATTCTTATTCGTGACCCCCCCTGGTTCAACATTTAAAAAAATGTGACCCCCCCTTTTTATCTAGTAATTTTTTGATGACCCCCCCTAATTCTTCCGCCCCCTCCCCCTCCTAAAAAATGAATGCTCCCTAATTTACATATGAAGGTTATTAGGTCTATTTGTATATGTCTTGGTGTAATGTTTCCCATTTCAGACCACGTGTCATTCCCTAGAGCACCATTTCTTTGTTTGACGGTTGCATTAAGAGAATGACAAGTGGTCTGAAATGGGAAAACATTACACCAAGACAAATTGGTCCTATAATGTCATGAATGTCTCTCAAGTGAGAAAGTGGGCTCGATATACTACTCAAAGTTCTCAAAAACATCTCGTATTTTTTGCTTTTAGCGTGATTAATTCGGCTGTCTTATTTCCTCCTACAAAAAAACACCGCTGTGCATGCATATAGGTTGTTCATTTATCACACACCATAGAAAATACAGCCAATCAGAAAGCAGGGAAGCCGTTGTATATTCATCGGTATTTCACACCTATGCATACAGGTGCATATGTCTTTTGTTGTTTCATGGTTTTGGGAATGAAATAACACTTATAATAAAATACCTGTAATGATACCAATAATATGGATATGAAAATTCTTTTGAGATCTAAAATATCTACGTAATCTAAAATATCTAAATAATCTAAAAGGGATCTAAAATCTCCATAAAAACGAGCCGCAAATATAACTTGAATGTAACGAAATATTTCATAAGATAAAACAAAAAAATTAGTTGTGATAAAAAGGTAAATTTTACACCGTAAAAAATAAAAAAGATCACTTACTGATCAGTGTTTCGTACGCTAGTCCTTCGTCTCTTTTACTCCGACGAAGGACTAGCGTCCGAAACGAATTGTCAGTTAAGTTGAATTAGTACCTACTCACACAAGCTGACTGCCTAAAACAACTTTCAAGCTTCTCTATGTGTGAACTACTTTGGGAAGGTAGTTTTAACCCTTGTAAAAAGATGGCAGCCAAACGACGAAGGAAACGCGAGCGAAGTTGGTGTAAGTGAGGCTTGAGACTTCTAAAGAAAATACTGATAAACCATGTCGTGTCAACCTAATTCTCTGAGTTTTTCAAATTCCCGTGGGGTATAGGGGAAGGGAAGAAAACATTGGCTGCAGCTGAAACAATCTCAAAGTCTAAAAAAAAATTCCCAGAAAAATTGAAAAAATTAGGTTAATTTCAAATTGAATAATTTTTTGGTTTGCTTTCGATCATGATTAAAAGGAAAAATATTCATTCATGACAAGTTCAATCAAATATTACTTAAATTTTACGCCATTCTCATTAAATTGGAACCAAATTCAAGGCTTTTTAGTCTGCGATAAAAGCATTTAAATGTATGGGGAGGATTTTTAAGCTTAAAATTTAAGCTCTTTATCGATATATTTAAAAAAACATTGGTAGTTTTTAGCATGTTTAGTGGCTATTTACCTGACATATAGTTCGTCTATTTTTCTTGCCTTGTCTTGAAACGTTTGATCTGCGAAATGAAGGCACCTTTTTGAGCAAATTCAAGTAAATTGAAGAATAAAACATCTGAATATTTTAACTTGAATTATTGAAATCTTTGTTCATACATAATGAAAGTGCAACAAAAAAGGACTGAGAAAATCATAAAACTATAATTCACAATGTTCAACAAAATGTTTATTCAAGTGAAATCAGCCGTTTATTGGCTATCCAATCAGAAACAATGACTTACGTGGTATTGACCAATCACGTTTCTCGTATATTTTCGCGCCATTTGTTTTGGGTCAGGCGCGCGTACCAGGTGTATTGCAAAACCACCCTTTATAGTCAATAAACAGAAACATCTGCCAGAGTCTTAACTCACTTGAACTCACTTCATTTGAATACTTTTTGCATTACTCTTAACCTGTGAAGTTCAGCAAAGACTCAGTATGTTTTTTCAAGAGTTCAAGAGCTCAAAATCATAGCTCAAGAGCTATTTTTTCCGAAAACATTTCTCGGTCGTCAGAAATTTCGAGAGCTGTTCTCTTAAACCGAAAAACAAACCCGTAAGGCAAAATTAATCAAAACTAAAGAAGATAACAATCTCATGTTCAATATTTTGGTATAGATTTTTCAATTCGCAGTTATTTGTTATTTAAACAAATATAAAATGATAAATGAGATTCGAAATGAAGAATTTTTAGAGCTGATATTAAACACATAAATAGCGAGAAAACAGAGCATGATATTTCGAGTTTCATTAAACATCCCATTGTTTACTTATTGGTTTTTCTCGGCTGGAAATACCACCTTAGAACTATTATCTCGATTGATAAGCTTTTTCTTAAACAACTGAGAAGCCAAAGATAAATATTTATGTATAAATTAATCTGAACTTTCTAGAAAATTTAGCGGAATTACCTTTGTATTTTCTCCTTTTCTTTCTGACTTTTCCTCTAGTTATTGTTTGGTGAATACCTACTTGAAAAAAGCTTTCAAAGTCAATCAGCCATCACCGAAATATCTCTTTGAATTGTTTTTTCCGGATAATAAAAATCCATATTTTACTCTTTAATAGTATCGCCTTACTTACAACCGTCTCATAAAACCTAAATCTCCTAAAAATCTATCTTTGATATTAACTCTGACTCTATCCTGAAGAACAGTCGTCTGTACGTGGTTCTCTATGATATTAGTGAGTTTGTCAAATCTCAGAAAAAAATATTTTCGATAGCATTTCGTTTTGCGTGACTGATAAACTACTTTCGATGTCCTGGTTGAGTAGTCACGCACAAAGCATTTCTAGCTAGGCAAGGTTCTAGGAAAATAAAAGTAGATTACTGGATGTACTCCATTTTCCCCTGGAGCCCCGTCTTGAATTGCTTAGTGTGCGATCACTCAACCAGAATATCAGAATATCGACGGCGGCTGGTGCGGTGGGCTATAGAGGTTATCTTAAAGGCAGCCATGTTTAAGGGCAGGAACAGTGCAATGTTTTTCCATGACAAGAGAAATTATTTCCCAAAGGGAGAAATTTCTACTGTTTTACCCTCTTACATGACTGCGTGAAAAACATCTATTTCGACGTGAATACAAAAGACGTTTTTGAATATTTTTATTAAAAAAATATCCTGCAGTGTTCCCTTGGATTCATGTCCAGCCTCAAACAACGTTTTTGAAGTTTGTTTGGATTAACTTTTTCCTCGAGCTCGTATCATTCATTAAGTTTGTTTCTTCAAAAAAATCAGTTGGAGCTTGAAGGCTACCGCAAAAGAAGAAAAAAAACTGAAAATCGGTTGTGGAGAACTGGAATACTGCATGAACAATATAACTAGTCTTTAGCGGCGCCACTTTTGTCGACATTCAATACAAGCTATAGCCTGAATATCCGAACGTCAAAGGAAACAATGAAAGTAAATTTTGAGGGAAGCGCGTCGGATGTGATGCAGGAACGAGAGATGGTTCGTTTCTCAACGGAAAAATAATGTTAACGAAGCTATTGATGAAATAATCAAAAGTAACGAGCAAATAGATAATCAAGCTCATTGAAAGCTTTGGAATTAAACTCTAAAATCAATTATCTCAGTCAGACTCTATTCAAAGTTTTTTTTAACGTCAAATTATTTGAAAATTTTCCCTGTTCATTCCTTTATTTATCCCGTTATTAGTTCGTTCGTTCGTTTTTTGTTTTTTTTTTCCTTTTCGTCGCTTATTCTTTCTCGTGCTCATTTTTTCATTTCACTGTTGAAGTTCAAAACGTATATGGTTCTTCAATAAAATTTTGTATCATATTCAGCGTTTGTTGTGTGCGCGCACACATCTTGGGCGACATTTGTCGTTCGCTTTGTTGGTGTTAGTTTCCTAGTTTCTGTGTTTGGTAGGACAGTTGATCGGTGCTTCTGTTGGGCGTTTATAGTTAGAAAAGATGGTGGTGATGATTATGTTGATGATAAAATGCTAGCATTTTCGGTATATATCCTAAACTATGAAATAAGAAACTTTACAAGCTATAATTATGTAAAGGACTTGAACGCCCACTCCTAAAAAAAGTATGTTGCGCCTACATTTGTAATCAACAATATAATGGGATTAATTGTTATTGAAATTCTCCTGGTAGTTAGCCCCTTGCTGATATCAAAATAACGACCAATATTTGCGTATTTTTTATTCCCTTTCTTTCTTTCTTTCTTTCTTTCTTCCTTCCTTCTCTCCTCTTCTCTCCTCTTCTCTTCTCTTCTCTCTCTCTCTTTTTCTCTTTCTCTTTTTCTCTCTTTCTCTCTTTCTCTCTCTTTCTTTCTATCTTTTCTTCTCTCAGTCTCTCCTTTCTCCTTCTCTCCCTTCTCTTCTTCCATACCCTTCACTTCTCTTTTCTTCTCTTCTCTTCTTTTTTCTTCTCTTACTTTTTTCTCTTCTCTTCTCTTGCCTTCTTTTTTCTTCTCTTCTCTTCTCTTCTCGTCCTACCTCTTCAGATCGTCAGACACATTCGGATATTACTTTATTCATTTACTTAAAGATGTTTAGAACTCCCCATCGCGACAGAGAGAAAACAAACAAGATCCAAAGGATTTAGTTTACAGTACAACTTTTCCATTTCCTGTATTATTTTAATGTTTTGAGAGTCTTGAAATTAACGGAAATCTTTAGCACTTCACATCAAAAAAATCATCCTTAGATTCAAACGAGCTATTGAAAACAAGAGATTTCAATCAATACCCCTATGAGAGAGCTTGACAAACAATATGTACAACATGGCGGCACTGTGACGTCATAATGACATCATATCTAAATATAGAATATAGAAAGTTATGGCTTATTATTGGCTACTATAAGCTCATTGAGCTTCTAAAAGACTTTCGTTATAATTTACCGCGATGACTCGAGCTGCAATTCACTATGGAAAAGAAAAGAAAAGTATTCTGTATTTCTACCAAAAGAGACGTATTGGCAACAATAGGTAAAACGTGTTGGTTTAGCCTACCAGTGGTTTGGGCTTCTAAGCCGACTCTCTATCAGTAATTGACAACACGAACTGTAGTTCACTTAAGAAGTCTAGAGCTGTTAAGTTGTGACGTATTTCCGGGTCCAACTACTCAAAAAATCCGCTAAAATAAAGCGAAAAACGTACTCAATGATTTCACCTCCACCTGAAACAAATAGAAGTTTGGACAACAAATTCTGTCATAAAGAAAAAGTAAGATAAATCTTCATAGAACTGCTTTTCGTTCTGGACCCGGAAATCGTTTTTCCATTCGATTTATGTCACACTTTAAAACTGTATTCATTATATTCTTATGGCTTTAATGTCTTGAGTGATTTACACTAACACAACAGTTGGCTATCCTTGAATTGTGTACGTGCAAAGTGCTCCTTAAATACGTTGGTGATGGGCCCGAAAACAATTCAAAATCAGTTACTCGTAGGGTCATAGAAAACTAATGACTTTATTTTTCACCGAGACCATCTTTTTCAAATACACATAATAATAACTTTTGGAGCTGTTATAAAAAAGGAATAAAAAGTGTTCCTTAAATACGTTGGTGATGGGCCCGAAAACAATTCAAAATCAGTATACTCGTAGGGTCATAGAAAACTATTGAATGTATTTTTCACCGAAACCATCTTTTTCAAATACACATAATATTAACTTTTGGAGCTGTTATAAAAAAGGAATAAAAAGTGTTCCTTAAATACGTTGGTGATGGGCCCGAAAACAATTCAAAATCAGTACTCGTAGGGTCATAGAAAACCAGTGAATGTATTTTTCACCGAAACCATCTTTTTCAAATACACATAATCTGATTAACTTTTGGAGCTGTTATAAAAAAGGAAATAAAAGAAGCAAAAGAGAATGCATGGAAAAGTACGAATAAAAAACAACAAACAAACAAAAAATATTTGCATAATTCCCTTATGAATCAATTGAATACAAACACCCTACAAAATACAAAAAAACAGATTAGAGGGGATTCAATGAAGTCAATTTTCTACATAATGAACCGACATATTTCAAAATTTATTGCAAAAGAATTCGAAAAAATATTACTTGTGAAAAAAATTCACTGAAAAAATTTTTTCATTTTGTAATGAATTTTTTTCATTATTTAAGCCCATTTCTTGTTATTAACTATTGTCTTGTGATTTTGCTTGTTGTTTTGATATATTTGTGTTTATCTAATTTCTACACCACTGATTTGTATGAACTAAATTCACAGCCTTATTCTCAGTATTAGTTTCATTCATTATCACAAAACAAGATAGGAATTTGAATAAGATGCTCGAGAATTCCATGGCAGTATTTTTCTCTTTATCTCTAAAATAAAATATATTTATGGTATCTTCAAATTAAATTCAGATTGAAAACGTATTATTACTTTTACTACAAATTGCAATGTCTTAGTCAAGCGAAAAAAAATTTAACGTTCAGGCAACCAAAAAAACGTATATAAAAATCGCATTTTTTATGTTGAACATAAATATTACAATTAAAGTTAGCTTTTTTTCGCCTTTAAAAGTTAACAGCTATTGTTACCTTGTGATTTTTTGATCTTTTTAAGAAAATGTTGTGGGGTTTTTTGTTCTAGATTTGTCAGCTTACCTCAAGAATCCGTCGCTAAATATGTTATTAAGTTGTTCACTTCGAAACCGTAAAATGCCCTCAGAGGATTTTTCTCCAATTTTCAGCTTTGAAGACCGCCGAGAACAACAAACTGATACTCAGTGACTCTCTAATACCTGAACTCTTGCCAAGATAGATAAAAGTATGTCGAAACGAAAATACTTATTTGTGGTACTAATTATAAGAGAATAGAGAGAACTTTTAATTTCCTAGAGCCGAGAGTAGATCACCTGCGGCGAGTACAACATTTCGCAAGGTGGCATTATCTTTGTTGCTACACTAAAATAATAAATTCAGTTTCCATTTCCTGTCAAAAAAATTACTATTTCATTCTCTTAATTAAAACATAAATAACTTTTACTTTGATGATCGGAATTAATCCCTCTTTCGATAATGAGTGTGAGTACAATATTTTTTATGATGTGAAAATCAGGTTTTTTCATAATAATTTAAATATTGCTTTCATATGCCATTTCACTGTTTTGGTTTGGTTGAGATCGCGACGATAACTAGAAATAAAAACTTATATTGAACTAATTTTTTTTTTCGAAAAACAAAAACGGTCCAGAATATTTATATTGGATGATAATTCAAAGAAGATATTCCATTGATTGTTCATAATTATCGACATATACTTAATAATTGATTACAGAAGGTCACGTGACAGCCATTACTTTAATATAATGACCCTATTTTTGACATGTACTTGACTATAACATACTACTCTCAAAGCCATACATGTATACTTGTTATATCTCAATTCCACATGAAGATCGGTCTCGTGCATCGAGTATTATCATTAGGGAACTTATATAATAACGGCGTTATTCTTTTAAATGATATATATTAACGTTAATCAAATAATAAAAAAATAATGACGTCACTGGGTTGACTAAGTTGTTGCCATGGATACGATATTTTTAT
Source organism: Anthopleura sola (assembly GCA_023349425.1). NCBI lineage: Eukaryota > Metazoa > Cnidaria > Anthozoa > Actiniaria > Actiniidae > Anthopleura > Anthopleura sola. Next base: position 314,509 of record JALHLI010000020.1, on the reverse strand, counting down.
ATTGTGTGGTCAAAAAAGTGTCTCCAATAGCAACTCGTATCTCTAGTACACTTTATTGTAGAAATATTGTCACCACAGGTAGCCCATTAGTTTTATTTATTTATATTCCTAACACAGGGAGCCCACTATTTTTTCTTTTCACGAATCGAACTGGAAAACCGCAGAACCTGGAGAAAAGCCCTCGAATCAAGGGAGATATCTAACAAACTCAACTCACAAGTGATGTCAAGTCCCGGATTGAATTGAACCCGCGACCTCAAATGATGAGAGGCCTTGGGTGTTATTCATTTGTCCGTGAAAACCGCTAATATCGGGTGGAATCGAATACGAATGAAGCACAGTCACTTTTTCGGAACTTGTTCAGCCATTCCGGTTGGAACGAAACAATTAGAATTGTTCCAAACCTGTCTTGTTACTGTCTAATTGCAGTGTTCATGACATTCTATTGAACATAATTACGCCTTACATTGATAGAAAATCAGACTGTTTTTCCTGTCGAGAGCCAGAAAGTCTAGTCTATCTATGACATACCAGCCATGATTTAACGAGAAACAACCTTCCCTGAAAGCCGGAGAATTAGCGGAAAATCTATCGACAAGAAGACCAAATGCGGTCCTCATTTCAAGAGGTTTTGAATAAACCAGAAAGGCGTCTTGAAGACTTGTCTAGATGTTTAGAAACCGTGGATAAAAGAAAATAATGGTGATCCGATTGCGATTTGTCGTTGTGTCGGCTTTGATCCGATTTCATTGTCGGCATTGTAAAGACACACTTCAAAAAAGCATTAATTGAAAATAATGGGGAAAAACTGAGTGACCTTTTTCGAATTCGTACAATACCGCTGTGTTCCTTGATTACAGACTCATTTAGTCGGTATTAGCCTCATTTCAGTGCCAAAGTATTCACAAATATCAACAGTAAAGTAAAGAATGCACGACTTCAACAGTACAAACACTTTGAAATTCCACGGACCTTCGCTCGAACATAGTCTTCATTCACTGATTTAAATGTGGTGACCAACTCGTAAGTTTCTAATAGACCTCTCCGCTACCTTCGTATACAAATTGTCCATTTCAGACCACGTGACATTCCCTTGAGAAATGTTCTTTTATCTAAATATTTACACATGAAAGAATCAACTCACAAGAGAGTCACCAGATGGTCTGAAATGGGCACAACAACGAAGCTAAAGAGGTATATTACTCTGGCAACCATGCACACACAATCCTAAATCCGTTTTTATATTAAATTTCAATGTGCATCCATCATTAATTGTTTATCAATTTATTCCCGACTTTGTAATTTATATTTATTTATTTTATTTACGTGGAAATACACACTGCTTTCTTACGACCCATAAAGCACTTCGATTTACTTTGCATAAACACAATGGTTTTCATGTGCAGTGAAGGATAACAAGCTATTGTATTTATGCAAAGTGCCCTTCAAAGTCGAGAATAAGAAACCAGTGAATAACCTAAAGTTTTTAAACTTAAAAGTCTTAAAAAGAATAAATTTTTTACACAAAAACTTTTTCCAATATTTTTAGTACTTTTTATTTTAAGGTTTATATTTTTAAGTTGAACTTTTTTTAAAGGTTAATTTCATTCGTACTTTAATTTAACTGGTTTAAAATAGAGGTTGATTGAGAAAAATGTTTTCTCTTACGGGGAAATTTCAATCATAGATATTAATTATACTCTGTGAATATTTTGTCCCACCCTTTTTCATCCCAACCCGTCCCATTCCTTTCATACTCATTCAACCGATCCTTTTTCTATCCCATCCCATTTCATCCCATCTCATCCCAACTCTTCTCATCCAACTCTTCTCATCCCATCCTTTCTTATCCCATCCTTTCTTTCCATCCCATTCTTTCACATTCTTTTCTAACCAATCGAATCCCATTCCCATTCCATTCAATCCCCTATTCTGTCCTCCTTTCTGCCTGTAGCCGTTCGTAACATAACCCAGTAACAAGTAAGAACAGGGTAGGAATCCATCGCGCATGCGCGCACTCTCTGCTCATTATCATCAAGTATTGCTATATATTAATATACTTTAAAGGCTTCCCTCCCCCCACGACAGATATCTAAGTCTTAAACTATCTATAACATAGCCTGGTATGAAGTAAGGGTAGGGCAGGAATGCATCGAATATGCTTCAATCGAAACCCCCATCACTTCCTTTAACAGAAGATATCTAGTACACAACCCCTCCCCTCACCCCACAGCGGAAATCTAGGTACTTATACTATTCGTAACATAACCCGGTAAGAAGTAAGGGTAGGGTAGGAATCCATCGCGCACTCGCTGGTCATTATCATTAATTATTGATTTACTCAAACCGTCCAAGTCATCGTAGAATTTTTGTACCATAATCTTGCCTTGTTCGTCCTCCATTTTACCATAATAATCAAACAGTTGATCCAAGTGGATTGAACCGACGTTGGAGCACAACTCAGCCACTTCCTGTGGATCAGAAACAGAGAAAAGTTTTTCAGGTTATGGTGCAATGTTTTCCCATTTCAGACCATGTGTCATTCCCTTTAGTATTATTTCTTTCTTTACTAGGAATGCTTTTCAGCTATGGTGCAATGTTTCCCATTTCAGACCATGTGTCATTCCCTTGAGTATTATTTCTTTATTTACAAGGAATGCCTTTCAGCTATGAAGCAATGAAAAGCATTCTTAGTAAAGAAATAAATACTACTAAGGGGGATGCCACATGACTGTGAATTAACTAGTCTTATTATATATCCTAGTCAAACTCGTTTTCTTATTGGTCGAGAGTACATCACGTGGAGGGAAATAAATCTCAATAACTCCCGCGCGGGTAATAAATGCACGTGATCAAAGCGTGAGAGGGGAATAAATCCACGTGATCAGGTCAAAGTCCATCGAAAGTTCGTGTTTTGTAAATAAAAAATGTTCAAAATGGAGAGAAAATTTTTCTTCGTTTGACTAGAGTATATAATAAAACACTTAATGACTGATCCCTCGGGAAATCAGTTAGTTTCGTTTCCCTCGAATCTCAATGTTTCCCTCGGCCGGAGCCTCGGGAAACATTGAGATTCTCGGGAAACAAAACTAACTGTTTCCCTCGGGACCAGTCATTAAGTGCTAAATATATGCTCGTAACTAAATACACTTCATCCATCACTTACCAAAGCAATTGCTTTGTTTCCAAACATACTGTTACTAAATTTAGATTTTCCCTCGGAATCAGCGAATAATCTGTGAGGAGCATTAGGAACAAATCCACCATATTCCAGGATAGGGTAGGTGACAGCGGCGTGCTGACCAGTTAACGCCCATATGAACGTCGATAGAAGACCCGTCAGCTGGTCAAGATTTTCAATTTTGGCGGGAAACTTCTTGATCTACGATAAAAATGGGGAAAGCGTTACTTTATATTCTAGAACATTCTAGTGTTTTCATTCACGTGACAAGATTGGTCTTGTTACATATTACAATGTTACCAAGGAAAGACTAAACTCTTCCATAGTCTTTCGCTTGGCTGCTCCGTTGCCTGCGTCCGAGCAGGAAACTGTGGAAGAGTCTACTGTAATCAAGTCTAAGCCTGGTTACACAGTTCTTACCATTCCCAGTCCCCCATCCTCGTTTTTGCCATCAATCGACATTTCATTCGCAAACTCTTGCAGTTCGTAATCCTTGGTTATATCTTCCTCCTTTTTATAATACCTGGGGAAAAAAGTCCAAATAATAGCAGATATCAGGAAGGATTGTTTCAGGTCTTGGCATTTTGCTCAGTTTCTATACAATTAATGTGTTATTGACCAAAATGCCTCGACTTGAATCAGCTGTTCGAAGGCAACCGTGTATAACTCGACAATCCGAGGAACCGAGTCCAGGAAGAGTCCAGGAAGAGACCTTTCCCAAGATACAGTCAATGGTATGTGCTTCTGACAATCAAAGACTCCAAGGTGCAAACAAATCAAATTAAATTAAATCTTGGGAAATTGAATTGAACCCAAAACCCCAGAGGCAAGTGTACTAAGTACATCTAAAGCACCCTTGACGAGAGTGTATTATTTCAACCTTCCTTTCTTCTTACTTACAATTCTAAGTAATTCTTGATAAACGTTTTTATCGCATCGTAAAGCTTCACTCCATCATCTCTGTACGGGTAGTACGGAAGGGTTTTCTTGTCCATAACACCACGTTTCTGGGGGAAAAAATATAATAATAATAATAAGTTAATAATAATAGTTATGATAATGGTGTCACAGATATTACTAATGGTAATTTGATGTTGTCGTCATTATGGTAATGACGAAGTATGGTGGTGTTGGCAACTGGTGATGACGATCATCATTACAATGATGGTGTTGGAAATAATATTGTTGAGGATGGTGATAATACATGATGATGATGATACAATATGAGGATTATGGTGGTGATAATGATGGTGATGATGATGATACAATATGAGGATGATGGTGGTGATAATGGTGATGATGGATGATGGTGATGGATGATGATGTTGATAATACATTATGAGGATGGTGATGATGAGGGTGATGATGAGGGTGATGATGATAATAATGATAAAAAAGTGATGATGTTGATGATACATGAAGATGATGATGATAAATGATGACATGGATGATGATGATGGTGATGATGATGGTGATGATGATGGTGATGATGATGATGATGATGATGATTATACATGATGATGATGATGTTTATCTCTTACCTTCAGATCCTTCACCAAATCAATGTCATCAAAGTCCATTTTGTTGTATTCTTTATTTAACATTTTGACTGCTGTTTTGTAGTCAATACTTAGTGCTTTATATATCGGTGCTTTTGGCCCTGAAAAATAACAGTTTGATGATGATGATGATGATAATAATAATGATGATGATGATGATGATAATAATAACAATGATGATGATGATGATAATGATAATGATGATGATGATCAAGCCTCAACAAAAATATGAGCTGTTCCCAAGCTGAGTAAACACAACGTGGGCTACCTGTAGCTTTTGTTAAATTTCCTCAAAGGCTTGGTTACTTTTCAGGTTCATGACCAAATAAGGAAGCATGGGCTTTATCACACGGCGGCCTTGTTTATTTCCATGAGAGCAAATACTTTTGTTTGTAACGTTCTGAAACGCCTCAAAGCGAAAGCAAGGGACCCAAGGGATTCAAAACCTATTCTTTCAACCAATATGGCCGCCGCCTGAATAACAACTACAGTAACGGATTTAGGAGGTGGTACCCTTTTAGCTTGTAATCAGTTAGTTAGTATATAGTAAAAGGTGCATCTTCTTGATTTTATGAACCCCCCCCCCCCCCCCACAAGATCCTAGATCCCCCCAGCAACTACTCACCATAAAGCTTCAACTCGAATAATTTATTAGTTTCCAGGCTTGCTCGGCAGTGATGACGTAATATCTGGTGTAGAGGGTGGTACTCAGAGAAGTATTTCTCTACCAAAGTGCACGGAGCATCCATATAAAGATGCGTCTTGAGCCTCTTTTTCACGATATGGAGTACATTAAAATCAGCTCTTTGTACGGCTGACTTGGCAAAGAACCATGATTTATCGTCATCTGGGGTAAATACAGAAGCCTTTTTGTCCATACTTATTTGGATTGCCACTGGACTGAGCCGTCGTACTCCGGGCTCATACTCCTTGGTTATGAAGAAAGCGATGGGAGCGGTCAGCGGTATTACAGTGTGGTTGAACTTGGCGTCGTTTAGCTGTGGTGATTCGATGCCTTCAAGTTCAGGGTAATAGACAACTAACACCTCGCCATTATCCACCGCCTGAAAATATAATAGGACAATAATATGACTTTTGGAGGGCATATTGTTTATTTGTGGCCCGAGTAGCATCAATTTTGTATTGAGTAATACAGACCATGTCCCATTTCTTTGGCCATTTTTTTTAACAAAAACGTATGGGCTATGGTTTAGGTCGATTTTGCACCATTTTAATATCTTTTGAAAAGATATGTTTTATTTATGAAGAATAAAATATAAATCTTCTAGATGTGTCATTCTCTTGAGTCTTATTTCTTTCTTTACTAGGGATGCTTTTCAGCTATGGTGTTTTCCTACATAAGACCATGTGTCATTCCCTGCATATATAACCTCATACCTTGTCCAGTGCGTCGTTATCTTCTGTGCCCAGTACTTTATGGAACGCTTTGTGCCAGTCAAAATCTTTGTTCAAATAAGATTCGTAAAGACTCTCCCAAGTTACACCCTCATTCTCTGAAGGAGAAAATGTATGACTGCGTTACATGTTGCGCAACGACTTTGTCACGTACAAGTATGCCTCTTTCGTGACGAACATACTCATACTCTACGTTTCACGCTACGACTTTGTCACGTTCAAGTATTACTGCGTTACGTGTCATGCAACGACTTTGTCACGTACGAGTATTTCCACTTGAATACGTAGGATACATGTACATGTAAGTTCTCCAACTCACCAGTTTTTCTCGTTACTTTCCATATTTGGTAAGGATTTGCGCCAGCCAATCGCTGGTCAGCAAAACAACGGTCCTTAAAGAAGTTGTCCTCAATTGCCGGTACTCGCTTTAGAGCACTCATGGCACTTCGTTTCTGGAAGACAAGATGTTCATATTTAGAGAATAAGATTGACAGACGCACAGATAGACAGAAAGACGGACAGACAGACAGACAGAAGGACTGGCGGACAGACGGACAGACGAAAAAGAAAGATAGATGGATGGATGATGGATAGGACACAGACAGACAAATTGTATGGTATATCGGAAGGAACGGAAAGACGGACAGACACAGATAAAGACCAACAGAGAGACAGGCGGACAGACAGACAGTCCAGTGTACGGAAGGAGGGACGCACAGACAGACAGACAGACAGACAGATAATTTACCTTGTGGTGCTTATAGAAGGCCTCGTACACAATAGCAAAGTCTAACAGTGTTGGTGTTGTGTGGAACCTCTGGTCCTTGAGGGTGAAGTGAGACTCAATGTCTTTGTTCAGGTCAGCATTATCAGTCATCTTCATGTACCATTCGATGGTGAAAGGGTCGGTGGAGGCACTTTGAACGAAACTTGCTGCTCCCTTCTTAAGAAGGAGAGGCACGTGCATGTCTGAGTTGCTAAAAATAATACAAAATGATCATAAATGAAGAGAGAAAGAACCTGCTTTCACGAATAGGTGAACGCAATGTCTGTAACATTGCCATGCATTGTGATGTTATAGTGGCACTGAACCATTTTAACAAATTACCCCTTATCTGTCATCGCGCGCTACTCCACCTGTGCTCCGATAAGCAAAGATAGCCGTGATGATAACAGAGGGACGAGGTATTGTGACCAGAATAGAGGCCTGGGTCAGTATCAAGGGGATTGGTACCTACTTTAGAAAGTCTTCTTTTCTTGATGACGTCAACTTGATTAGCATCTTCTTTGCTTTGCGTCCGATTTCCCGTCTAACGAGACATATCTTCGATGCGTAGGATGCCAAACCGATGCGGCATTTCAACTCTGAAAGAAAACATGTATTATGTCGTTTTTTGTGGGATGTTATGAGTCAAACTAACGATCGAGGTGCATTCTGATCCACCTTGGGTGCAAAATATACTATATATGGACAAATAATTCATTAACCCAGTCGAGCCCAGAATGCACCATACACGTCATGCATTCGAAAGAAAGCCAAACAAAGTGCATTCTGGTCTAGCTTGGGTACAAACAACATCATATAAACCTTAAGGGGCAAAAGACTTTACCCAAGCTGGACTAGGACTGGTTTTCCGTCCAGGTAAGGGCCACTCCCGAAATATATTCTGGTATAGTTTGGGTATAAATCTAACAATATTTATATTACCTTCACAGTTAATTCCCCCAAAGTCATTTTGACATTCACATCGATATCCATCAATCCTGTTGTAGTCATTAATACACGTTCCACTGTTCTTACATGGACCTTTGGCGCAGTTATCAGGACCATCACCCTCCTGGGCCGGCGCTCCAGCACCTGAGCCTCCAGACCCACTGGCGTCTTGTTCCTGAACAGCGGTGTTATCGTTAGGTGTAAGCACGGCCTCCGGATTGAGGTCATCCGCACTATTCACATCGGTATCTATAAAGCAATTATAAAAGTACAAGAATAAGAATGATTAGAATCATAGATTGAACCCTGAAACAACCTCTGTGCTGATCTAAGTCAGGGCATGGCTAACTCACAGATCAAACCCTGAAACAACCTCTGGGCTGATCTAAGTCAGGGCATGGCTAACTCACAGATAGAACCCTGAAACAACCTCTGGGCTGATCTAAGTCAGGGCATGGCTAACTCACATCAAACCCTGAAACAACCTCTGGGCTGATCTAAGTCAGGGCATGGCTAACTCACAAATCGACAAGTCTATAGCCCCCTTCACAGTTTCCTGCGCCATCTTGAAAGGTAGCCATGCCTTTGCATCGAAGCGAGAGGAACAGTGACCTTGCAATGATAAAGACCTTTTTTTAACACCTCGGACAATTATTATTCACATGTTTTCTATCATCGCAGACTCACCGATCGTCTCGCTTCGATGCAAAGGCAAGGCTACTTTGCTAAATGGCTCAGAGAACTGCGAAGGGGACTCTTGATAAAAACTATAATCAAATGGATATTATTCATACCTGCAGACGTGTTCTGTAGGACTAAAATAAGAGCTATCACCACCATCCATCGCTTCATGACTACTATAAAACTGTAAACATAAAGAAAAAATACTTTAAGAAAAGCAAAACATGCAAAAAAGCCATTTTCTAATAGACCCATTTCGCGTGACGTCAAAGCAGCTCAGTTTGTAGGGCAAAACAAAAGAATTTAAATCTCCTGAGAATTGAAACCTATTGTTTTGTTCTCCAAATTGAGCTGCATTCTGACATGCTGCAAGGGGTGTATACGTGAATGGTGGGAATCTCTATTCGTCAGAATAAAATCAGGAAAAAAGATATCTCGGCCATGTTGGTTGGCATGACAAAAGAAACCAAAAACAAATCTCAAACATTGCGGCTGTGACATCGATCACGTGCATGCGAGAATCCGAATATGGTGTTGTATCCGGTTCCATATTTGGTAGGCGTCTCCTAATATGGCATGTTAAAAACAGAGACATAGTACCTAATAGACCAAAATGAAATAAACTATTCAAATGGACCATCAAAAGGAAGAAATTTGATTTAAGGAACCATGTTGATTCTCATGAGAATAGGAATCTATGTTTAACCTCGCGTAACCTCTTCCTGAAACGCTTGAATGCGAGGCTACGCGGTGAAAAATCTTTGTTTCAGACAACATGGCTGCCCTGTAAGAAAGAGCCATAGTAACCAATAATAAATAACTAAAAAAGCCGTCACATTCCAGTCCTGCTTGGACATACACTTATTGCTGCTACCAGCTATACTTGACAGTCTGTCAACGTCTTGCAAAATCAAAATCAGAATTCGGAAAGATAATTACGTAACTGATGATGTAAATTTACCTGGTGCCACATTCAAAAGTGATGGTTTCCTGATGGCTTACGCGCCTAACATGTATCTGATTTAGATATTTTAGTGGATTGGTAAAAGGTATTGTTCTTGTGCTGTAAAATATCGCGTGGAAGTAACTGAACCTCGTCTCGCTAAAGGCACGATTGTGATTGTATGAAGCAAAGATACAAATGCCGGCAGAAATAATAATAATAATAATAATAATAATAATAATAATAATAATAATGAAAATAATGAAATGTTATGATAGCGTCTGCACCAATTTAACCAATACAAACAATGAAATTAAACCGTTTGTTTGAAGTCAGGTGTTGTTCTCTCCCTTACCTCGAAGGTCTTTCTTTACTAGGTTCTCTGGTTTTCCTCTCTCCGAAAAAATCAACATGTGAGTTGAGTGTTGTATGTAGTAAATATAGAATGTAGTGGTAGTGTGTGTGAATGAACTGGCGGGGCCAACTTGATTGGAAACCAGTAGTCATCTAAATTTGTTTACCCATCAAAAAAAACTTCATAATCATAATTTCAAGCAGTAAACGAAAGAAACTGAAATTGCAAAAGAGTGGCTTTTGGACAAATTTTGATAATATAAGACAGACATCGAAACGTCGTAAAATAAGCGTTCTGTCTTATATTATCAAAACTGAAATTGAGTAAAAAAAAAAAAACCGAAAATATCAGTAAAAGTTAATTGTTGATGTAATATTTGATCTTTTCACCTAGAAACAAAAAGGCACTCAGGCTGCTCTTACAATACCGGACGAACTTTTAACCATTAAATTTGATGTATAGTATGTATATACCATTTAAAGGGAACCAGGTCCAAAATTCGCACGACAAGGCGTTTGGATTTTTGTCCGGATAGCCCACTCTTTGAACTGTTGAAATGTCGTCCGGTAACTTGTAAGAGCAGTCCAAATACTAAATTCCTCTCGGTATAATAACTTTTCCTAAAGGATACTAAGAACTGTTCCATTCGGTATAAGGTTTGTTATACAATTAAAAGTCATGTTTTGAAGTGAAATATTAGATGTGATAACTGGTAATGATATTGTAGCTTGTCTAAAGCGCATTTACAATTGAATGTAAAACCAGCCAACTGACCGGTAGTTCTCGGGAATTTCACCATCAAAAACTAAAAAACTACAAACAGATATCGTAGTGTTAAATCACAATTTCAATCAAATATAACCGAATATTAAAGTTAGAACAATTAAGGTTTGCTAGTATAACAATATTTGAAAAGTAAATGGCATTTTCCTTACCTTTCCTTGGTCAGAACCCGACGAAGACAAAAATCAAATATTCCAGCAACGTTCCTTCGCTCTTTCTCTTAACGACGACCACAGGTATTTGTCAGCGGCGTTTTCAAATGATTAGCTGTTGTACTTCAAAACACAGGGTAAAAAAATGATAAAAATATTATCAAAAATCGTATGTAAATTAGAAATTGTAGGACGATATTCTTAGTGATCCTTGTAATAATCATCGATGCGTGGGACCTGGTACGGAATGTGACTTTGAACAATATGGTCACCAGTGACGGTCAAACAATGGTTCAAACACGTCTCGAAAAGAATGATGGGAACGTAGAACACATGCTCAGAGAGACTGGGTACGAATTAAGCTAAACTCGTTCCCAGGGATTATTGAGTTTTTATTTCGCATTGACTTATGGGTATTGTGTAGTTCCGTTGGAGTTTTGGCGCCAATTGCATTGTTTTCCAAATTGAAAATAACTTTTTCTCATAGATGATAAAAGTGGGTTGCTTGGAAGGTTAATAAAAGAGTGGAAGAAAGAAAGAAAGAATGAATCAGTGAATGAATGAATGAATGAATGAATGAATGAATGAATGAATGAATGAATGAATGAATGAATGAATGAATGAATGAATGAATGAATGAATGAATGAATGGAAGGAAGGAAGGAAGGAAGGAAGGAAGAATGAATGAATGAATGAATGAATGAATGAATGAATGAATGAATGGAAGGAAGGAAGGAAGGAAGGAAGGAAGGAAGGAAGGAAGGAAGGAAGGAAGGAAGGAAGGAAGGAAGGAAGGAAAGAAGGAAAGAAGGAAAGAAGTACTAATGTGTACAGCTAGGTTAATAGCAAGCCAGTAACAAAAAAACAAAAAAACAAGAAAGTTTTACGCACAAACGCTACCAATGCATTACATCACCGATTACCCTGCTTGGGCTACCTGTGTTACGAACAGCGCCATGTTGACAAATTGATATTCACACTATTAATTAATTCATGCCAAGATTCTCTCATCCAAAACACTTGCTGTTTACACATTTAGTGTCGACTGTAGTAATGTTATTGTTGTTTTTCTTACAAGAAACGAGCGGATTTTTGTGTCTAGATTTCAACGGTGCAAATAGCTGTAGCGCAGCGCTCAGTTTTAGAGGGCGTTCATGAGCACTCATTCTCAATATTCCAAGTGATCTTAATTACTTAATGAGAAACACTACTTCTGTTATTCATATTCTACTTACAACATAACATAAGATAATAGATCAACCAGTAGAATACAGGTGGTATGAACGCGTGCGGGTACCAGCGTGATCTCGCGGGAAAACGCTTGAACAGTTGACCTTTGTCGTTTCAACTTCAAAATTCAATTTTTTTTACTTAATGACGATTATTTGTTCAAGGGATTGTGATATCAAAAATGTCATATTTTGAGGGAAATTTTGAGAGTTTTTTGGATTTTATTTGTTTGGCTTGTTTTGACATTACGTTTGAGTTAACTCTTTGATAAAAATCACAGACAAATAAAACGGTTTTTGCTCTAAAGTGACAACAAAACACTAAAAGAAAACCATTCGACTGCACGTTAATGAAGCGCGCGCCCTTGCACCTTATTTGGTTATTGGCTGCAACGCGCCATCTGATTGGATGATTGAAGTCTACATCGAATGAAGTCATTATAATGCGAATCATTTGTTTTTGGACAACCCCCTAAGTCTACAGGTGGCGAACACTAAACAAAATCTCAGCTGAATCAAAGATTCTGAGGTGGTACGAAACTGGTGTTCACTCATGAGAATTCGAAAGTAAATTTTCATCCCTTACAACTGGCTTAAAACCGCGTTCTCATGTAAGATATGAAAGCAAGGATATTCTTCTTCCTGTGGCTGATATGCCTCTCACAGGCGTCGCCAATAGCAAGTAAGTTAACCTAGAATGGATAGTAAATAATCCAGACGGAGTTACAAACAAATAGTTACGAGCGAGTTAGTCTCATTCGGAGCCATTTGTTCTCTCTCCCACATAACAAACATTTCATCTTTCTTTCCTAGTATGTTTTTTCGTTTCTCTACGGTTTTACTCTGTGATTCATATAACTTAAAACCTTTCAAGACGTCAAACGAATCGGTGAAGACAAACTAATCAAGTATTCAACCCGTTAAAACTTCGTAAAAAGATTTCGCGTAAAAATCAAGATAGTTAGGATTTTATATTTAGATGCGTTTCTTCATTTAGATCAAATTTAAGACCAAAAAAGTCTCCTAAACTCTAATATCTTGATTTAATAAATACTCATTTAATATCAACACCTTAAACGTAAAATATTAGACGTAAAATTAACTATGTCATTATGACAAACATTAGAAAACAAGCAAAATCAATGTAAAATGAGAAATGCCAAGTTTGGCAGAAATAGCAGCGAGGGAATTTTTCTTATCGTGTCGTCGCGCGCCGTCGTTTTGACATTTGCGTCTTCATTAGAACATCATATGTAGCTTGTTCACGTTCTGATGAGGATCGACACAAGATTTGATGATGATAATGCGTGCACAAGATTTGACCAAGTTGGAGACTTGGATGTATGATTAGAAAAGTGTTGTCATGTTACACGAAATGATGTTGATGATGATGATGTCTGTCCTATTATTATTATGATACATGGTGATCATGATGATGATGGTATTGTTGTTGTTGGTGATGATGGTGATGATGGTGGTGAGGATAGTAATGTAGACGATAACACTAAATAGTTTTTAGAAAGTTTGTATTGTTGAAGTTGTGCATTCTTTACTTTACCGTTGGTATTTGTGAATATTCTGACGCTTAAATAAGGCTAACCCTGAGTAAATGAGTCTGTAATCATGGAACACAGCGGTATTTTACGGATCCGAAAAAGGTCTATTTAAAAATCAAAGGTCTGTCCTTAAGCCTAACTGACTTACGCACAAAAAAATCAAGTATGAGGTGTCGGAGCCTGTAATCAAGGAACACAGCGGTATTTTATACGAAAATGGTCTATTTTGAAATCAACATGGTTCATGGCTCGAGGCAAGTGTACTGATTCACGCACAAAACAATCAAAGTACCAGGTACAGGAGCCTGTAATCAAGGAATACAGCGGTATTTCATACGAAAATGGTCTATTTAGAAATCAACATGGTTCATGGCTTGAGGCAAGTGTACTGATTCACGCACAAAACATCAAGGAAGCATATGTACATCGTTGATATAAAATGCGGTAAAACGAATAGATACTCACTGACCCATAGAAATTACAAAGCGGTGAGGTAGGGTGATGGTTGAACAAGTTATCTACACCCCCTAACTACCAATAATGACGAGCTATGCAAGTCATATGCCACGCCCATCGCAATTAACCACCCGTGCAGAAACACCCACTCCTTACATGATTTTGAAAGGCAGGGGTGACGTATTATTGTGGTCAAACCATTATCGGTCATGTGACGTGCCACGCCCCATTGTCATTAATGACCCGGTCTTCTATCCCGATATACACCGATTTCAAGAAAGGTTGTCGGAGATAAACGAGAGATCATTACAAGGCCGAAAGGAGTTATGGGCATATGTCTAAACGTGAATAATCGAGGTTTTAAATGGTTTCGTCGACTACAAACAACACTGGATATCTCAACACTATAAACCTATATATTTATTCCATGTTCTTGACGAGGATAAGAAGAAGAAACACAAGTCATTCCAGCTATTCTTGGATCTTGAAATGACCCATTTTCTATCGCTTATCATCATGCGCCTTTTGCTCCGACCTTTTTTGAAATAGGTGTGTAGATGCTTGAACACTCTATGAATCAACAGACCGGGTCATTAATGACAATGGGGCGTGGCACGTCACCTGACCGATATTGGTTTGACTACTATAATACGTCACCCCTGCCTTCCAAAATCATGTGAGGAGTGGGTGTTTCCGTGAACACATCCAAACAGCTAGATCATCTGGCTTGTAGTAAGGTTTATTGATATTACTCACCATACTTTCTCTTGCTCCAGGAAAGAGAACGAAACGGAGTGTTGAACTGGAAGCAGACAGAGAAGGTGAATAAAATAACAAGAAATGATTATAAATTGAAATCTAAATCGGAATAGAAGATATCAGACTCCATTGCCTCATTCAAACAATTGTTTCAAGTCGAGGTATTTGGGTCAACAATACAGTAAATGCATAGAAATTGACCCAAATGCCTCGACTTGAAGCAACTATTTGAAGGCAATGGAGTGTAACTCTGACATCTACTATTCATTGATTGTGTTGACTAGAGTCCCGATATCTCTATGCTTTTAGGCTATTTTTAATCATCAGTTTTTGAGTTATGTTAAGCTGGTTTTTTCTTCTTCTTTCAGTCAGGACAATAATATCTGCCATTGTTGATGCCATCCTCGATGGAGACAAGACACGACGATCTGACATACCAGGTAACCATGGTAACAAGTAATCACGTGATAAGGAATTTGACCACGAAAGATTGGCCAACGCTATGGACCAAATCCACCTAGGCGTAATGTTTTCATATCCATATTCATGTGTCTTCTCGTGTGCAACCGTTGAACAAAGAAACTACTCTAGAGATTGACACCTGGTCTGAAATGGAAGAACATTACGCCCAAAATGAAGAGGTCTATTCATTTTCTTCCATTGACAACAGCCAAAGTCAACATCAAAGACCGTTCAGACCGTTATCAGAAATGATAGATTGCTTCTCATGTTTTTTTCATCTTATAAGAAATTTTGTGACAAAACAAAAGCTCATAAGTTCTTACGAAACTAGTAACACATAAATACATTTCTACGAAATTTTGTTTTGATGAAACTTACTTTGGATACTAGATGATGATGAGGAAAGTAACACTCCAGAATCTGTGAAACAAGAAGGCAAAACATCTTCAGATAAAGAAGAAAATAAAGACGATGGAAAACAAGAATCAAAATCAAACACAGAGGAGAAAAACACATCAGTAAAATCAGAAGCTTTGAATGAAAAAGATGTTCCTGTGAAGGAAGACAAGGTGAGGAAAAGAAAATGAGAACAATAATAATAAAAGAAAGTAAAATAGAGGGAAAAGATAATTAGAAGATAATTGAATGAATGGGAAACTCAAATGCAAATAGTATATAAGAGTAAATTCATGAAAGGTGAGAAAAAGAGAATGAAAATGAAACGAGAAATGAATGAACGTTATATGAAATATATCTTAAACTAGGTAAGTAAAATAATTGGATTCAGACAATACGAGAGTGAAAATTGAAAGAAGAATGAGAATAGAATAATGAATAGACCAATATGCGGTAATTAAGTTATGATAAGAAATTTCATTTCCAAATGATCGTAGAAGCACACATGTTGCCAACATTTTCAATAAAGACTACAGATTCAATTTGCAAAATAGAAACAAAAACATGTTTTGCAAATAAAAACTTGTCGTTTTTTATTAGAAAAATTGATGATAAATTTATAGAAACAGCTGTGGTCTAAGATTTTTTTCGATCTTCCCCAGACCTCTGAAAACAACGTCGAGTCAGAAAAGAAACAAACCGAAGATGAGGGTGAAAAAATAGAATCTGAAGACGGTAGTAGCTCGGGTTCAAATGAAGCCAATTCATCTTCAGATGCTCCAACAATAGTAACGCCAAAATCTAAGTCAAATGACGGTGAAAAAAGCGTACAGAAACCTGAGGAAAGTAAAGACTCGAGTGAAACAGAAGAAGAGACGGTGACCAGGAGAAATGTCATCCCTACAGAACTTTTTGAACAAGGTAGGGACCAGAAGGGAACAATGAATAAATGAATGAATGAATGGAGAGCAGGAATGAATGGAAGGAAAAATGAAAAAATTAGGAAGGAGAAAGGTTGAAAGAAAGAAAGGAAGGAAAGAAGGAAGGAAGAAGGAAGAAAGGAAGGAAGGAAGAAAGGAAGGAAGGAAGGAAGGAAGGAAGGAAGGAAGGAAGGAAGGAAGGAAGGAAGGAAGGAAGGGAAAAATGAAAAAAGTACTTGATCGCGTTCCCCGAAAGGAATTATGGGTCAACTATTTTTGGTTATCATTTTCCGAGCAGGGACACATGGGAAATGTTAATCAAAATACAATGTTGAATCCTCAATTCTCATTGGTTCACCTTGAGTTCGTTCTGAATTGGATAACATCTTAATCATATGATTATACTTTCAGAGGATTCTGGGTCATCGGGTGCAGAAGAAGACGACATGGATGGTTCTGGATCAACGTCAGAATCTGGTGATGCTGGCGATACACAAGACTCGGGTGAAACAGGCGAAGGAGAGCCTGAAGGAGGACAGGTTGCTGGAGAAAATGAAAAACACACAGCAAACGACGACGACCAAAAACCGGTTGAACAGGTTAAGTTAGTAGAAAAACCAGCAGAACAAGTAAAGCAACAAGGAGAGGAACAAGTTCAGGATAAAAGTGAACCGGTTAAACAGGTTACGGTAGTAGAAAAACCTGCTGAACAAGTAAAGCAACAAGAAGAGGAAGAAGTTCAGGACAAAAATGAACCGGTTAAACAGGTTACGGTAGTAGAAAAACCTGCTGAACAAGTAAAGCAACAAGAAGAGACCAAAGATGATGACAAGGCGGAAGAACAAGTTGAAGACAAAACTGAACGGGTTAAACAGGTTTCTGAGAAAGGAAAACCAGTTGAACAGGATCAGTCAGGAGAAAGTGAGGATTTGGGGAGTAGCGAATCAGGGGAAGAAAGTGGCGAATCTGGCGAAAGTGGTGAATCTGGAGAAAGTGGTGAATCTGGCGAAAGTGGTGAATCTGGAGAAAGTGGTGAATCTGGCGAAAGTGGTGAATCTGGAGAAAGTGGAGAAAGTGGTGATTCTACCATTTCAAAAAGGAGTGAGATTCCAAGAGAATCTGAAGAAAGTGGGGAATCTGATGAAAGCGGAGAATCTGGAGAATCTGGAGAAAGTGGAGAATCTGGAGAAAGTGGGGAATCTGGTGAAAGTGGCGAATCTGGAGAAAGTGGAGAATCTGGAGAATCTGGAGAAAGTGGCGAATCTGGCGAAAGTGGTGAATCTGGAGAAAGTGGAGAAAGTGGTGATTCTACCATTTCAAAAAGGAGTGAGATTCCAAGAGAATCTGAAGAAAGTGGGGAGTCTGATGAAAGCGGAGAATCTGGAGAATCTGGAGAAAGTGGGGAATCTGGTGAAAGTGGCGAATCTGGAGAAAGTGGTGATTCTACCATTTCGAGAAGAAGTGAGATCCCAAAAGAATCCGAGGAAAGTGGTGAGTCAGATGAAAGTGAAGAATCAGGAGAAAGCGGCGAAAGTGGCGAATCTGGCGAAAGTGGCGAATCTGGAGAAAGTGGCGAAAGTGGAGAATCGGGAGAAAGTGGTGAAGGAGATATCAGTAAAAGGAGTGAAATTGCTGATGAAAAGAAAGGTATGAAAAACTGAGTTGGAGTATAGACTAATTGCAGAGGGTTCGGAATTCAACTCAATTTGGAGGACGAAACAATAGGTTTCCAGTTCTCAGGAAATTAAATTCGTTTTTTTTTGTACTCCAAAGTGAGCTGCTTTGACGACGTGCAAAGGGTCTATGAAGAATGTTCAAAACTAAAGTTAATATGAAATTAATATTTCCATTGCAGAAACTACAAAAAATAAAGATTCTTCATCCTCAGAAATTAAAGATGAAAAACCAAAGAAGGTTGCAGCACAAGACAACTCCCCTAAAGCATCCGGCGACAACGATGTGGGTAGCGGAGAGTCTGGGGAGAGCGGCGAATCTGGAGAAAGTGGAGAGTCTGGGGAGAGCGGCGAATCTGGAGAAAGTGGAGAGTCTGGGGAGAGCGGAGAATCTGGAGAAAGTGGAGAGTCTGGAGAGAGTGGACAATCTGAAGAAAGCGGAGAGAGCTCAGATGGCTCCGTCTCAAAGAGAAACACCATTCCAAAGGAAAACCCAACAGTTGCAAAAGACTCCAGCTCAAGAAGTGAAACCGATGATGACTCGGAAGAATCTGGAGAAAGTGGCGAATCTGGCGAAAGTGGAGAAAGTGGCGAATCTGGCGAAAGTGGAGAAAGTGGCGAATCTGGCGAAAGTGGCGAATCTGGCGAAAGTGGCGAATCTGGAGAAAGTGGCGAATCTGGAGAAAGTGAAGAATCAGCCGATGGATCTATTACCAAACGAAGTAATATTCCAGTAGAGCCCATAAAGGTGTTAGTGAAAACAAAAAACACGCAAATAGTGACTAAGCTATCTGAAGGGGGTAAGAATGCCGAAGACAGCGAAGAATCTGGAGAAAGTGGAGAGTCTGGGGAGAGCGGTGAATCAGGTGACAGCGAAGAGTCTGGGGAGAGTGGCGAATCAGGTGACAGCGAAGAGTCTGGAGAGAGCGGCGAATCAGGTGACAGCGAAGAGTCTGGGGAGAGTGGCGAATCAGGTGACAGCGAAGAGTCTGGAGAGAGTGGCGAATCAGGTGACAGCGAAGAGACTGGGGAGAGTGGCGAATCTGGAGACGAATCTGTTACTAAACGAGATGAAATCCCTTCAGAAAACAAAGGTAGGTAGGGACTAAAAGGAAGCTTTCGTTATTTCTATATTTCATATTAGTTATGAATGGTCATATAAGTATACATAACATTGTTTTATTTGAAGATCAATCTCAGGAAAGCGAAGAGTCTGGAGAGAGCGGAGAATCTGGTGACAGCGAAGAGTCTGGGGAGAGCGGAGAGTCTGGTGACAGCGAAGAGTCTGGGGAGAGCGGAGAATCTGGTGACAGCGAAGAGTCTGGGGAGAGCGGCGAATCAGGTGAAAGCGACGTATCTAAGAGAAGTAAAATTCCAGAGGAAAAACCCGGTAAGAGCTTTAAAATACACAATTTATGCCTCAGTATTCCTTAGGTCTATTATCAAAATATTTATCTCGTTATGAACGTTTAAATAACACAGAAAGCAAAGTAGACGATGAGAAAGTAAAATCAGTGAAGTCTAGCAAAAGTGACAAACCAGCTGCAGAAAGTGGAGAATCTGGTGAAAGCGGAGAATCTGGAGAAAGTGGAGAATCTGGAGAAAGCGGAGAATCTGGGGAGAGTGGAGAATCTCGAGAAAGCGGAGAATCTGGGGAGAGTGACGAGACAAAAAGAAGCAACATTCCAAGTGAACAAAAAGGTGAACAAACTGTAAATAAGCAGTTAATAAAAACATGATAAACAGTTATTTAACTCTATGTGTTCACCTTAATAGATACGAGCAACCAAGCGCGTATCGTGAGACGAAATTACATTCCCAGAGAAGAAGAAAACTCAGCTTTAAAAGCACTGAACGAGGACTTAACAGACTCTGCTCTCGGTCTCGATGATGAAGATGAAGATGATGGCGATGAAACTTCCTCGGTTGATAATAACGAAGGCAGCGCGAATGCAAAGGTAGAAAAGACTGGTAACGAGCGTGGTCAGCTAATCAGCGATACCCTAGGAGATATCGGACAAGCAGCACATGCCATAGACGTCGAAAAAAAGTCGGATATTATCCATAGTCTTCCGAAGACTAGTGAAGATATTACAAGTGCTAGTGGAGAATCGAGTGGATCCGCCGAGATGCCGAACACAAAAGCCGACGTAACGCCGAATGCACGACGAAAAACTACGATCAAGAATCTGTTCAATGCATTAGGCGAATCGGATGCTGAAACAACCGAAGAAAAGCTAAAGCAAAATGATGCAGAAAAGAGATCTAAGACGGTAAATACAGCAATTAATGACTGGTCCCGAGGGAAACAGTTAGTTTTGTTTCCCGAGAATCTCAATGTTTCCCGAGGCTCCGGCCGAGGGAAACATTGAGATTCGAGGGAAACGAAACTAACTGATTTCCCGAGGGACCAGTCATTAAGTGTTTTATTATATACTCTAGTCAAACGAAGAAAAATTTTCTCTCCATTTTGAAAATTTCTTATTTACAAAAAAGTTTGCAAACGCGCCACACGAACTTTTGATGGACTTTGACCTGATCACGTGGATTTATTCCCCTCTCACGCTTTGATCACGTGCATTTATTACCCGCGCGGGAGTTATTGAGATTTATTTCCCTCCACGTGATGTACTCTCGACCAATAAGAAAACGAGTTTGTCTAGGATATATAATAAAGCAATTTAAAAAATAGTTGGTGAAGGTTTGATGCATACCAAGCTAAGCCCAAACTGTATTATGGATCATAACTGAATAATGTCAACACAGATGAAACTATGCCGAAAAAACGCGCAGACAAAGTTTGGGGAAAACCCGAAAATCCATTTTTTGTGACCTTTCGCTGATGGCGTTTACATCGACCATAGTGCATTTCGGGCTTGGTTGCAACATGCAACAAAACCTTCGCCAACCTTTTTGAAACAGCTGTATATTCCCTACGATCACGCTTGTCATACGAAAATCATCGATGTTATCAAATTTACTCATCATTAAGATATACGTAATAAAATTAAAGCAATTTTGACATTTTATTCAGGCCAAGCCAAGTGAACTTAAAATGAACAGTATGTTGGACAAAGTTTGGACTCAAGGTGCGTAATTCAATGAAAATCAAAGTTAAATCAAAATATTTGAAAATATACTTTAAATGCAGTCACATTTACATTCACTAACAACAGCTTCGTACTAACCTTCACTAGAAGTCTTGCTTGCCTGACATATACTTGGGCACTTGGCAATCTTGAATAGGGTCCTTGTCAAAGGAATTTTATACTTGACATTCGAGGAAGCTACTTTGCATTCATCTTTAGCTTGCTTTTTAAGATTATTGTAGAATCCTGTCGCCGCTTTTGAATGAGTTCTTCACAACATGGTCTTTTTTTCTTGCTTTGCTGACATACTTTGCGGCACTTGCTAGCCATTCTTGTCAAAAGAATTTTACACTTCGACATTCCAGGAAGCTACTTTGCATTCATCTTTAGCTTGCTTTTTAAGATTATTATAGAATCCTGTCGCCGCTTTTGAGTGAGTTCTTCACAACATGATCTTTTTCTCTTGCTTTGCTGACATACTTTGCAACTTCAATTGCTAGCCATTCTCGAATAGGATTCGTCCTTGTCAAAAGAATTTTACACTTTGACATCCAGGAAGCTACTTTTCATTCAGCTTGCCTTTCAAGATTATTATAGAACCCTTTTCTTGTTGAGTTCTTCACAACATGGCCGACCATTTTTTCCTTTGAAGAAGCATGTTCCTGACTTTCGCTTCACTAAGAAGCTCTGAATTTTCTCTCAGTTGTTCAATCCTTGGTTAACTGTGAGTTTTGCTTGAGAATACTCCAAAAGTTTGATTATTTATCGCATAAAATCTAAAGAAAGTATCTTAGAAAGAGTTTTCATTGCAAACTCGAGCCAAATCCATGAACCTAATGAAGTGCAAACGTGCCAGCACTAGATTGGTATTCCACTTACGATTGGCTGCTGCTCAGGTAACCTTAGCAACCTGAACTCATCGTCAGCTTTGCTCAAACGCGCAAAGGAAGCTGGTTAATACTTTTGATAAACTTGTTTTTCCTGAGAAAACTGATCAAAAATATTCATAAAATTCATTTGAAAAATAATTTCTTCATTGTTTAGATGACGATGTTACTGTGGAAACGGCCCCAGTGACTTTGACTCAAGGTGAACAAGCAGAAAAAGCAGAGGTATGGTTCAAATTCTTAAAAAATAATGGGATAATTTTGTACCTTTTCATTTACCTAACAATTTAACCTCCTATATATATTTTTATCATAGCTCGCTGATGCACTTACCAAGTCTTCCAGCACAGACCAGGCCACCGTGAACAAAGGTATTTTGATTGACAGGCTGATTGGTTGCTATCAGAGGACATCATTTCCGGTCTTGTATGAAATTTATATAATTCATGAAATGTGCAAAAAATTACGATAGCACAATTTATAAGTAGAATAATTATTATATTTGATAGAGAAAATTCAGAGCTTCCAATTACGATTTCAGTGGACAAATAGCTACTCTGTAGAGGTGCCACTGCTAAATCCAATATAATTATCACTTTTCATTTCTTTACAAGTAGAATACTAATTATATATATTTTCTTGTTTCGTTAGACGTCCAAGCTCTCGAAGGTTACGCTAATGCACTGACAGAAGTAGGAGGTCTGACGTCACAGCATCATAAAGCCATAGCAACCAAGCTTGCTCTCGACATGATGGATGAACTAAAGGTCCCGGATGACAAGAGAGCAGAAGTACTCAAGAAGGAGACCAGGTTTATAAAAGATGCTGAGCTCGCTTACGTAAGAAGTAAGTCTTATTCATATTGCTGTTATGACGTCACGATCTAAGACAAAATGGGCACTGAAAGGCGACAATACAATACAATGGTTGGTTGGTTGGTTGGTTGGTTGGTTGGTTGGTTGGTCGGTCGGTCGGTCGGTCGGTCGGTTGGTTGGTTGGTTGGTTGGTTGGTTGATCGGTTGGTCGGTTGGTTGGTCGGTCGGTCGGTTGGCCATATCTTGCCCCATCTTTCCAATCATTCCTTACTTTTCTGTTCAAAACTAAGAAGAATCATTGTCCTTGAAATTCTAGATAAAATTGCAGAGGTTCGTCTCGACATGATGAAATTTGCCGAAGAACACCAGGGAGAGAAAGAAATAATACGAGCAGAGGCGATCAAAAGATTAGACGACATCGTCGACCGCCTTCCCCTATCCAAACGCGACATCGAAAAGCAATTCAAAGAAATTAAATCATCGTCTCTTCTTCAAAAAATAATCAAAGGAGCGGCAGAGAAAACTGAGCTCAAACGACGACTTCGAAGAGCCATAGCTGACTTAATTGTCGATGAGGTTATGCGGTGAGAAAATACAGCAAAATCCAAGAAAATAATGTACTACAATATTCACCTCGTAAAGACATTGTTAAAATCACGAGCGCCATTTTCGAAAATGGTCACTTGACTAATAATGCTTGAAAACGAGCTTAGAAAGAGCTTGTGGTTATAGGGCTTTGTGGTATGATATTTTTAGAAAACATTTAGGTGCTTATCATTGGAAGCTCTATTTCGGTATCGTTCTCGTGTGAGGGCCAAGTCACCATCTAAGATGGTTCAAAACGGGTTTCTGCCTGAACATCGGTACATTCACTATTTTCCATACATCGGTTCACTGTAACAGACAAAGCATTCAATCGAGGCTGCAAGGTAGTTTCAAAGGGTAATTAAAATTTGAACCTTGCAGCCTCGACTGAATGATTTGTGTTTGAACATTTAATCGATGTATGGAAAGTGGGGAATCCTCCCACTCCTCCCCTTCCCAATTCGCAATAGTTTTTGCCAAAACTAAGCTGCAAGAAGGCTGAGGGAAATTATCTAATTTTCTTTCTAACTGTCCATAAATTTGCCTGTAAGTTCAAATGTAATTATTTTGCATGCAAACTCTCAAAATAGCTTATAATTTATCAGCATATATATTCGTTATATATATATATATATATATTGTCAATATTAACCGAGGAAGCCTGGTAAAGACCAATCATTTTGTCCACCACAGGGAGCCCAAACATCGGAATTCACTCAACGTTTAAGCTTCATTTCTTTGCTTTACATTTAAGGACAGTCAATATTTGTAGGAAACCTGGCTGTGTACAGTAATTGATAATTCAATTGTTCAATTTTATGCTTCTAATGATTAATTAATAATAATGTCTAATAATTAATCTACATTGTATGTAGATCCACTTGGTCACTTCATTTGACCAGTCAAATTCGACACATTTGTGATTTCACATAAGGGAACTTACTTTTTATGGTTGCCATAGAGACAGGAGCTAAACAAGGCTCTATGAATAATATGTATTAATTTATCTAGAAAACGGGAATAAAATGATAAATGCTATACAATGTTTTGTGTGTGCTTTGATTTAGTTAAATCACCAAAGAACAGGGAGGGGAGGGACAGGATTTTTTTGAACATTACGTCATCCAGTAACTAGTGGTTGGCGAAAAATCAAAATCCATTTTTTGCAATTGTTTTTATTTTTAGATTACTTTTTTCTGTATTACTTTAACTTTAAATAATTATGTAAAAATATTTTACTAGTAAAAACCTAAAGCTTTTTATAATAATGTAATTATCGCAACCGGTTCCTTCTGTTTCGTTGGGTAGCCTATGGTAAGAGGAGAGGAGAGGAGAATGGCAACCATCTAGGATAATCCCGAAACAGCCGTACCAGTCCCCTGATGAAATCGCGCTTCCAGTGTTTGAGGACTGGAGCTACTCCTTTCAGATAAGACGCTGAGAAACGTTCATTTTTGGAAACATCTATATATGCATCTAGCATTCCTGCTTCCGGTTGGTACGCAGTGCATTGTGGGAGAGATATCAACCGGAAGTTAGAATCCGTTGATGCTGTGTATATATAGCTAAATTTTGCAACAATATTCAGAAAGAAATATTTGAATAAAATGTATAGCAGGTTTTGATTGGTTTACGCGTAGTCACGTGATTTAATCTCACGTATATTGCGCAACATTCCAATATATCAAGGTTGCTGTAATAATTTATGCGCAGAAATGTTTCATTAAGTAATAAATTCAAATGTCAAGCTAAGGAGAATTTAGACATTGATCTATAGAGCAAATAAATCCATTAATAAGTCCCTGGTCAAGGTCAGGAGAATTTGTCTTTTGATAAGTATTCAAGAACTTGAGTTGAAGAGAGAAGGTGGAAAGAGGCCTTGTTTAACATAATCCTGTACGATCTGAAAATGAAAATGAAAAAGTGTTCCAAAAGAAGAAGAAAAGAGAAGGAAAAAGTAGGAGATTTACCCCAGTATCTCGCGACCCTTGACAGCCGCGCGGGACTGAGTTCCAAACATTACTGAGTAAGCCAATGGATGTAGTGAGCTTCGATATTGTTTATCAAAGTAACGGTAAAGGTAACATGTCAAGGTAAAAGCAGCAATCGACCTATGCTTGGTCTTTTACTTCGAGCATCACTGCTGTCATGCGCAGTGTTGCTCTCTCGTGTGCATGGGTGTTGCTTATTAATAGAAACTATACGAGTATACTACTTGTCAAGAGTCAATCGCGAATAACAACTTATTGATAATGATGATGATGATGATGATGACAAACCCCTTTCCTGAGATACATGATGCTAATTCATTGTTAAAAATCCCACAGTGCATTGCGCACCGTTTTATCGTTAAAAATCCCACAGTGCATTGCGCACCGATTTATTGTTAAAAATCCCACAGTGCATTGCGCATCGACGACTACTTCCCTTTTACCTTTGTACCCTAAGAGAAAGACAACATACCTCTCTCAATGCGTCTACAGTCGGTTCAGTATGTTTGTAGGCAAAACCCGTCTTTTCAATTTTTGTGCCGTCGATAAAAAGATGTTTGTCGTAAAGAAGTTCCTGGAATGAAAAAAATATAATCAAATTAGCACATCAAGGTACGCTGCAGGACCGTAGTTCCATCCAGTCATCTACTATCATTGAAAGAAAGCGGCGGTTTAGCCTTCGTTCCGTTCAAAGATCATTTAAAGTTAAAGCCACACGGATTGGAGAGAAGTTGAAACAAATAGCTATAGGTGACATCACTATTCTCCCCCGCAGCCGTTTAGTGAGGAGAGAGCGTTGCGTGACGACCCTAAAAACAGCTGCGGGGGAGACTATGACATCACTGAAGACCAACCTATGGACTATTTACCCAGCGCGCTTACCAACTAAACCACACTTGCTCCTCACTTTAAATTACGGATAATCTTAAATCCTTACCTGATCCAGATATGGACTCAAGGGCGTGGCTTGGATGCCGTCTTTTTCACAAGCCTCGGACCAAGGCGCCAAATGCTTGTCATTAGACTCCTCCACAGTACTTTCCATATTCAGCTGAATAGACAATAGTGTTTATGGTATAACTTATTATAGACCATGAGGTGACAAAAGGAAATGGGTTCTATACTTACTCGTGCAAGATTTGATAAAACTGTTCCAAAATAATTGTGTTCGATTCCAAATATCTCACAAACTAGAGTCGTTATGCTACCTTGAGCTGTGGAAAAACAACACCAGAAACTCTCTTACTGATGATAAATTAACCATAGGTTAATTGTGGGGAACGATGGAGATAAGAATAATGATGATGATAATGATGATGATATCGGTGGTGGCGATGATGGGGATAATGTTGAGTGGAGACGATTATGATGACGATGAAGACTGATGACGATGATACATGATGATGATAATAATGATAATGACGATGATAACAATGATGTTGTTGATGATGATGACGATGATGATGTTGTTGATGATGATGATACATGATGCTGATGGTGGTGATGATGATGCATGATGATGATGATGACGACGGTGATGATGTTGTTGATGATGATGACACATGATGCTGATGGTGGTGGTGGTGATGATGCATGATGATGATGCATGATGATGATGATGACGACGGTGATGATGTTGTTGATGATGATGACACATGATGCTGCTGCATAGTGGTGATGACATGATGACGATCAGTGATAGTAAAGAATATGAATCAATGTAATATTTTCTGCACTTACAAGAATCAGCTTTGTCACATAGATTGTAAACTTCTCCATTCTCTCCATGGTCAGTCAGATGCCACAAGGCTTGACAAATATCAAAAATGTGAACTGTATTCATCTTAAGATCTTTAGTCCACAGTAGCTACAGAAAACATAAAAAAGAAGAAGATATCATTATACGAACATTGTTATTACAAAGACTTCTTGGTTTATTTCACCTTTAGTGTCAAAATTCAAAGAAATAAAAACAGTATATTTAGGAGCAGGGGAATTTCTCCTTTCTGTTTTCCCCCTTTCTGCTTTCCCCCTACTGAACACTGCATCTATTACTAACGTACCTTCATACTTTCTTTCAGCTGCTTGTAGACAGCGCCGATAATGAGCCTTGGTGCTAGAAAAAAATACAGAGAACACAAGTTTTTCAGTTTTTTGTTCTTCCAGAATATCAGTATCTATGTCAGAGTCAATAGCACAAATTTGAATCTATTCATACAAGGTTTTTTTCCAAAATCAACAGATTCGAGATATGGGTTCCCTGTGATATTGAAAAATCAAAATACGCGCTTCAATCAAATTTATCTGTGTCTTTTATAGGCATGCACATTGGATTGAAAGGAGACTTACTAATTCCTTGTCGAGCACCAATACCATAGATTATAGCAGGACGAACGATAACATACTTCAAACTGAAAAGAAACAACAAATGTGTTTAAGTAAATCCTGAAACCAAATTGGTCAACAAGGGTTTTCTGAATCAGTAACTTACCCTTCTATATTTGCCAATTCTTTTTCCACCATCAGCTTACACTGACCAAGTCCTGTCCAGGGATTCAATTTACTATCCTCTTCCTTTTCTTTCTAAAGAGGAAAAAGTCAAGAATGAATGAAATATGGCATGATGGATGGACGGATGAATGGGAGGGATGGAAGGATGAATGGATGGATGGGATGGGATGGGATGGGATGGGATGCATGGATGGATGGATGGATGGATGGATGGATGGATGGGATGGATGGATGGATGGGATGGGATGGGATGGGATGGGATGGGATGGGATGGGATGGGATGGGATGGGATGGGATGGGATGGGATGCATGGATGGATGGATTGATGGATGGGATGGGATGGGATGGGATGGGATGGATGGATGGATGGATGGATGGATGGATGGATGGATGGATGGATGGATGGATGGATGGATGGATGGATGGATGGATGGATGGATGGATGGATGGATGGATGGATGGATGGATGGATGGATGGATTTCTCACTTATAACATATAACAAATGAGTTCTCTATACCTTGTCACAGTTGTAAACTTGTGCCGTTGATAGTTCAATGAATCTCTTAATATTGTGCTTTGCTGCTTCCTTGGCACAATTTATACTCAACTTATATACTCCATCTTCATAAACCTACAAAATACATGAAAAAATTATCACAACAGACCCGTTGCCAAAATTATAGGCAAAAATTTAAATTAGTTAAAATTAAAAACCTATGTGCGGACTAGAAAGAGCACCTTTACGTTAGAAAATCTACATAGATTCATTATTCCAGGTGTTATATCAACTGAGAAAACTTTTTTGAAAATTTACAAATTTACAGACATTTGTATGTCTGGGGGTTTCCTTAAACTAATGATTTAAGTTATGTGTTAATACCTCCTTTATCTGTCCATATTTGGTTTCACCAGCACAATTGAAACAGAAATCAAAACCATCATCGGCCAGGAAGGCTTTCTCTACACTTCCTGGAAAAACAGGTAAAAAAAGACAATTGTCATTTCAAAAATAAATCATTTAATGGCTCATTGATCCATGGAAGGGTACTAAAGTTGGCTGATCCCTCCTTCCCATTTGCAGTTAAATTATTTGGGGGAAGGGATGACTTGTTGGGGTTTATAGCATGGCACCTGCATGGGTGATAGTAATAGGAAACAGCTATGCATCTTACCTGGATTCCTTAGATTGGCACTTTTAAATTCAACACAACTGTTAGCAAATGCTTCCTAAAAATAAAAATAAATGATGATTTGAAGGGTGCAACTTGAATAAAAAAACTGATAGACTATCTGATCAGGTTCACTGGTTTCCTCCGTCTGTAAATCAACAACTAAATTCTATTCAATTCTATCACACATCAAAGCTTTTTAAAATATGAGCCTCTGGCTTGTTTTGGAGACTGAGCCATCACTTCCTGCAATAGTCCCTTTCACAAATCCCTGAGCCATCTTGAAAGGTAGACATGTCTTTGCATCGAAGTAAGACGAATGGTGATCTTGCAATGATAGACACACACAAATAATTGTCCAAAGTGTTAAAAAAAGGCTTTTGTCATTGCAAGCTCAACATTCATCTCACTTCGGTGCAAAGGCACGGCTACCTTTCAAGAAGGCGCAGGGAACTGTGAAGGGGACTTTTGATGTAACTGAGTAAATGGACATTTTCTAATATACCTTCTGTTGATCATTCAGCCAGGCAGTCTGTGGTGGTACTTTATCTACAGCTCTTATCTTTGAAAAAAAAAAAAAAACATAAAAATACTATATCTATCTTATATAATAGTTTTAAAATATGTGTCATAATTCTCACTTTCTTATTATTGGCTGGGGGATTCAATTGTGTTCTGTCCCCCCAAAAGAGCACAGTCCTTCCTCTTCATTCCCAGCATTTCCAGCTCACGAAGGAAAGAAGAAGAAGACTGAATTCCAATTTTTATAAGTTAGAGCTCAGTTTCTCCTCTTGTTTCTTTCACACAGGAATCCTAATCAGAACACTTACCTTTGAACACAAATTATTTTCCACCAAGTAGCATACTAGATTACGCCCAACAAATCCAAGCCCTAATAACAAAAAAAAAATTTTTAGTCTTGCAAAGATTAAAGACCTGGCTGGTTTTCCATGGGGGGAGGGGTGTGTACAAGTTGTTTCATAATCCTAATTATTTCTCAAATTGCTTTTATACTTATATTTTCGTATTTGATACAATATTCACTATTAATTTTGCCTTGTAATATCTGCGAACTTTCAATTTTACGGTGTCACAATATTTTTTTATTGTTATTGTTACTGCGTGACCTTTGCGTGACCTGCATTCAATGCCACCACGCCCCCACCCCCCACCCCTTCCTGTTTCGACATGTCGATACCATGATATCAATACTTAAATAAATCCGTAACGCCAAGAAAAATTTAATCATCAAGAAAATTTACCAAAGAAACTAAAATTTGAGTTTCCAAGTATTAAAGTAAAAGTATTAAAAACGAAAAATACTGTTCGAAGAAACACAATTGATCACTATCAAACTAATGTATACGCAGTTCTTGAAATACACTCAGTTGGTACTTCAATAATTAATTAAGTCTTGAATTTTTTTATAGGGCTGTAATTATAATTTTGAAACGTCAATTATCATTCCTTGAGATATAACTGAATAATACTAACAAGATATATCAGCTTTTCTAATGCGAAAGAGAAAACTATAGAGCGGTGTTTGAGAGCTGAAAGCTGTTGAAGCGATGAATGTAAAACTCTTCTCAAATTCTCTAGAAATTATTGAATAACCGTGATGAAAGACGTCTATATCAGTACCTTGGTTAGTAAACTTTAAAAACATATTTAAATCTTACCTCCAAGTATGATAACACGAGGTTTTTCCGCCATGGTCGATGAAAGACTTTAAGATATTGTTAACCTAGCAATGTTAATTGAAAAAGAGCAGTCGAATGGGTTGAGCAATCCACACTAAAGGAATGTAGTCCTGAAGTCTTATGACATTAAGAAAATCTTTTTTTAGATAGATGAACTACGGTGTAGGAGAGTCGGAAATAACTGCAGACCACGTAAAGAGCTCGTAACCTATCTCTGTGTGATTATATTTGCTTTCTGTATCGGACCTTTATGAGACACATGTGCCAGCTGTCACTAACAAGAGATTTATTTAACCCCACGGCCCCTGGGGGAGAATTGTTGAACTACAACGAGGGTGGTGACTGTCACGCAATCATGTTTCTCTTTCTTTCCATTTTTCTTTCTTTCTGTTTTTCTTCTCGTTCTTTCCTTCCTTCTTCCTTTCTTTCTATCTTTCCTTTCTTTGTTTTTCCTTTTCTTATTTAGTTCAGATTTATTCTTTTTTTTCTCCTTCTTTATTTCTATTCTTTCGCATTCCTATTCTTTCGATTTCTTTCTAAATATTTTTCTATTTTCTATCAATTTGCATTCATTTTTTCAGGATAGAAGCTATAGCTTGTAAAGAATGGTGAAAACTATGGTGTTATCATGAGAGATCTAGAGAGAGAGAGAGGGGAGAGAGAGAGAGGGAGGGAGGGAGGGAGGGAGGGAGGGAGGGAGGGAGGGAGGGAGGGAGGGAGGGAGGGAGGGAGGGAGGGAGGGAGACTAAAACATTAGTAATAAACAACCAAACGAAATACTAAAAACATGACAAAAACCTAAAAGAAAATAGAGAATAGCAAAAGAGAAAGTAACGAAGAAAAAAAATGCGAAGCATGAAAAGGAAAAAGAAAAGGATAAAATTGAAAAGTAAACAAATAAGATCAAGGAACTGAGTTAATCACATAATCGCCAATTTAATCCAATGTTAACAAATAGAGCAAAGGTGACAAAAGATAGTGTTATGATGACCTATCAGCATGAACTAAACGGTAAAGAAGGATTGAATTGCAGTAAAAATGGCGGGAACTCATTGAATCCAGTGTTCATTCATGGCACATACGGGAA
The DNA here is from genome assembly GCA_023349425.1 of Anthopleura sola. Classification (NCBI taxonomy): domain Eukaryota; kingdom Metazoa; phylum Cnidaria; class Anthozoa; order Actiniaria; family Actiniidae; genus Anthopleura; species Anthopleura sola. The sequence continues at coordinate 282,439 of JALHLI010000020.1, read as the reverse complement.
ACGGAAAGTCACAGAGTCTAAAAAAGACGATGTAAGGAGAATCTACGATTCGATCCACAAAATCTTTCAAAATAAGTCCAGATTAACTTCCTTAAGAAGACTCATATTTTAATTTGATTATATAAAATAACTTTATGAATAAAACTGACACAAAAATAGGAATGAATATGTATATATTTTGAGCTAGGAATATTTTTAGAGTATTTTTTAACTGATGAAACAATATTTTCTTCCTACATTGTAAGTCACGTGACAAGTCTTGCCACGGCGTCTGTAGATCGAAGGCAGGAAGTGTCCTTCTCGAGCGAGTCTTTGCCATGTGCTTCCGTTCAGAGTTTCCGGCCTGAATTTTACCTCGATTTCTGCAAAGTATTCCCTTCTATCGAAGCAAAAACCACTCATACAGATAGATATACACCCGAGGGAGATTCTATGTGAATTTCAGCGAAAGGTAAGCAATATTTGTGGATTTTTTAGCCTCGAATGAAGAGGCTTTTTCGTCTTCCTCTTCCTTGTTGATCTATTCTGCTCCAAAACGTAGTGTTTTCACTGCACAATATTTTGATGCTCGCTTTTCCTGCGCATTTTTTTGTGGTAGGTTTCGCTTAACATATCTAATTTAAGGTTTTTTCCTTTGAAAGATCGCGTGTAAGGCACAGACACTGTTCAGAATTAGCCAACTACCGGTCCCAGAAATACTGACCCGCGTAAAGACTGAATAAATTACCAATCGCCGGATATAAAATTCATATAATGTTTTAGGTCTTTTCTTAGGAAATTGCTTCGCGATCTCTATAAAACCTTTAAAAAATCGTAGACACTTAACCACTCTTACGTATTCTGGATTTTTAGCTAGAAATCTTGCGAGGAAGGTTTGTTTTTTTTTGCTAAATATATTGCAATATTTTTGTACTTGGAGTGTTTTGTAATTAGATCGTCGTTTCAAGATCACCGTTGCGAAGGAAGCGATTTCCAACCTTTCAATCTCGTTTTACGTAAAAATATCCTCACAGTAAGCAAACAAATACTTCTCTATTGGATAAACGATAGCCTTTTCGATAAGAATTCTTCAAAATATCTTCAAATAGATTTATAGCAATTTTCTAAGGTATTTTTCGCTGAAGAAGTTGGGCATCCAAGATGGCCGCTTACTACTTCCGGACTGCAACCCTTTGTGTACACAAACCATTTTTTTACATTTTTCTTAACGTAAAACCGTCAAAATGTTGTTTTACTAAACGAAATGAGATAATATCATCCTCAGAAAATATTCTTAATAAAATCGTAACAGTTTTTTTTAAGTAATTTATCGCTCAATTCACCTGTTTTTTTGTCAATGTTTTAGTATAAATTTTAACATTTAATGTCTTCAAATATTTATGAATGTTTACGATTTAAATATATTAATATGTAAAATGTATCATTCCTAATGTTGTATTTAAGTTTTTAAGAGACATTTGAAATGTTTGGGTTTGCTTGGGTGGACGTTGGGCTGTACAACACTACTTTTGATCAAATAATGGTCAACCACAACTCGACTGTCCTCAAGAAATGCTATTTCTAAATGTATTATTCTAAATATGATTTCTTTCCTCTACTAACCCACAAACTTTAATTATATTCCAATGAGGGTGGTAAATGAGATGTAGCATTGCTGCCTGCATGAGCTTACAATGAGTATAATAATAAAATAAAACTCTTTCTAAAATGTTGATGGAAAAATTATAAATTTATTCATTATTTTGAACGAGTTCCTGGAAGACGGAATATATAAAATACATCTTTAGTAGGAATTGTTTGTTTACTAGGAAAAAAATATCTTTAAATATGTTTTAAATAATAAAATTTCACATTATAACAAAAATTCACATCATTTGTCTTGAAATATGGCAAAAAGTGTAGAGTTAAAAATTTTTAATTTGGCTTTATTTATTTGATTGAATCAAATCAAATATATAACATATATATTGCTATTAACTACTTTGTATTTATTTAATCAGAAGGAAAAAAAACATGCTTGATAGATAGGTTGTGAATCATAATATTTGACGAAGATTTATTTTGCAATGGGTAAGACTTAAAGAAAAGTTGTTTTTGAGTCAAGTTTAAAATTCATGAATCCCAAAACAGTTTTGTAAAAATAAAATATGTACAAGCTAAATTATTTACTCCATTTCCTATGAATTTTGAATTTATGCAGCTGTGATTTTATGCCAAAAAGTTTTTAAGTTACTATCATCCCAAGGTAACTATTTTTTATATCTCCGATATCCGATCCCAAGATGACAAATGCACAATTATACACTCTATCCATAGGAAAAGAGATCTTGAGGTAGTCACAAGCATGACTAACTCATGGATTGAATTAGAACCTAGCATGTTAAGGTTTGTGAAAGTAGAATAACCAGAGAATCTGGAGAAAGTGGTAAAATCAGCAGAAATATCAAACATGACAAAGATAATATGTGATGCCTAAAGAAATTTTTTTAGTTACTAAAAGATAAAGAGTCAATAAATATTTTTCAATGGTTAATAGTTTATGCACCTAAACTCTTATTTTGTTGTATTTCAAAAGCTGGGAAAAACAGCAAAAAACCTAAACTTTATTTTCAGTTGAACCTGGATAGTTTTCTCCAAAACCAGAATTCTTATGTATTATTTATTTTCACTAAAGGAATGCTGTGATTGATATTTTTTAAGGAAACAGAATCATCTGGAAATCATACATTTCCTGTCAGAGGAAGTCGTGATACATTTTAAGAAAATATATCTTCGGTATTTTTCAAAGCCAAATCAGCATAATTCTTAAACAGGAATCACTTTCTTAGGGTGTAGTTCAGCATATTATTATTACCAAGATGTGAAAAACACAAGTAAAAAACGTGAAGTTTGTGTAGGGTGTTTGGATTCAAGATTACTGGCGTGTAGGTCGATAGATTTTTTTTTGCTCAGCAGTAATATTTCAATACAAATTATATTTAACGAGGATAGCCTTATCACCCAAAGTGATTTTTATAAGGGATCTTCAAAAATGTTGTACGAATTATATTAAAAACATCAAAATCTAACTTCAGTAAAGGTAAGATCGACTAACAAAATACAAAAAAAAAAAAAAAAATTACAATTTTCTTAAGGTTTCAATAATTTTCTTATGATGCAAATATACTAGAATTTTTTTGGGAATTTTTAGGATGAACTTTAATAACCTAATAGTGCAATAGGATTTTATAATAATAGATTGGGTTTCCTCTGGTATCGCACAGGATGTTATGTGAGGATTGAGAAACAACATTAGGTCATGTGACTCTTCTTGACCAATGAGAGGAAGAGGAAGTATGTTTGCATACTCATAGGTTTTCTTCTTTCACGATCATCGTCAGTATCAAATGTTACATTATAATAATCATTTCTGAAGACTAACATTCATTTTGCTATCTTAAAGACACCCAGAACTTGAATATTCAAGTTAAAACAAATAAATCTTTAAAAAAAAACAGTTTCTTGTTATTTGAGTTTAACACAATTCAATTTTGTTTCGTTTTTAAGAGTGACGTGTCATTAACCATGAAAGAGAATGAAAAGCTTTCGCTGGTTGATCTCGGCAAGAGGTTGCTAGAAGCATCGCGTAATGGACAAGCCGATGTAGTGAAACAGTTGATGACTAATGGAGCGCCCTTTACTACGGATTGGGTAAGTGATGAATATATTTACTTACACAATGTCCATTTGATTTAGCCAGCCATAAAGTGTAGCACCTAACCATACATTCATTCATCCATCCTTTAATTCACTATTTTCCATCCACTCTCCATTCATTTATATTCATTTCATTGCAGCTCGGTACTTCACCACTTCATCTAGCGGCACAACATGGCCACACCCAGACAGCAGAACAGTTACTACGATCAGGTGTAAGCAGAGATGCAAGAACCAAGGTAGACAGGACACCCCTGCATATGGCAGCACAGAATGGACATCTTGCTATTGTGGATTTGCTGATCAGTTATGGCGCATGTGTCAATAATAAAGACATGGTAATGAATTAATAATAATAATTAATGATTATTAATAATTTATTTTGAACTATTCTAGAAAATATAGAAATGATACTCAAGGAAATGTTACCTGGTCTGAAATGGGAAATATTGTTCCAATGTTGTTATTTTTATATCTTCAGCTGAACATGACGCCATTGCATTGGGCTTGTGAGTACAACCACACTGACATCATCAAGTCACTGCTACAGTCTGGTGCACAGACTGATATTGTTAACAAGGTAATAATGATACATGATGATGGTGATGGTGAGGGTGAGGGTGAGGGTGAGGGTGATGACACATGATGATGGTGATGATGATGATGAACACAGGCCCATCACTAGGGGGTTCGTTTTTCTGCCAATTTCAGTTATTAGAAATGGTAAAGAGGGGAGAGGAGGGTTTGTTAAAACCATCAAACCACCCCAAGGTACAGGCCTGCAACAATGATGGTGATGATGATGATGGTGGCATTGATGGTGGTGGTGATGATGATGGTGATGATGAGTGATGATGATGGCAGTGGTAATGAGAAGTAAAAGAATAAGACATTATTACATTATTAGTGAAATTCTACATTTTAAAATTTTCAAATCATTGCACACTGTTTCAGTTTGGCAAAACACCAATGAACATTGCAGGAAAGAAGTGTGGTGTGGAAAACATTGCTCTTCTCAGCGCAGGCCAGGTAAGATTCTTATTGGTTTTTATTCATGATTTATTTGATGTCCAAACAATTCATATTTGTATGTTGTTAAGAATATTATTGATTAATTGATGCTTTTTTTTCCTCCAGGAAAATTCAGGTGGAAACAAGTCTCCTGAGAGTAACAAAAGACCAGGTAATATTCTGTTATTCAGTCTTCACCTAGTGATGGAGGAATGACGTCACTGCAAAACTGAGTTGTCATAAACCTGTGAAAATTGCTCCAACATTTTTCAGACAGTTCAAATTCATACTTACAATACAGAAAATATCCAGAGCTCAAAGCCTCAACAATAGACCCCTTTCATGTGACGTCAAGGCAGCTCAATTTGGAGGACAAAAAAAAAATCTCCTTAGAATTGAAACCTATTGTTTTGTGCTGCAAGGGGTCTATACCTAAGCAAAATAGTGAAGAAGCATGCAGTGTTTTCTTATCTGATTGTAGCATGTAGGCTACTAAGGGTGACACCTCAGTTTTGCAAATTTTCTTGATTATGATTGACTAACATTTTTTCTCAGATCAGCTGGCATGTTAGCACCTAAGAGAGTAGGGAGGGGAGGGTTGGCTATAGATGACTGACTCCACCCCTCCCCTCTAATATTTCAATTCTTTTCGTCAACAGCTGAGAGAGCAACCATCAATGTCAACAGTGTAAAGAAGAGACAGAGGACAAAAAAATTTCCCATGACAGCTGGTTCTTGGACCGGCAATGATGGACCTCCAAGTAAGTAATATGGATTTGGATACCTGTGTTAAAAAAGACACAGGAACCCCAATTACAGTGCTAAAATTATTTTGTTTTGGTACAGTTAGTGAGATACCTGTGTCTTAGAAAGCACAGGAACCCCAGTTGCAGTACTAAGGCTTGTCAATGCATTTTCACAGGTAATGGTGGAAAGAGTCGTAAGAGAAGCACAGGAGCTCCAGGACCTCTGAGTTTTTCTGGTAATGCTTCAGTGATATCCAATGGCAGAAGAGTATCTGCACCTGCCCAGTACCAAAATGCAGGTAACTATGCCGTCAATTAAAACCAACCAGTCAGACCTTTTTATATTTTGGACTGGAAGCAGTGAAAAACAGGCAACTCGCAACTACTGAGTTTGAAGAATATTGAGAATCACAGTAATGCATTACTGCCAATAATAACAGATAAACATTATTTTTGTTATATCAGGTTCGCCTTCACTTAGAAGTCCAACAGAAAACTCCATAGCATCATTGGTGTCCGCAGCAGAACTTGTGAAATCTAAATCTGAAGCTCAAAGCTCTGAAGGTACCATTTCAATTTTGTCAAATGGCTCTCAATATCATCTCATTACTATATACTAGGTCACTTAGACAGTGAGAACCAATCAAAATGTAGAATGAAAACAATGCCTTCCAACTTTGGCTAGTCCAACATTATACAATGTTGCATGGTTGATTACAGTGACGACTGAAATATATTTTATCCCAACCACTTCTTGGGGAGGTTGTTGGTTCCCGCAGAATGTCACAGTAATACTATATGATTGCGTCATGAGTTTTTTACTTCAATGTTAAAGAGTATGATTTTTTCCCCAGCATTAATTACCACAACACAAGACTCCAGCGTACTGGATACCCTAGCAACACTGGCTACTGCAACCTTAAGTCATAACACTGGTCCAACACCATCATCAAGTGTACATGTGACAACAGTTTCTGGCAGAGCCGTCAACGTCACACCCTTAACACTCCCTACAACATCATCTGCTTATGCCCTTAGTGGCCTGACCACACCCCTAACACCATCAAGCTTGCTTCCCATACCATCACCCCTTGCGGCACTGTCGGCACTGACATCACTCTCAACGCCTAACCAGACCAGTCCATTACCAAATATAGCTATGTCCCCACTGACTCTACAGATGCCAGTTGCATTATCGTCGCCACAAATTTTGATGTCTGGTACACAACTGGTGTCTTCAAGCGCACAACATGGTAGTGTTCCTACGGCATCGGTAGTTAGTTCAGCAGAGAGTGCTGCGACGTCAACCAGTGTATCTACTAGTGATACTGGGAATTTGTTGACAAATCTTGCATCTGGACACACTTTATTGCCGCAGCAGTTCCTGGCTTATGCTGGCAGTGCCAGTCAAGGACATTTCTTAACTCAGATTCCACAAGGTAATAATTTTTACTGAGCTTGCTATAGTTACGCATACACCATTGTTCAAATGTCAACTTGAAGTTAATGTTTTGGCTTCCCTCAACCAAAAATAATCAGCAAGTACCTTTCATATTTTTGACTGGCAGCAGTGAAAAACGAATAGGCAACTCATAACTACAGAACTCACTTAATATCAAAAATTGCATAATGGGAAATCAATGGTGGTGTAGCAGTAGTGAACCCACCCCTGGGGTCTCGGGTTCAGTCCCTGGACTCAGCATAACAGATGAGCATAGTTCAAGGGTTTTTCTCCAGATTCTTAACACATATACTTTTTTTTTTTTCATGTATTCCTTTTTCAGGAGCTACGAAAATTGATCAGGACACCTCCAAAACACAGGTAGGGGATTTTATTTTTTTCAAACCACACCATCCCCCATCCCTAAGCCTTTTCTTTACTCAATTTAATTGCCTTTTTAGGACTCAGCAGAGCAAAAATCTGAAGAAAACACAGGACAAGTTGGACAGGAGATGTATGTGACAGTTCAAGTCCCTCAGCAACAAGTATTGAGTGAGCACGGCTTTACTTTACAACCTGTACATATCGTACAAGGTGGTACGGCACAGGAACAAGGATTAGTAACATCACAGGTAAGGCTATTGAGGGGTTTAGCGGCACTCATGTTGTTGGGCAAAACAAGAGAAATTTTCTTCTTTTGGAAAGTGAAATATTTTGTTATGCAAGTATTTTCTACTGTTCATGACTTGGCTGTAATCATAAACCATTAAAATCAGTAAATCATTACAGACAAGAGTTAGAGTTTCCCTTGGCATTTGGGATCTTCCCCACCAATAACAAATTATCATTTTCCTCTCCCATCTCGTGTGATGACCTCTATTTGCTGGTGGGGAAATGATCATCTCTTCAATGCCATCCTTCTCCAACCCCTCACCCAGAAAACCCTTCTTCATGTACAGAAGTGCTCATGTGTTGGAACTTCTTTTGCAGTCAGCATCTGGTTCCCAGCAGGAGAAGACACAGGAACCATCAACAACAGCAGCTTCTTCTTCCACATCACAAGTCGTACACCTTCAGATACCAACAGGAATGTTATCACAGTCACCTGGTCAGCTGGTCCAGATTCCTGGTATGGCTGAACCAATAACACTTGCACAGTTACAGCAAATCCTGGTCAACCAGAACCTGGCTCAAGCAGCTGGTGGTGTGCAGCAGGTGGTTATTAGTCCACAGAAAATACAACTGACTCCAGGTAACATAAGATGATGATACAAGATGATGATGATGATGATGATGATACATGATGATGATACATGATAATGATGATGATGATACATAATGATGATGGTGATACATGATGATGATGATGATGATGATGATACATGATGATGATACATGATGATGATGATACATGATGATGATACATGATGATGATGATACATGATGATGATGATGATACATGATGATGATGATGATACATGATGATGATGATGATGATGATACATGATGATGATGGTGATGATACGTGATGATGGTGATGGTGCATATTGGTGATAATGACACATAATTGTGGAGATACATGATGATGGTGTTTTTTTGTGGTGTAGGATCTCCTCTCCAAGTTAGCACCCAGACCTCTCAGCCAACCCAAACACAGGCAGCCCAAGCAGTACTTCAGCAACAGCATCCTCAACAACAACAAATATCCCAGCAGCTACTTCAACAGTCAATACCCCAAGGAATGCTACAGACCAACTTTGTCACACAACTTGGCCAAGTGCCTGTCACGCAAGCTGTTGTTCCTGTCACACAAGAGACACAACAGCTTCCATCATCCATTTCTTCACAGGTATTTTATTCTTTAAAGCAGTTTTTGTGACTCTTGAATGGCTTCCGATTTCTAGCCATTTGATTGGTTGATAACGTTTTTTATATTCAGTGATTGGTTCAAAGTGGAAGCTATTTCAATGTCTCGTTAATCATTAATCCAGACACAAACCTCTGGGCTGGTCAATGTCTGGCTACGGTTACAAATTGTTTTTTGATATTTTTTTTATGTGTTGATGGATTTTGTTTCTTCTCTTCAAGGTATTGTTTCAAGTCCAGGAAGATTTTCGCAAATATATCGAGCAACAGAAACAAGAAGAAGAAAGACAAAGAAAAGAACTGGAAGATAAAGTGATGGCATTGGAGCAACACAGGGAAAAATATCGCACTGAACTTGAACTCGCACAGAAGGCAGCTGAAACGTACCGAGATCAGCTACAAATGGAGGCGAAAGAAAAGGCACGCCTTCTCAAGATGTACGAGTCTCCGAAGAAAGAGACTGAAAAAACAAGTAACAAGTAATTTATATATTTTAAAGCATGGTTTGTGTGCATTATGTGTATAAAGCACTTCTGTATATGAGTAGATATAGTATGTCAGTCGTTACGTCACACGGTGTAGAATTCGTGACAACCGTTGAAGCAATCACAGTATGCCAGATAATCTGTTATCCAATCAGAATTCTCGTGCATAGCACGTCACCGTCACGTAACACTAGTACAGTTTTCCAGTCTTGTACCATTGACCCAATGGTTAGAGTTTGTCTGAATCTTCTTATGTAAGCTCTACCATAATTAACCTTTCTTTTCTTGGATGTGACGTCATAGCCACCGTGTTGGATATATTCATTCCTTTTAAGCCAGTTTACAATCGTTTTCATTCCCGTCAAACCAGTTTAGACTAATTTTCATTCTTATCAAACCAGTTTACACTTGTTTTCATTCCCGTCAAACTAGTTTAGACTAATTTTCATTCTTATCAAACCAGTTTACACTTGTTTTCATTCCCGTCAAACTAGTTTAGACTAATTTTCATTCTTATCAAACCAGTTTACACTTGTTTTCATTCCCGTCAAACTAGTTTTCATTCTTATCAAACCAGTTTTTATTCCCATCAAACCAGTTTACACTAGCTTACGTTAGATATCCCCACGCCTGAATGAATGAATGAAACCTGTTTTTTCAGGTACTCGTTCTGTACATATGTAAAAGACGGTATGTCCGTAACGAAACACATAAAAACTAAGATATAAAGATTTGACAAATGTTGCACAAGCAATGTACAACAATAACTTATTACTAAATTCTCCAAACCTGATTGATATTTGGCAATCATGACGTATCATTGATTCAAATTTTTCGCGCCAAATGCAAATTAGGTCAACGCAAATTACCTGGACTGAGAACGAAGTTTTCCCCAAATTTTGAAGACCTGTTGTAGAATTTAGAGTTTTATAAACTAAGTTTTTTTATTTTTTTTTTGTTGTTTAAAGAGTTTTTGTAATCTTTGTTTCTTAAATATTATTTTGGGGTAAAAATTATTATAAAGTACCCACCTTGACCTGTCAATCATTCCAGATATATACGCTATTTTTAACGATATATCAGGAATTTCCTGGCCCGCTTATATGGTTGTTTTTAACATTGTTATTTGCCAGGGAGCATTAAAGAATGTTGTGTCGGTGTTGCCATATATGGAAATGTTATATAGTACCATTTACCAGGAAATTTCTGGTGTTTTGTCGGTCTTACATATTATGTTAAATAGTACCACCTACCTATAATTTCCTTAAGTGATAGACATAATATTACTGTATATGGTGTTTTTAATGGTATTCTCCAGGAATTTCCTGGTCTCGCATGTGATGGTGTTACCATATATGGTCATTTTAACAAAGCATATATATTATCCAATAACATGTAAAGGTGATCTAGATTCATAGTGTGAAGGTAAATTGCAAAACATTTAAAGATTAAAGATATTTGAATTTCATGTCATGGCTGCCTTTTTCACCTTGGAATGTTCTTGATATTCCCTAGCGTTCATTGCATTGCGTCATAAGTGCGCCGGGGGTGGGGGGGGGGGGGGGGGAGTGCACCGAGGGGGAAGTGCGCCGGGGGGGAGAGCACTCACTATTTATTAGAAACATTAGAATTAGTCATTCCGAGGTTGAGGAAAAAAGGGTCGAGTTGACATTGCAGTGCATTGTGGGACTGTTTTAGGGGACATTTCCAAGATGCCCTCAATTTCGTCTCAAAATGCACTGCAATGCCAATTCGACCCTTTTTTCCTCAACTTCGAAATGACTACTTGAAACAAATAGAAACTGCATAGAAAGATAGAGAGACACAAGATGGACAATCATGATATCATAGGTCCAAAAAATAAAAGTCAACATAAGATCAGTAAACGATTCTGCAACTGATGAGAATTCTACACGACTCACTCTCAGGTATCTAACTTTGTTGCCATTATAGACTTTTTCAGCTTGGCAGAATATTTTGACATTTCAGAACGTGTCATTCCCTAGAGTATAATTTCTTTGTTTAATGGTTGCACATGAGAAGACACATGAATATGGATACAAACTCAAACAAAGAATCTTATTCTCAAGAGAATGGCACGTGGTCTGACATGGGAAAACATTACGCCCAAGGTAAAGTGGTCTATTGTTGGACCATCAAGGCCGCCATGTTGACGTCAAACAACAAGGTAGCCTCCTTTGCAGCCGTACTTAGGGTCGTCACGTCGTCGCGCAACGTTTCTCTAAGTATTGCGTGACGACCCTAAGAGCGTCTGCGTAGGAGGCTAACAACAAGGCGGCCATATCGCCGTTATATTTTCTTGGGAAAGTTTGATTTGAACAGGTTCCCCTATACTCCTCTGCAAAATAAAATCACCTAATATTTCGTCTTTTCGAGCGTCACGGATAATCAGAAAATTTGCTTTCACATGGACGTAAATATATCTTAGACCTGAAATCAAATTTTAATGAAAAATAAATCGATTATAACACTTCACGTAAAATGTATAGGGGACCCTGTTTGAACACTCAGTCTGAGTATTGTTGCATTTCTATAGCAACATATCCATTCTCTTACATTTGTTTCTTCTTTCTCTCTCTTTCTGTTCCGATGGCCAGACTATCAATCTTTGGTTTTCGGCCGCGTTTCGCAGGAACATCGGATGCAACTCGGGAACTATCGTTTATACCAGCGAGTGGCTCTTCGTTCATAAGTTGTCTCTTACATTCGGCATTCTGTGACTTTTTAGTTTTCCTTCCCCGTTTCTTCGGTAGTGGACATAACGGCACGCAATCCGATTCGTTATCGATTACCTCCGATGTTTCTCCGTCAGGTGTTCGTTTCACTGTCTTTCCTCTAATTCTCGGTGACGGAGTTTTGAAGGTATTATAGTCATTAAGACTGCTCCCTGTCTGTATAGGACTCAGGGTCAAAACATCTGTACCTTCCTGACCCGACGTAACCCTGGTGCTCTTTTTCCGTACTGGGCTCTTGTTTTTCTTGTATCTTTTTCGAGGCTTCTTTGTGCTTCCTGTTTGGTCTTCACCTTGTGTAGATGAGGCAGTTTTAGTCCTCTTTTTCTTAGGTTTTCTCTGTGTCTTTTCACCTGTACTTCCTGCTGGTATTTCTACTGATGCTGCTACTGAAATCAACCCAACCTCAGTAAAATCAGTCACTTCGGTCACTACAGCATTAGGCCCATTATGCTCGTGGTATTCTTCCTGGACGGAGGTTTGTTCCGGGATGACTTGACTAGGGCTTAACTCAGTAAATGATGGCAGAAAACCTAGACGTGGTGTCGCAAAAGGGGATATCGTGGCTCCGATGTAATTGAGAGCATCTTCTGATACAACCCCATATGCTGTACTCTGGCTTTCTTGAGAGTTGGATGACTGAGAGAAGTCCTCAATATGTAACTGACCTGGGCTTCCTATTACGAGTGATAGGCCTTCTGGTGACTGGGGCACTACGAAAGGGCTCAAATCCTTTGTTATATTTGAGTACCTATAGGCACCATATTGTGGGGTACAAGGGAGCTCTTGATCATGGGTGTCATCTCTTGACTCAGAAGTCGAGTGCGCATGGTCCTCTGGGACCAGAATAACAGGAGATGATAAGATCCCTGTCAAAGAAGGACTTGTGGTATAAAGGACCCTAGAACTGCCTTGGCTATATTGTTCACTTGGAGATCCTATACAGTTGGAGAAGTTATTCATTGGAAAATAACCTCTAGGGCTTGAGTTCCATTCAAGACAGCTTGTACCAGTATTTGTTCCTTCATCATTTTGGCCAAACGCACTCCCTTCACCTAAAACCTCAATTTGAAATTCAGGCTGTTTTTTTGTGCCAGATATTTTAGACTGACTTTGCTCTTCCGAAATGTCTAGTCCTTCGGGCACGTTTCGTCCTTCAGACTCGGACGCTTCTCGTACTTCGTGTGCTCTTCGTCCCTTAGCTTCGGACACCTCTCGTACTTCCAATGCACACTGTCCATTGACACCAGGTACTATTTGCACATAGTTTTCATTGAGTCTATATCCCTCAATACTCCTGACCGCAATGTCTTGTTCCATGACTGAGTAGATGTTTTCACCATCGTCTACTGTGCTGCAGTAAACACACTGACAATCTACGCTATGCTCGTCTACGGACCTAGATACTATTTCATACCTTGGGTTTAGCGTAGCAACTTCTGAACCTGTACAATCTACTTCATTTGTGTTACTTGGGGGATATAAAATATAGATGGAATTCTCCTCCAAATGCATGTGTCCAGGGTTCTCCACCAAATGCATGTCTCCAGGGTTCTCTACCACATAGATATTCGGTATTGAGTCCTGCCCCTCGGGTCTTTGTTCCATAGTAATTCCATATTGTTCCAGTGCATAGGAATCTGATGATCGAGGAACAACATGGTCTGGACTAACAGGGATTGGTTCTTGGTCACACGTGAAGCTTGCGCAATCATTTTCTTTATCATCCAAGGACAGTTGTTCAGTGCTTTCATTTGCGTCGAAGTCTGAAAGCAAACCACCAAAATAAATATTTGTTTAGGACGGGTGAGGTTGAAGGAATACCTCCATTAGAAAAAATCTTTGATATAGATTTATAACGCAGTGTATAGACCTTTTCTGATGTAGGGAACATGGTGCATTGTGGTCTAGCTTGGGTACAACACTATTTGTTCAGCATGCCTTATATGGTGTTGATCAAAACTAGACCTATGATAGGTGCATTGTGGTCTAGCTTGGGTTTATCGAACTCAGGAAAGGTTTAGGAATGGAATCATTAATTACCTTGAAGAACTTCTTTCATGTCTGTTATGTACTCGATCGCAAGATTGAGAAGTTTAACCTGATAAGAAATTTCCAAAAAAATCCAGTTATCATCTACGTGAACAGTTATTACCGGGTAGTATACGACAAGTACCGGGCTTTACCGCACTTTCCAGCACATCTACTATAGAACCCCTAGGGGGCCAAGGATACAATTTTTTGATATACATCTAATTCAGTACTTACCCTACTCCATGATCGCCTGGTACCGGGGAGTAGCCGACACAGAGAATGAAATCCATCTCGTAATTTCAAACAATTTCGGCTGAAACAAAGCGCAAAAGAGATAACCCTTGTCAGAAGCGAGAGAGACTGGGCACTGGGGGTTGGGACTGGATGAACTGACGTGTTTGGGTAGATAACGTCGTACCCAAACAACGAAGTCTTTACTTACTGTTCTCGATTTCTTTTCTTTTCTTTGTCTTCAGTTTTCGGTGTTTTGAAAACATTTGGGTATCGAAATTCATTGGGTGTCTTCTGGTTCTTGGGTGTATTACAGTCATGGTTATTGGGTGTCTTGTTCGGTGTTTGGGTATTTATGGGAGTCTTTTTAAAAATTACACTTTTACTAGGTGTTTTTGGGTTCTGGGTGTCTTCTTTGGTAGATGTAGAAGATTCTCTGGGTGTCTGGGACCCCAATGTTGTCTTTGGGTCACTGGGTGACAAGATCCCTAGCTTCTTGGTGTCTAGACCACTGGGTGCTTCAGCTTCTTTGGGGGTCTTGTCTTCAAGACTCCTCACAAGTCCACTTGATCCAGGTACTTCCACTGTTATGTGGTTTGGTGCTTTTTGTACTTGAATCTCATTTTCTGTGGCAACTGAAGTATAAGATGCTGAAGCGGAGCTACGTTTCTTTCTCTCTACCTACAGATAAGAACATTTTGATGTAGTTTATTTTAGGTCAGTTTCAATGTTCTACCCTAGCCTAATGGTCTCCTCCCCCTGTAGTAGAGGAACCATAATCAGTAGCACTTTGTTTCTCATTTCTCCTCCCTCCAACAAACAAAATTTGACTATAAAATACCAACTTGGTCGGACCTTTCTAACCGACCAACAGTAAAATTTCCTTACTTTGGTCGAACCTTTCTAGCCGACCAACAGTTAAATTTCCTTACTTGGTCGAACCTTTCTAACCGACCACCGGTAATCATAAAAGACGGTTGGCCATATCTTTTGTACCTTGTTTGTGTTGGTGGTTGTTTTCGCTGCTGTAGTAAGTAATCGTCTTTTATATCCTTGTGGAGGTGTTCCTACAGTTTTAAGCCAGATATAAATGAGAGTAAGGAAATATTCTAGTTATGGTATTAAACGTAACGATACTTATTAAAAATACCTGACCTGACTGACCAATTTTTTTTTGACTGAACAAGTTTCTATCTAACCTAATGGCCCACCTTCGAGATATGCTTCACTTGTCACGAACAAAGGTTTCAATGTGAGGCTCCGTACTAAATGCTGAGTGATTCGTGACAAAAGAAAATAATAAATTTGATTTGGCAAGGAGCCTTGTACTGAAACCTGTGTGTCACCCTCTATAAATTCATCCAAACAGCTGACCAGACGTAGGTCATACTGAAGTCACTTGGTTACCGCTGACCTCAATGAACTCACCTTTCAGATAAATAGGCCTTCTTATCTTCCCCTTCTCAGTGTCCTCTTCCTGTCCTTCCTCTGCCAACAACCGCCTGTCATGTCCATGTGTGATGACGTAATGTTGTATATTGCCTCTCATTGGCTGAAGTGGAGAAACATTCTTCGATACTCTAACCAGGGGGGAGCAGCAACCTTTTGTCTCGGAATATCGGGGGGAGAACCGAATAAAAGTCGAGTTCTTTTGTGGTGGATGTTTGTGTCGACTTGAAGAATTTGAGCGATGTTTGTTCTGCTGTGTTTCTGTTAAACATAATTCAAATAAGTTAGTTTGACCATGCGCAATCATCAAACAAAACAATAACCCTCAAGGGAATGACATGTGGTATGAAATGGGTACACATAACGGACCTTAAACCAACCCTTTCGCAAAGTGCAAAACATGTCAGAGAAGAGTGCATGATGATAACAGATCAAATAGTCAATAATACAGCCATTACCTTGATTAATATTTTTTTCGTGAGGCAAATTACCATCTCTTTTTCTACGTCTTCCTTTCTCCTCGACCTTAGTAGGTACTTCCTCGCTGGTATCTACTTGTGTGGACAGAGTGTAATCTTGAAGGATGTTGCTAGAAGATTTTTGGCCAGGCTCTGATGCAGATTCTGTAGTGGTATCGAAATGAGAGATTGATCCTGGACTCTTACACACCCGATTCTCGTCTGCTGGAGTGGACACACTGCACTCCTGAGGGATGTTGATGGAAGATACTTGGCCAGCCTCTAATGTAGATTCCTTAGTGGCACAGATACGAGATAACCCTAAACTTCTAGACAACTGATTTTCGCTGGTATCTGCTGGAGTGGACGGTTTGTAGTCCAGAATGTTGGTAATGGAAGGCTGATCTTCTGCCACCAATATTGTTTCCACGTTGTTGCTGGTACACATAGACACCTGTGACAATCCTGAACTTCTTGACACCTGACTTTCGTAGGTAGCTGTTGTAGTGGACAGTCTGGTTTCCTGCATGCTTACAATAATGGAAGACTGATCTTCCTCCACCAATATTGTTTCCACGTTGTCATGGATACAGGTAGACGACTGTGAACTTGTAAGACCCTGAGGGTGCTTGTTTGAATCCTTTGGAGACGATGTGATAGTGTTACTGCTAGAATTGATAGACTCCGTTGCCTTAGATGAGATTATAGTGCTAGAACAAGTAGGAAGAACCTCACTTGTCTGGCACACCGGAATGGTCAAATTGGAGTTGGGATTAACGCTACTAGGAACCATAATACTAGAAAGTACATGTTGCAAAGACTCTAATGATATACCATCAGTGTTGGTTGGCGCTCCTAGAAGATTAGTTGGTCGATTCACCGGAATGGACAGAATGGAGTTGGGATTACAAGCACTTGAAGCAGTCATACAAGAGTATGCTCTCTGTAATGATTCCAATGAAATCATACTTGCACTAGTAGCTGTTGTCATGTGTACACAATTTGTTAACAAAGGTGCTTGGATTGGATTAGGATTAACAGGAAAATCAGGAATGGACACTGTGGAGTTTGGATCACTCCTATTAGGAACCATGACATAGCAATGGTAGTTGATAGCAGGTGAAATATACGGAACATTGAGTCCAGTGTTTGGTTGATAATACACTGATCCATTATGTGTCACTAAAGATCCTATGAACGTTGGATTGGAGTTCGATATGGAAAATATGGACTGTGGAATAGATTGAGTGGATGTTGGAGCAGGAATTGTTTTATCTTGTAAACTATTGTCCAAGCTTGAGTTGGTATCAATCTTATGCTGTTGTTCATGACTTAGTACTTCAGTAGAACTCGTTGCATCTTTGCATTCATTCACAGAACAGTTATCAAGCTTCTTTTTACAGGTTGTATTGGGTTTTGACTTTTCTGTGTTATTTTCAAAAGCTTCTGCAGTTTTGGAGTTCAAATTATTTCCTGAATTTTCCAGCAATTGTTCAGTCAATGCATAAGAAGATGGGTGAAACTCCTTCATTTTCTCTGATGATATTCTTGAAGTTATTTTCACATTGGAATATTTTTGATTGAAGAGTTTTATCCTCTCTACATCCAGGCTTGTTAAATCTATCGATTCTTCGTTCTCTTCAATTTCACTAACTGCATCATCACCACAGTTCATTTGAAAAGGCACTTGGTTATTCTCATCTATTTCCACTTGTTTTATTCTTTCATTTTTCATTTTGTCATTTTTCCTAACATCATGTGATATTTTGTCGTCCACAAATTCATGGCATTTCGTTTCCTCATTTTTTCCAAAATCTATGTAATAGAAAAAATAAAGAAAACGTTTTATCTGTCACAACAGAACCTTCTATCATTTTAAGCAACAAGCATACATTGAATAGACCCCTTGCAGCACGTCGGAATGCAGCTCAATTTGGAGGACAAAATAATAGGTTCCAATACTCAGGAGATTTAAATTCTTTTGTTTTGTTCTCCAAATTGAGCTGCATTCAGATGTGCCGCAAGGGGTCTATTAACAATTCTTATCCAGTCCGGAAGCAAGGTGCAAGGCCTAAACATTGGTCCAAATCTAAGGAACCGAATTTATTGATTACAGTGGCTATTCCTACCGCACTGGACTTGCACTTTCGATTCGCATGCGAGTCAAAATGTTTTGTAGAATTTCTTTGCCTTCTTTTCATCGGTCGAAAATAAAACCCTTACAAGCCTCCTTAATACTGATAAGCTTACCTAATACTCATATACGAATCAAAACTAATGCTTATTAAAATTCGAGAGAACATACAATAAGAAATATCTTATATCAGCTTATATAAGTAATATATATATATAGTATATATAAGTAGTAATAGGAAAAAAATCCAAATAGTTTACCTTTCTCGTCGACTTCTTTTGGCTTGTCAGAGCGACGTTCTTCATCACCAAACATCTTAATTCCTTCTCAAGGTTTTCTTCCTTCCAAGATTTTGAATAACCATAAACAATTCTTTAAAAAATTGAATTTTTTTAGGGATTTACTGTGCTAAACCAAAGCTAATTTTTAGAATTCTTACTCAAAATATTTCAGCGTTGTGATAGTGCCAAATACAAAAATTTTCGTTTTACCAAAACAGCGAAAAACTCTCAATTTGGACGAAGTTTTTTAAGAAGTCCTTTCTTGGATGGTTGAAGAATTGTTCTGAACTTTGTATTGGTTTAAAAAGGAAGTTTTAAGGGAATAAAAACGAGACCAAAGTTGAAAGACTTACAGAACATCTAGTGAACTAAAATGGCGGCGGGAAGACTGAACACGTGACCAAGACTGGACTTACCCAACAGGGGAGGGGTGCGTAGATTTGTTAACAAAGACAAATACATGTTAATAAACAAAAAATGAATAAGCAAATAAACAAACAAATAGATAAACAAAACGTAAACGAACATAAATCAATAAATCAAACAAAAGAAATGGGTAAATGAATGGTGAATAAATGGATGAATGGATGAATGGATGAATGGATGAATGGATGAATGGATGAATGGATGAATGGATGAATGGATGAATGGATGAATGGATGAATGGATGAATGAATGAATGAATGAATGAATGAATGAATGGATGAATGAATGGATGAATGGATGAATGGATGAATGGATGAATGGATGAATGGATGAATGGATGAATGGATGAATGGATGAATGGATGAATGGATGAATGGATGAATGGATGAATGGATGAATGAATGAATGGGTGAAGGAAGGGAAGGAAGGAAGGAAGGAAGGAAGGAAGGAAGGAAGGAAGGAAGGAAGGAAGGAAGGAAGGAAGGAAGGAAGGAAGGAAGGAAGGAAGGAAGGAAGGAAGGAAGGAATGAAGGAATATCAAGAGAAGAAACCAATTTTTAGTAAACACTTTTACTTTTTTAAACAAATCTATCTTAACGTGCCAGATTATATATTTATCTTATAAATAAATTCAACAAATAAAGCTTAGAAATTAGTCCATAAGCAAGGGTTGCAAGGAGATGACTATGTAGAGGGGCAGTAATTTTTTGCAATCAAGATTCACAAATGAACTATATCAAAATATTTTCTTTACTAACAACTCTAAGGTGGGAACATTGTTATTCCATTCATTGAAATTTGCAATTTTTTTCCGATTTTCTTTTCGATTTGAGTTTGGGAACCCAAAAATATTAGGGACAAAATATGGAAGTTAGGTCAGTACCAAAATTAAAAGGTGATTGGTATAATTGCAAAATTTTTGTTTTACATCCACAAAGCCCATCCCCTATACACACCCTTAAATTATGAATGTTGGCCTTTTATACGCAAAATATTAATTAATAACAATAATAATAAATAATAACAATAACTCAAAGCGTGAATAAATTATCTTGAAAACTTAGATTGGTATCAAACTTGAAATAATAAATTAAATTATTATAACTGTGAATTATTACTAAGTTAATAACTACATGCACGTAATAAACTTAACCACAATAATTGTGGTAATAATTTAATTATTTAACTGCGGCTTAATCATTTTGTGAACCCTTGAAATAGAACATTATACATAACCATCATTGAGCTGTTATAAAAATAATGGTCCTAGTGATTTATTTTGTCACACAGCCATATGAAATCTTTTTCAATATTGATTGATATGTTCTAAACATACCATGTTGGTAATTACAAATATTATGTAGCTGTGTAATAGGGTTCATGTCTTACTTTTATATATTTTTGCAAAAATTTAATATTATCTTAATAAGAAATACCATTAAAAACAAGAAAACAAAAAATGTTTGAGAACAAAAAATGAGCCGACAAACTATTAACCAATTTTAACAATTAGACATCCCACAGACAACTAACCTAGAGACATCTATCTGGGTTTTTGGTTTTCTGTCAATCAAATTTCCAACAGTCTGAATCAAAAGAAGCCAATCCCAGATGTCTTGCGCTGCATTGGTTGTATAATCATAAAATAATGGATTTACTGCTATTTTCATAAACATGTGGACTCTGTTAAGTTGCGAGTTGCCCGTTGGAATTTGGTTTTTCACTGCCACCAGTCTAAAATATAAAACTTAGGTGCCGACTGATTTTGATTGACAGCAGTGAAAAACCAAATTTCAGAGTGCAGCTTGGAGCTACTGAGTTTGCATGTTTATAAAAACAGCAGTAATTTATTGCAATATTAATCATTCATCTTTAAAGTGTAGTTCCAGATAATATTCTTACCTATTCCTTGGAATGTGGTGCTGCTTTGCAGTGTGGTGATCAGATTATGGCAGTAGTAGATTTTTAACAAGTATACTCAGGGGTGTAGTGTGTGAGGACAGTATGGATATATCTAGAACTACACTGAAGCCAAGAGCTCAAAAATGCCCTTGTATTTCTCATTCCTGCCGCTGGTACTGGAAAAGGCTTGTCCCACGTCGTTTCATAATGATGTGGGCAACTCCCAGCCCAATACAGACACCAACTGCAATCATCAAGAATGCAATGCCTGCCACGGCACCTCCAGGGACTCCTCCCTTATTTCTGCCCTTCTTTCCTTTATGATCATCTGTTGGGCTGACAGGGGAAGCGGTGGGTTTATTGACATCCATGGAGTCGTAGAAGAATTTTTCAGCTTTTTTAGTCATTTTTTCTTTGCCTAATGAAAAATATACATATCCTAGATTAAATGATAATGAAGACTACAAGGATGATGATGATATTCATTATTGTTATTGTACTGCTGCAGAGAAATTTACCCAAGAAGACGAACAATAATATTATAATAAAATAATAAATAATATAATAAAATAATATTAAACAATAATAATAATAATTTATTGATGACATTCCTATATATATATATATATATATATATATATATATATATATATATATATATATATATATATATATATATATATATATATATATATATATATATATAAAATCTAATAAATAATGTTAAGTGATACAAGAGAATTTGAGGGAGGGTAGGGTAGGTAGGATTGTCTTGGAACTTACCAGGGGTGCTCCACACAATTTCCAGTTCTCCTTTCTCTACAGTCTTTCTCAATGCCTCTATTGCTTGTGTCAGGTTGTTCTCAGCTATTTTCACGTTAGGTGACATGACGGGCGGCATACCAAGAAGTGTGAACCAAATTTGGATGAACTCTGCACTCTTTCCATTCTTTAGGGTCAAAAATTTCAAAATCTTTGTTTGAATTATTTCTATGTTCACCTGTAATTCAGTCATTTAATCTGCAAAAGGTGCAAACAAACTTGTCTGTCTGTCTGTCTGTCTGTCTGTCTGTCTGTCTGTCTTCAATTATCTATTTCTTAACAGTACGGATTATAGTAACTTAGTATAAATACAAAGGTGATTATACAAAATCGCGCGCTCTGATTGGTTTTCTATCTCGGATTATCAGCCGATAATCACCTTTTCGGACAAAATGGCTGTCAGCGTGACCGTCGCGCTTTTAAAAAATAAGATATTTTCACTTTCAATATTGTTTGTTCTTTCTTTTTTGAAATAATCACCTTTTTATTTATACTAAAACAATTATTCACCTCAGGCTCAGTGATTATCGATGAATATTTACCTCGCAGCTCGAAGACTCGCCGCTCGGTAAATATTCATCGATAATCACTTCGCCTTCGGCGAATAACTGCTAAATATGGCGAGATTTCTAATTAGTGATCTGGCCAATCACGTACCGGGATTTCGCAGTACGTCAGCAAAACGTCACATCATTATTAAAAACTAGACGCTCTTGGAGCGTTCACTGGGTTGCCTGTGCGAGAGCTCCCCCACTCACCAATCCTCATACTCTATTATTTCTTACTATTATTTCTTAAGTGTTCCTTTTGGGTTCAAAGTCCCCCTTTATTAAAAACATTTTAAATTCTAGTAAGACATTAGTGTGACATTGTGACATTACTGACTTATCAACGCATATTATATTTCTACTTGACCTACTAGAGTACCTTTCAAGACTAGCTGATGAAATAAACATATCTATTTCAGTATCGAAACTGTTCGCTGCAAAACAAACGTTTTATCAATGTAAATTCTCTTAGCCAAAATGTGTTTAACTGGTCATTTGTTTTTCCTTCGGTTTTTGTTTTCTGTATTTTCATAAATGGAAATATTCAACAAGTCTTGGCAGTTCGCTTTCTTGTAGATCACTATCAGCTCGTCTGAATTCTACAAGTTGTTGGAGTCAGCTTTCATCAAAGCTTTGTTTGTCACTCGTTTTGTAGTTTGTCTCTCGTTCTGTAGTTTGTCTCAGTATATTTTTTCATATATTTATCTGAGATCTCGTAAGATCTAGATTGATCATAGCTAGGTAGTTTATAGATTATCTTAGTCTATTTTGACTAGTTTGTCTAGATCTACGATTCTCATACCGTGGTTTGCTCATAGATTCTCAAAGATAGCTCATAGATTCTCAGACTTCTCTCTTTGAGTATGTAGACCAACCCGTTCCAAAATTGCTCAATAACATCTTTTAGTTTGTGTCTACCACGGACGGCGTGTGTGTTTGTAAGTAGTTTAAGCGTAGCGTTAAAAAACCTAAAGACAAAAGTACGCAACGTGCCTACAGACAAAATAGCGCTTCACGAACCCTGAACGAATGAATTTATAGTGACACAAGACTAAAAGCTATAAATACATCGTCCTCGATGTCGTGTGGCAACTTCATTGGACATTGGACATTGTTTACAAGTTCTCGACCAATCATGACGTGTGAAATTATGGTCTACCTGACCACGGAAAAACGGATCTCATTTTAAGACTGGTTTGCTACCATAGCAACCCAGTAATTAACTGCAAAACGTCACAAACTCAAGCAGAATCAAAACATTGAAGTGGCGGTCGAGATCCTAAAGAACTTTGCGAGGTTTAGATAAAACTGAATCGCAAGCGAAATATTGAACTGGACTTTTTATTACTACTCTTTTAGAAAATGTACCATAAGGATGTATAAATCGTGTGTGACAAGCTTTATGGTAGAGTACATTGCTGTTCAAAGTAGCTGTTTCAGTGGGAAACTTCGCGATCAACCATTTAACTATATAAAGTAAGACTTCTGTTGTATTTGGCAAGAAGAACAATTCCGCTGTAATATCTAGTCATTTGCAATTATGAAGATCTAATACTGAGTTTTCAAGATA
The DNA here is from genome assembly GCA_023349425.1 of Anthopleura sola. NCBI lineage: Eukaryota > Metazoa > Cnidaria > Anthozoa > Actiniaria > Actiniidae > Anthopleura > Anthopleura sola. The sequence goes on along the minus strand of JALHLI010000020.1, from coordinate 258,586 downwards.
TCACATAAATTTCACAATAATTCATAAAGCGATCTGCGCACAAATAAATACACAAGCCACAGTAGTTGACTGCTAAACTCAACTCGACTCAGTAACGCCATCGCCGTATAGAGAGGAAAATAACTCTACTGAAATGAAAAGTTAAGACTTACTGGTGAAGTTGGCTATACGATTAGAACTAGAAGAGTCTATTAAAAGGCATATTAAAAACTATCTTGTAATTTATAAAGTGAAAACAAAGTCTAAGAGCATGACAAACCAAGACACTCAACCCGAGGTTTACCGTAAACAAGAGCTTCAGTATGGCCGTTGAAGACTCAATCTTTCAAAGAGTGGTACCGGTTTGTTTAGGGTGGTACCATGTTGAAACTTCGCACAAACCAAGATAATTTATCTTAGAACACATACAAAAATACGATGATCTTAGAAAAAAATTGGAATAATGTAAAATATGTTGATTTATCGAGCTTGTCTTACTGGCTTTGACAATATCGCGGCCAACTGACTGCAGAAAATTCATGAAATCTATAGGAAAAACTTGACAAATCCAGCAATATTTACTATATCTGGTATCTTGAAATCCACGTGCTGCTGTCTGAGTAAAAATATCCCGAGTGTAGTGTCCGTGAGAGCCCAGGCAATAGATTTTATAGAAAGCAGAATAGTTTTGAATTATTTTTTGGTTTCAGTACGAAGACAATAGGCCGTGACGTCACAAATCTCGCCATATGTTACTATAATCCGTACTGCTTAAGATACTTAACTTATTTAATTTTAGTATTATTTACCACAAAAAAGTGGGGGAGGCCAGTGCCCCCTTGCCCCCCGCTTCCGCCACCCCTGTGGATACAGTACAAGTGCATGTTGTCATGGTGATGTTACAAGTTAAATGCAGTTACTGTACATACCCAAACATTATCCACTCTGATATTTGAAACTTGTGCAGCCTTGGCAACACTGTTCCTAACACCAACATTGAACTGAGTCTCGTACTTGGATACTTCTCCCTTTATATCACCTTTAAAATACATATAAATATTACTGATCATAATGATGAATGTGATGATAAATATTATGATAGTGATGATAAGATGATGATAATACTGATGATGATGATGACAATGTCATGATGATGATTATTAAAGAGTTGTGGTGATGATGATAATGCCTGTGGTTGATGGTGATGATTTTAATAGTGACAGTGATGTTGGTTGTGATGATAATGACAGTGATGAAACATGATGATGATGATGACGACGACGATGATGATGATGATAATGACAGTGATGAAACATGATGATGATGATGACAACGATGATGATGATGATGATGATGATGACAGTGATGAAACATGATGAGGATGATGACGAAGATGATGATGATGACGATGATGATAATGACAGTGATGAAACATGATGATGATGATGACAATGATGATGACAATGATGATAATGACGATGATGATGATGATGACAGTGATCAAACATCATGACGAAGATGACGATGACGATGACGATGAGGATGAGGATGAGGATGAGGATGAGGATGAGGATGAGGATGAGGATGAGGATGAGGATGAGGATGAGGATGAGGATGAGGATGAGGATGAGGATGATAACAAGACAACAATGAGGATTAATAAATAATGATAATAATAAAGGAAATGAAAAGAAAATCCAGCTCACCCTTCACTTTGATTGAAATGACAGCCCGGTTATTAACAAAACATGGATTAATGTTGAACACAGACAGTGGCACTGACTCAGCATCGAAGTTGATAATATTCATTCTGCGGTTCCTGCGTGTTACTGGGTTGTATATATCAATTCTTAGCAACACCTGTGACTGGTTGCCAAGGGAGCCGGCTCGCATGTTCCAGGGCTTCTTTGAGAAATAATACTCAGCTGTAATCTAAAGATGCAGTTGAACTTGATTAAGCAGAGTGATCGCCATGGCAATGAAATTAAGGGGTTCCAACAAGGGTATGTCCAGGATTTTTCAAAAGGAGGATTCCTGGTCTTGAATTCCTTCATTCCTTTAATGGGCTACCTTTGGTGAGTTGGGTTACCTGGACATTTGTTCTTCCCAGTCACTCTCCTCTTTATTTGCCACAGGGACCCCAAGAACAAAAATGAAAAATAAAGCCTAAATGTTGGGTACATTACCTCATGTTTATACTTAGCTCTGCCCCATACTTCCTTCTTTACAATCCATACATCGGCATCAATGCCACGCACAGTGGTAGTCCCAGTATATATCATTGCAGATTTGTTATTTGAGAAAACCATCTCAGATGATGTCTTCATCCTTATATGGTGATCGGCAGTTCCCTTTGCTTCCCAGGTGTTATTAATGGACAAGATGGTAACATTCTGACAGACCGACCCTGAAATGTTGTAGATTACACCATGTGTGAAGTCATGAACCATGCTTGTCTCTCCGTAACCACGGTGACGATGGTCATAGTACTTGAACATGGCAATATTACGATCAATGTCGTAATATTCCTGCAATAAATTGTTATATTTTTTTAAAGCATTATAACACACTAATAGGCAATGTGCATCAAAGCTCACAAAGCACTCTGGGAAAGTGAGTTCTTTAAAAATGTAACAGGGAAATCAAAGGAACTATCAGAAAAAAATTACTCTGTTATTTTCGTCTGCTGAAATCCTTTTATTTCCATAGAAAATGTTGAAGGAAAAATTGTCAGATGAATATTTAAAGGAGCCAAAAAAGCGTAAGAACTCACTTTCCCATCATGCTTTGTGCTAGAATTTCGAGCTCATGCACATTGGCTATTAGACAAATGACGTCAAGTGTCAAATCAAGTAATTAAATACTGATCGTGAGGGGTAATAAACAATATCACTTACTTTCATATAAGATACTGATTTATTAACCATATTTAACAACTCTATCTCTACACTGAAAACAGATTTCATATCTGGCAAAGGTTTCCTATCCCTCATTCTAGCACAAAATACTCCTCTTGGAAGTTCAAATGCCGATGGTGGTGGTGGTCCTGGCTTGAAGGAAAAGAAGTCATAGACATGGTAGAATGAACGAGTGGAATTTCTAGGAAGTCTGGAGTGATAACCAAGGGTTGTGGTGCCGTTAATGGTAGCACGGACAACCTGCATCTTGCCAGAACCATGAGCCATCGACCAATCAGGAATAGAGAAATAGTAATCGAGGAAATAAGAATGGTTATGATGATTGACACATGTCTGCCAGTGTAAGCACCTATTAATAGAACAAAACCTATAAATAAATTTTCCAAGGGTTTGGGTTCAGGGCAGGCGCAGAATTCTGGATCCACCCTTGTATGTTGTCAGCTAGCCATGAGAATATTGTATAGTTCCAGAAAATATCCATACCTCCCCCATGGAGGGGGATTGGAATATCCAAGCAGTGAGGAGGGTCTGAGGAGGGTATATTGTGTACTAACAGAAAATATCCATACCTCCCCCATGGAGGGGATTGGAATTTCCAAGGGGTGGGGAGGGTATGAAGAGGGTCTATATACTTGGAATTTTCCAATTATAAAGGAGAGGGATTCTAATACAACAATCCATCTAGCTCATTCTGTTATGTAACCAAGGGAAAATACTTTAAATAATTCCGAAAACAATAGTTTTAAACATGAATTATAAATAATTAATGAAGTACGCATGAATCGAAATCTTTGCTCGAAACTGAAAAAAAAAATACTCTCTTCCTCGTAGATTTAGCCATAGACATTTATAGAATAACAAATGTATCCTATACAAAAACACTAATCACGCAATAAGCTGATAAGCCAGCTAAGACGAGACTAGCTGAAAGAAACGCATTTGACATAAATTATAAGCATTGGTGTTCACGGGGTATAGTAGTATAAAGTACAAAGGGTACAATATATAAAAATGTAGGTTCTTAACTCTTTTGATATAATTAATAAATAGTACTTTGAACTTAAGTAAGGTTATTCCAAACCGGAAAAAACAATGAGTGGTTATTCAACTTTGTTCCCTTATTCATTTCCTTATTTATTTCCTTATCCAATGAAGTGAAAGTGTGAACTTTGGTCCCGTGATCAACATCAAAGATGATGATAGCAGAATATCGCTGATTCTATCGCTCAAAAGAAACATATTATGAGTTCTTTTAATAGTGTTATACTTACGGTATTCCACGTACTGTTTTGCTACCAATAAACGTTTCGTTATAGCTTGCACCAAAGCGGAATAAATCAGCCATTCCTTCAATTCGAGAACCATTTCTTCCAAAAAACGAGTGGTGATGTGTATCCGAGATGTTTTGCAGAGAACATTTTCGATTCTCTTCATCTATCACCAACATCTCATTCTCATTGTAGTTATAAATGCTGTATATTGACGATCCATTCTTGACCTTCCTCAATGCCCCTTTATTCGCGTTTCTGTCATAGTACTCAGTGTATAGAACAGTGTAGTTCCTGTCAACAATATTCACCTCAACACTCGCTTCAAACGCGTCGGGAAAACTTGGCAATTTAGGTCCGTGATACTTTTCTGAATTAGAAGAACAGAAAGGAGCCATGTAGCCGGTGATAAATTGTGGTGAAAAGACCACAAAAATAAACAAAAAGGCTGGAAAAAGACGAGCCATTTCGGAGCCTTGCAGAAAGTGTTGAACGCCACTGATTATGTAACGGGAATGGACTGGACTGGACTTGGGGGTGTGGATCTAATAATGCACCTGTCTTCAAATATAGTGTATTGGTCAATAATATTAGAAATTAATGTCTACTATTTTAAGTATATTTGAAATAAAACTTCAAAATGATCTAAAAAATCACGTATTAAGTCTTTTTATAGCCAGAAAATCCCTCATTTTTCTTAAAGAAATATTTGATGAGTTGGGTTTCCTGTGTCAATGACGTCATTGTTTCAGCTGCTTGCAATCGAGGAATCAAACAATTCTAGAATAAGTTTATTTTTTTGTTATAAGAATAAAGCTCAAAATATTGCAATTCAAAAACCTGGTTATCTTATTCATTCATTTGATAATTTTATGAACTGAATGTTATTTGGGCTTCCTGTTTCGAAAGGTCACATGACGTCATGCATGTCATATTTACTATTTATCTAGTAGGATCGATTTCCTTGGTGCAATCACTATTTTTACCAGAATTGTGAAATTTCTTCTTTTCTCGCGATCTCTACGAATATTGGTGAGTCAGTGTGTAGACATATGTATGTATCGATAACATCTTTTGAATATGGGTCCGTGATAGTGAAATCCTCCCTTTCCAAATATCAAGATATGTATTTCGTACCGTACTCGGATCAATAATTTAAGCGCTTAATTCGACAGAATCCCTCAAATAATATCTCAAAAATCTGCCTTATTGTCGGCTTAATATCAAGCTTTTTTATCCATTAACGCTTGTGAAGCAATATTATTTATTTTGCTTTTAAAATATCGATGATATAGGTTGATTTTATATCTTCGTTTGGAAGGACGTTTCTTCTTCTTTCAAGCTATTAACGTACTCGTAGGTTTAAGCTTATAATACATGTGTGCGTGAATTTCGAAATACTGCATGAGAAATTAGCAAGCTTGAATTAGTTTATCGGGTTATTAAGCTCATAACAATCTTCTTATGTCTTGTCTAAACGAGAAATTTACGCTCCTGCAAGAATATTGATATTTACAAACAAAATGGTTATCTTTCAATCAGACGAATGAATCCCATCAATGATGAGTACACACTGTCTTTCATAGTAAATCAAGAATAAAATAAATGATGGATGATTATGATGGATGATTATGATGGCAATGATAGCTAAACATTTCCATACGTACTCAAACACTGTCAAACTCACTTATGGGTAGCATATGGGTGGTGTATGCTGGTATGGGTGGTGTATGCAATGCATTGTCTTTCCCCACGTGCACTGTGGTTCCAAAGGCTTGGGACACTGGTTCGAGCCCTGTGGTCACTGTATGTGAATTGAGTTTGTTTGATGTGTTGGTCTTTCCAATCCTGTACTAGGAGGGTTTTCTCAGGGTATTCTGGTTTCCTCCCTCCATAAAAATCAACATGTGAGTGAGCGTTGTGTGCATAGAATACTGAATGTAGTGGTAGTGTGTGTGAGTAAAACTATCACCATGTGAGTGAGTGTTGTGTGCATAGAATATTGAATGTAGTGGTAGTGTGTGTGAGTAAAACTATCAACATGTGAGTGAGCGTTGTGTGCATAGAATACTGAATGTAGTGGTAGTGTGTGTGAGTAAAACTATCAACATGTGAGTGAGCGTTGTGTGCATAGAATATTGAATGTAGTGGTAGTGTGTGTGAGTGAAAAGTGTCCCCATTTAGTTCAAAAGTGCTAGAATGACTAGACTTAAAAAAGAGATTTATTTTTTATTTATTTTATTAACTGCCCTTCATTAATTTTCTATAGATAGTTGAACATTTCCCAGTTACATGGACTAGCTTGTATACAAGATGTCATTTATTCTCAGTAAAAACCTTTGTGAAAAATAAGGGGTCAAAACACATATAATTCAGTGAGTCAGTTACCATGGAGATAGAGAGAGGAGAGGGGTTTATCCTCCCAACTTTTAACAAACACACCTATCTAACCACCTATATCTTACATGCTTGTATAAAAATTTGATAAGGTCCTATATTTAGCCCTTGATTTTAAGAGCGTTATATTTCCCCCATTAAAATGGTTTATTAACTCTCTTTAAGCTACCATTTACTTTCTATATTGTATATCCAGCTGATACAATACCTTCCCATTGCCTTGAGCATTAAATAAATCAGACAAGAAAAGCATAGGTTGGTCTTTATACATTAGTCATTTGAAAAAAGCAGTTGAAATCTTCACTGATTAAATATGCGCCGGGCTTACAGTATGAAAATTTGCTGGCAAAATAGCATGTTTGGCAGAATATTTTTCATATCGACCTTTGTCTTCATTTTGCAAAACCTGCAGACATACATTTAAAAGGTTGCTGCTTATATTATCTTATTAGTAAGCAAAAACAACTATTTCAGAGTGAATAATAATAATAATTATTAATTATTAAGTGCTTCAACAATTTCTACCCATACTCTGTTTCAGTCTAGTCGCCAAGCTGTTCAGCGACAACGTTTTTTCCAAATAACTGTATATATAAAACCCCAGCAAGACTGATTAAGCAATATTTATCATTTTATGGGAGGCCTCAATTTTTTTTGAATCCTGAAGCAACCTCTTGAATGGTCAGAGTCAGGGCAGAGCTAACTAACAGTTCAAATCGATCAAATCCTGAAACAACCTCTGCAATAACTCACAGATGGAACCCTGAAACTGTCTCAGGGCTGATCTAAGTCAGGGCATGGCTAACTCACAGATAGAACCCTGAAACAACCTCTGGGCTGATGTAAGTCAGGGCATGGCTAACTCACAGCTTGAATTCATGGAATTTAGCTTGTTGGGAAAAAGAGAAAAACTATGAAATCAATATTTAATGAAGAGACTTTACAGGACCCTTGATTTCCTTAACAATATTAGTAAAGAATGCAAGCTTCCCTTGGTTAAAAACCTAATACAATACAATACAATTTATAGTTTATTAAGGAATCCTATAAGGTTTTTCAAAAACTAACACATCTAATAATAAAATAAAAATAATGAACAAACCTCTAAATTATTAGTAGTTTATCCTAGCAGGAGATTTTGATTTTTATGCCATTTATTTTGATTTTTATGCCATTTATTTTGATTTTTATGCCATTTATTTTGATTTTGGCACTCTTATCACCTGCTATCAATAGAATATTCAGCATCTGTTTTTTATTGCCATAGACAAAACACCCTTTTCTCATAAATTAAAATCCCAAGTCTTTATCTACAGCAAGAAAAATACATACATACATTTACTCAGTCATTAACAACAACAGTCTTTCTCAAGACTACACTCACCCAGACTATCATATTACTCCACTTTATTAGGTAACATGGTGGGCTTTAAATGTTGAATATTTCAATGGTAGTGCTTATTCAGGAGTCAAAATTACACCTATTTTTGACAGCCCCAGTCTATAAATTATTAGCTACAGCAATGTACTGTATATATACCATATTACTTGATTAAGCACCATAGCACTCTTTAACTTTTTTGTATTTTGGTGGCGGTATTTCCATGACAGCACTGTTAGTGATTATTTGTTAATCTTATTGAATTTTTTATTCTTTTTCAAGTTTCTTTTTGTTTTCTTTTTCAAGTTTCTAGCATCTGATAACAAACTTTTTGTCTAGTAGAAAATCATGGAAAAAGGTAAGATAGAAATATCAATTTAATACTTTAAAAGATAAGTTTGTGAATATTTGAACATTACAAGGTTCAGCTGCAATCAGCACTGATGGTTATAATAATATAATAATAATAATAATGACTTTATTTCAGTATATCCACTCGGTGGCTCTTCATCTGAAAATATACTAATCTATACTATCTAAACTACTCTATAATAAAATATATACATATAGTGTAACATAATATTGATGGTTCATTTATTTATTCTCTATTTCTTTCTTTCATTCATTCTTTCATTGTTTTTTTCATTGTTTCTTTCATTGTTTCTTTCATTCATTCTTTCATTGTTTTTTTCATTGTTTCTTTCATTGTTTCTTTCTGTCATTCTTTCTTTCATTCATTCTTTCTTTCATTCATTCTTTCTTTCATTCTTTCTTTCATTCTTTCTTTCATTGTTTCTTTCATTGTTTCTTTCATTGTTTCTTTCATTGTTTCTTTCATTGTTTCTTTCATTCTTTCATTGTTTCTTTCATTGTTTCTTTCATTGTTTCTTTCATTGTTTCTTTCATTGTTTCTTTCATTGTTTTTTTCATTGTTTCTTTCATTGTTTCTTTCATTCATTCTTTCATTGTTTTTTTCATTGTTTCTTTCATTGTTTCTTTCTGTCATTCTTTCTTTCATTCATTCTTTCTTTCATTCATTCTTTCTTTCTTTCATTCTTTCTTTCATTCTTTCTTTCATTCATTCTTTCTTTCATTCTTTCTTTCATTCTTTCTTTCATTCTTTCATTCATTCTTTCTTTCATTGTTTCTTTCATTGTTTCTTTCATTGTTTCTTTCATTGTTTCTTTCATTGTTTCTTTCATTGTTTCTTTCATTGTTTCTTTCATTGTTTCTTTCATTGTTTCTTTCATTGTTTCTTTCATTGTTTCTTTCATTTATTCTTTCATTGTTTCTTTCATTGTTTCTTTCGTTGTTTCTTTCATTGTTTCTTTCATTGTTTTTTTCATTGTTTCTTTCATTCTTTCTTTCATTCTTTCTTTCTTTCCTTTAATATAATAATGTATTATTGGGTCACAAATAAAGCTTTCTTCCAATTAACTAAATTAGGTCCATTATTAACATATTTAGACATTCATTTAGAACAAACTTATACATATTTACATATTTAATTAGCTTTGTTCTTTCTTTCATTATTCCTTTCTCTCATTCATTGTTTTATTTCAATCCATTCATCTTATTTCATCCATTCATTCTTTTTTTCATGGTGACTGATCTAAATATAGAACAATCAGCATGACTCTTATAACGTCTCTCCTTTTATTTCTTCTTGTTCATTCATTCATTTATCATTTTCCCCATTCATTTATTCAGTATTTCATTTATTATATTTTAGGATTACTGTCCCTAAATCTGAATGACTACCGTACCACATTAAATTACATATTCATTCATTAGTTCATTTTCCCATCTATTTACTTATTTATTCATTCAAAGGTGACGGCCCTCCAACTAGCACAACAGATACAAGTGTAGAACCTCCAGCGTACCCTGGAAACCAGTACCCCTCCACCTTGCCTGATGGGTACTATGCATCTGGGGCGCCTCCTCCAGCATACCCAGGGACCCAGCCATATCCAGGCACCCAGCAGTATCCAGGCACCCAGCCATATCCAGGCACCCAGCCGTATCCAGGTACCCAGCCATACTCAACTGGACAACAAAGTTATCCCCAGGGTTACCCAGCATCACAAGGACAGTGCTTTACAGGACAGACTACACAGAGTGTGATTGTGCAGGTACTGTACCAAACAACCTCTGTCTCTCTACAGTGTACTTGCCTGAACAAACCATCCATCCATCCATCTCCTTCCTGAAACCTTGAAACAACCTCTGGGCTGATCTAAGTCAGGGCATGGCTAACTCACAGATAGAACCCTGAACAACCTCTGGGCTGATCTAAGTCAGGGCATGGCTAACTCACAGATAGAACCCTGAAACAACCTCTGGGCTGATCTAAGTCAGGGCATGGCTAACTCACAGATAGAACCCTGAAACAACCTCTGGGCTGATCTAAGTCAGGACATGGCTACTCACAGATTGAACCCTGAAACAACCTCTGCACTCATCTAAGTCAGGGCATGGCTAACTCACAGATTGAACCCTGAAACAACCTCTGCGCTCATCTAAGTCAGGGCATGGCTAGCTAACAGATCAAACCCTGAAACAACCTCTGGGCTGATCTAAGTCAGGGCATGGCTAACTCACAGATTGAACCCTGAAACAACCTCTGGGCTCATCTAAGTCAGGGCATGGCTAACTCACAGATCAAACCCTGAAACAATCTGTGTACTGATCTAAGTCAGCTTGACAAATGCACATATCGAATTGAATTGAACTTTCCATGTGGGGGGTTGTGGAGTAAAATGAAAGAACTCTTGTTTTAATAGTTCAATTTTATTATTTCCATAGCAACCAAATATGGTCGTCATGGGGGCTGCTGGTATACCTCCCCCTGACTATCAGGCACTGGCTTGGTTTGCTTGCCTATGCTGCTGCTGGCCTCTCGGCCTTGTTGCCATCATTAGATCAAATGAGGTGGGTTTAATTCCAATCCACAGGTAGCCCAACCTATGAATAAGTTTCATATTAAACTTAATAGACCATTTTCGAGATGTGTGTGTGCGTTCAAAAATATTGCAGGCACAGACTTGAAAAAGAAGCATTTTTGGGCAAGCTATTGACACTCCCCAAAACTACCTTGCGCATCTTGAAAATGTTTTATTGGCCATTTGCATCCCTTCTATTGAGAATAACAGGACAAAAGACATGGGTCACACCTTGTTAGTTCAAAGAACAAGGGACAACAATATGACCAAGACCAAATCTTTTTTCAAAGTCAACCAAAATGGTGGCCGGCTGGCTGTTATGACGTCAAATGCACCCTAAGAATAGTGAACAATCCTTTGTCTCCTACATGTACCTGCACTGCAACAGTTTGTACTATTTAGTACTTCATTACTGCTTTATTGTATGCTTACTAATTTTTAGAATATTTTTACTCAGGTACGAACTGCTTCGGCAAGGGGTGATTACGTCTCAGCCAATGCTGCTTCCCGTTCAGCTCGCACTATGTCCTTCCTGGCCATTGGTTTGGGGATAGCATTCATGGTACTGTATGTCATCATACTTATTGTTTATCTTATCCCATTACTGACCATGCAAGAGACTTATAATAATGATTACAACTGAAGGTACAAATACTTCTTCTTTAAAACCCATTTTTATAATTATGCAGCCCAGACAACTACCCATAATACAAGTGGTCTAATTGTTTGGCTTCTGCCAATCACATTTTCAAAAGTCTGGGTAAATTTTTGATTGAAGGCAGCCAAAAACCTAGACATCTGGGGCTGTGTTGGTGGCGTAATTATGAAAATGGGTGTCATAGTTCTTAGTTTATTTTACTCCTAAGTAGGTTATACTAACACTAGAAGGCTATTACTATCAAAACAACTCAAGTGTACCCCCTAGATCCATTAATGATTTCATTATTTGAATATTGAGTTGATTATTCACTCTGAGTTTTCATTTAAAAAATCAGAAGACTCCAAACTTCACATTGATATCCCAACTAAAATTCTAAGGGATGGCCTTTCTGTGGAGTTTTTCTACCTTGACATGGCAATTGTTGAAGAATCTCAAGTAGAGTCAGAGTGAATATTAATCACAATTTTTCAAATAATCAATTCATTAATGGATTCTAGGGGGGGTACACTTGAGCTCTTTTGACTGTAAGAAGGGGTAGAATTAAATGCTTCAACGATTGAGTTGCAAGCTAGAACCTGTTTCTCAAGCACAAATCTTAGAGAATAACAAGAGGGGATGATTCAACTTAAATAGAACTTTCCCGAACATGCTTGACTGATGACAGAACAATAGATTCAAGGCGAGGCTGGAGTAGACAAATACAGTAAATGTGTGGATTTGAAAACTCCAGCCTGGACTTGAATCTTTTGTTCTGTGGTCAGTCAAGCAAATTTGGGAAAGGTCTATTTGAAAATGTTTACTGGTTAAGTAAAACCATTGTCTAATATTCATTTTACATTACTGCATGGATAATGTATGAATCCATGCACGTGTTATCTTTATAAAACGATTATATTAACCAAGTAATTATGGGGTCAATAGCAGCACATTGAAATGCAGCTCAATTTGGAGGACAAAACAATAGGTTCCAATTCTCAGGACATTGAAATTTTTTTGTTTTGTCCTCCAAATTGAGCTGCTTTGACATCACGTTAAAGGCGTCTATAGACCTCTTAAGCTTCGTACACAAATTGCCCATTTCAGACCACATGACATTCCCTTGAGAAATGTTCTTTTGTTAAAATATTTTCACATGAAAGAATTGACTCCCAAGAGTGGCATCACATGGTCTAAATGGACACAACAAGCAACAAGGCTGAAGAGGTCTATTCTATAATTTTCTAACTGTAGCCATTCACTAGTAAGTCAGTAAAATCAGGGTGTGAAATTCATTTTCAAAATCACAAGCTAGAAAAAAAATTGAAATTTTACCAGGGCTGGACACTAACTTTTTTAGGTACTAGTCCTTGGGCTAGTCACTGTGGATAATCACTAGTCCCAAGGTCTTTTTCCCACTAGTCCACAGCAAAACTTCACTAGTCTGAGACTAGTAGATGTATGTTAGTGTCGAGCCCTGTTGCATTCAAGATTCTAAGATAATTATAAGCTGATTATTATGTCTAGAAAAATTTTACACAAAAGTTAATTCAACATGCAATTCATTACACAATTTGAATATTTAATAGTCAATGTAATCAACATTTTTCTTGCCATTTATGCATGACTGAAGTATATGTTAAGAAAAAGATGAATGAGTATCGTCTGACTGCAGTTCTAGATAATATCATTCGTAGGAGACCAAAAGGCGTCTGCATATTTGTTCTTCACGTATCGCAGTAATGCATAAAAAGAACAAGCTGACGCCCACATGTCCTATAGGTCTCAGATCGACCATTTCAGATTTCCTGTTATCAATGTTAATGATTTGAAATAGGAGTAATATATACATGGAATATATACAAGTTGCAAGTAGAGTGCAAACACTATAGTTGCAACATAGTACTATGCGATTATCACTAATTCATACTAATTCAGGCACTGTTTCACATTATATCTTCTAACTATACGAGGGCCTAGTATACCAATAAGGTATATTTTATAATTATTATCAATACGATTCATGTAAAAAAAATATTGATTATCGTAAAATAAATAATCTTTGAAATATTCAAATGTTGATATCTTGTTTACATGTATAGGCAAAAGGCCGTGTTTGAGATAATAAAAATTCTAGCATGCCATACCCTGACCAGCCAGAGGTTGTTTCAAGGTTTGATCTACGAGGTAGCCATGCCCTGACTTAGATCAGCCAGAGGTTGTTTCAAGGTACTATCTGTGAGTTAGCCATGCCCTGACTTAGATCAGCCAGAGGTTGTTTCAGGGTTCTATCTGTGAGTTAGCCATGTCCTGACTTAGATCAGCCAGAGGTTGTTTCAGGGTTCTATCTGTGAGTTAGCCATGCCCTGACTTAGATCAGCCAGAGGTTGTTTCAGGGTTCTATCTGTGAGTTAGCCATGCCCTGACTTAGATCAACCCAGAGGTTGTTTCAGGGTTCAATCTGTGAGTTAGCCATGCCCTAACTTTGATCAGCCAGAGGTTGTTTCAGGGTTCAATCTGTGAGTTAGCCGTGCCCTGACTTTGATCAGCCAGAGGTTGTTTCAGGGTTCAATCTGTGAGTTAGCCATGCCCTGACTTAGATCAGCCCAGAGGTTGTTTCAGGGTTCAATCTGTGAGTTAGCCATGCCCTGACTTAGATCAGCCCAGAGGTTGTTTCAGGGTTTGATCTGTGAGTTAGCCATGCCCTGACTTAGATCAGCCCAGAGGTTGTTTCAGGGTTCAATCTGTGAGTTAGCCATGCCCTGACTTAGATCAGCCCAGAGGTTGTTTCAGGGTTCAATCTGTGAGTTAGCCGTGCCCTGACTTTGATCAGCCAGAGGTTGTTTCAGGGTTCAATCTGTGAGTTAGCCATGCCCTTGACTTAGATCAGCCCAGAGGTTGTTTCAGGGTTCAATCTGTGAGTTAGCCATGCCCTGACTTAGATCAGCCCAGAGGTTGTTTCAGGGTTCAATCTGTGAGTTAGCCATGCCCTTGACTTTGATTGAGATTGAGATTGTTTCAAGAAAGGGACAAACTATATTTTGTATAATTGGTCCATTACTGCATAGGACTTTAAATAAATTCAACCAATTGTGGAAACTGATCCATCAACACTTTTTAATGATAGAAACAACAAGAAATCTTGTGAAACTCAAGAACTAATTTGTTGATAAAAATATAAATTTGTCACAAAACATTTGTCTTTTTGTCTCACCCTCTCATAAACCTCTCACGATAAGGATGCTTGTCAGACGCTCTTAGGGTGGTCATGCAATGCTTCTCTCCCAACGAAGTGAGGAAACGTTGCGTGTCAACGTGACGACCCTAAGAACGTCTGTGAAGGAGGCTTCTTCTCACACTGAGGTCTGTCTAAATTCCAACATGGGACATGTAATGCATTATCCACAAACTTTTTATTAATTTAATGAGCATCAATTTTTTACTCGTGTTTCATGTTGTGTTCCCGGATGTCACCTAATATTACATCCAGTTTACCAAATGTTTCATGCACCAAAGAATGAGCCTGGAAAAATAAAAAAATAATGGATTTCATAAATCATTTTAATTTTGCGTAAAAGATGAAGAGTGTGGAGATACAAAAAGGAATGCGCAGTTGAATGAATTCTTGTCTGAAACAAATCCAGAAGCTTGAAATGGACACTTATCAAAATTATCTTCAATTTTATTTTTTATTTATTTATTAACTTCACAACCACGAGAGCATTACAATACATAAACATCAAAATACAAACTTACAGTACGAATTACAGCTACAAGAAAATGAACAGGAAATAAAAAATAAATATTATGCTATGCGCTGCTCAATTGGTTGAGGGTCTAACCAACAGGACACAGGTCCCATACAAAGGTCAAAGGAAGTCTAACTTGAAAAAATATGTCTGAAATTATATGGAGGAAAAGGAGGATTTCTTTCGTATTTTCATGTTAGCCTTGTATCCAAGATAATTTTGAGACATTTGAAAATCCTACCAACCTGAGTGTAAAATTTTTGTTTGTATTTAGCTTCAATGACTGGGTCACCTCTTTCAGTTTCTTCACCACTTGCTGGAGTCTAAACAAATGAAAAAATAAATTATAATCCAAGAATAATTTATTGATTCAAAGACCCAAGGATCTTTTGATCTGCGCACTTTTCATGAAGACAGAGCCTGCATTTTCCTTGATTTGCGCACTCCACACAAAGGTAGTGCTTGTGTTTCTTTTGGTCTGCGCAATATGCGCAAAAGCAGAGCCTGCGTTAGTTTTGGTCTGCGCACTTCACACAAAAGTAGAGCCTGAGTTTTTTTTGGTGAGCGCAATGCACGCAAACATAGAGCCTGCGAATATTTTGGTGGGAGCACTTCGCGCAAAGGTTATGCATTCGTTTCTTCCATCCCACGGTTAAGTTAGCCGTGGAATTGGCAACGCTTCAAAGCAAATAACGTGAATATCAAAGCAGCTTTTACGTAATACAAGAACGTCTTACCGCTGGCCTGTCTGCAGACTCACTCAGGGTTGGTTTAGAGGACTGTGACGTAGGAGTTGTTGCGGTAACAGCACCTGTGGTTGTGACAAGGAAAATAGATATATACTTTTGACTTCAAAATTATATGAACTTTATCTAAAATGAAAATGGTACAGGGATTCGTTTGGGAAAGCTTTGTACTCTCTCTCTCTCTCTCTACACCACTCAATCGTGAGCCAGGATTTTTACCCCATATTTGACTTTCGCAAAGTCCTTTGTCATCGTACTAGTTCACGCGCGCTGAATATGACACAGGTAGCCCAACCAGGATCACACACGCTGGACTAGGGGACCTCGCAACTTCGACGTTTTTTTTAAAAACACTTTCTTCTAAATCTACAAATCTACAAACTTAACCAATCTGAGGTGGACGGAAAGCCTTACAGGTCAAGGACCTAATTTCAAGGCATTCGATAGGTCGTGACACTGAGAGTCTCAGAGAGGTCAGCTTCGAGCAAGTCTAATAAAAGTTATGTGACCTCCACTAGCCAATCATAAGCCAGGATTTTTACTTACTTCTTCCACCCTTCTTAGCAGAAAGTTTGGATCGTGTAGAAGTTGGTCGCTCCTGGAACAGATGAAAAACACAATGAATCACTGAACTATCAAAAGTTTAGGTTATATTAATGACGTCACATCCTGTTTACTCACGTGATCAGCCTTGCCTCCTTTCTTGTCTTTTCTGTCTGATTTCTTGCTGTCTGGTTTGAGTTGGTCAGTCACTTTTCGACCTCTCTTGTCGACTATGAACAGGAAAAAGAAAAGAAAATGAATTATGATTGTGTTATTTTATGCCCTTCTTGGAATAATACAATCATGCTGTTCCTCTTCTAACTTAGGCCTCTTTGTAGACTTTGTAATACTTTCCCATGATTTTCAGATGTCATTCCCTTGAGTATTATTTCTTTCTTTACTAGGAATGCTTTTCAGCTATGGTGCAATATTTTTCTATTTCAGACCATGTGTCATTCCCTTGAGTATTATTTCTTTCTTTACTAGGAATGCTTTTCAGCTATGGTGCAATATTTTTCTATTTCAGACCACGTGTCATTCCCTTGAGTATTGTTTCTTCGTTGAACGGTTGCGCATAAGAAGACACATAAACGTGAATACCACGCAAACAAAGAAATGGTCTGACATGGGAAAACAACACGCCCAAGGTAAATAAGTCCATTGGAGAGTTGTCCATTGTAGGTATCATTGTATTTACCCTCAACATCATTCTTACCTTCTTCTTGTGACGTATCTTCTATCATTTCTCTCTCAGGTAATCCTAACACTGATCTTATCATAACAGCCTGACCAACCATGTTATCGACCATCTCACACAATAACTGATACCTACAACACAACATTCAATTATTAGAAAAAAACCTCATTAAATATCACGGCACAGTCATGGCACAGTCATGGCACACTGTGTAAAAATTCACGGCACGGAATGCTCAGTGTTTTCATACATGGCACGGTGCTGGCACGGTCAGGGCAAAACAGCAAAACCGCACAAATAGATTTTCACAGTATCCACAGTTACGGTACACGGAGAATCACAATATCCGCTTACATAATTCTCAGATGCAGTACGGTCACGGTCAGGGTCAGGGTGACGGTCACCTCACGATCACAGTCACGATCACCATCACGGTCACGGTCACCTTACGGTCACGGTCACCTCACGGTCACGGTCACCTCACGGTCACGGACACCTCATGGTCACGGTCACGGTCACGGTCACGATCACGATCACGATCACGATCACGATCACGATCACCATCACGGTCACGGTCACCTTACGGTCACGGTCACCTCACGGTCACGGACACCTCATGGTCACGGTTACCATCACGGTCACGGTCACTATCACAGTCACGGTCACCATCACGGTCACTGTCAAGATCACTGTCACGTTCATTGTCAAGTTCACGGTCACGGTCACGGACACCTCACAGCTCAGAAAACTTGTTCTAATAATAATAATACAACTTACGTTGCGCTGTACATGGCTTGCTTGATTGGCGTCATCGGAGGGAACGATAAAGTTACAATGGATAAATTGAGCTTCTGTAACAGCCCATCTCGTTGTTCCTCGTCTTCTACGGCCATTATGCGCTGTTAGATAGCAATAAATTATCGATAAGAAAAATAATTATCTCTATCTGTTTTTATTTCCGGTTCCTCAGCTTCCGGTCAACTTTCGATTTGGCACCCTAGGGGTTCGACTTCCGGTCTTACTACTTCCGGAATTCACAAATCCACTCTTCCATCCACTTCTGAAATAATGGAAATTTATTTGACAGATGAAGAGGGAAATCTAGTCCCTACCTGTTGAAGCCCCTTGAGAGAAAGGTCCCACTCGCTCTCAGGCTCCAGTTCAGAGTGAAGTGCCTTGAGCTCACGAACAACCTCATCATGGAAATGCATCTAGAAACAAGAGAAAAACATCTGTTATTTGTTGTCAAGTAACCATGGTAACAAGAGTTTTTAGGTTGCTATGGTAATGACCTACCCCTTCGTTCATTCTTGAAAATATTTCTTCCTCCTGCCAAAAAAAAAAATCAATCAATTCATCATCCATCCATTCATTCATCCTTTTCTTTCTGGTAAATTCTATGAGAAGGTACATTAGTATGGATAGAACTCATTTACTGCCATCTTGTGAAATGAGATTAGTTTGTTATTGGAAAAAATGGTCCTTCAATGCTACTTCTGGCTTATATATGAAACTGACTGACACGAGTGTCAATGTCCTTACAGTGATGTAGGCATCGACAGGAGAACGTGCTCTCTCGGGTGTTCTGATGCCATCCAGTATCTCTTGTAAGATTCTTGACGCTGCTTCGACTGCTTCTCTGTGAGCAAGGTCTTCTTCTATTTCTTTCCGAGTCTCGGCATATATATCGTCCTCGACAGCTATTCCTGTTGTGAGAACCAGTCAAACAAGTTATGGAAAGATTAAAGCCTATGCATTAAAGGAAAAGAGTCAATCCCATAATGTACTCCATATCCATGATGCATTGCGACTGTATAGCCATTAGATGTAGAAAAACTTGTGTCCCATGACACACTGCACACCACAACATGTTCAATCAAGATGCATTGTGACAGAACAGCCTGATTGTTATGGAGCTATACGCATCATGTCGATTTCCCATAATGCACTGCTCATTCGATCATAACATCCCATAATATACTATAAGCCATGACACGTACCTCTAAGATCAATCCTTATAGCAGCTCCACCACACAACACAGGCTGGGTTAGCAGTTCCCAACTCTCTGAGAAGATCCCAGGATTAGATGATTTGAAGATGAAGGGAAACTTCATGGTATCGCCAGGGAGGATTACTCCACTGTTGGTATCAAAATAGAAGCGTTGTGTACGACCTGCTAGACGTGTACCGAGGGTGTTGACTTTAGGAATCATCTGAAATAATATATGGATAATTCATGGTTATTTATTATGATTAAGGCATATTTCATGTCATCAGTTTTCTAGCTGCGTGCTCCATGGATGCGCTGGACACAGAAGAAATTGGCAAACTCTTCTATCACATTTTATCAATTCCCTGCATTTCTAACTCACAGATCAAATCGGAATTTAGCTTGTTAGGTTTTGCAGCGGGTGGAAAGCCAAAGAACTCTGAGAAAACCCTCTAATCAAGGGAGAGGCCAAACAAACTCTACTCACATGTGATGCTGAGTCCAGGGACCAAACCCGAGACCCCAAAGATGAGAGGTGAGAGTACTACCCCCCAAACCACCCTTGATTCCCCATGTAATTAGCCACCATACCTTCCAGGAGTAGTATATGACAGTGGTTCCATCGTTACATATGTTCAACAAGGAAACAGCTCGCTCCTTTGTATGGGCTTCAAAAGACACACGTGATGCTACACCCACTCGACCCAGGCCACTGGTACAAGACCCCGTCCACTGTGCTGTTTGACCGTTGATGGTCATGGAAGGTCCTATGGTGGGCTGTGGAATAACATCGGCAAAACTGCCAAGTGGATCTCTGCAGTTAGAGAAAAATATTTGAGGATAAGTTTAAGGTCTAAATACTATGCTTTCCTTCTAAATATCTATCCAATTTTCCATCTATCTTCTTTTCTAACTCTTTCTAACTCATCCAATTTCCCATCTCTTTCCCATCTCTTTCCCATCTGTTCATTCTCCTAGTAACTGCTGTTGCTATTATATTTATCCATCACTGACCTCATTTCCGGTGTTTGTTCATCTAGTTCAGGTTCGTCTTCTTCTGGTACAGTTGACATGGTATGTTTGGACATATGGGGTGGGTCACTGGATCCTATGATCTCCAAGTCATCCATGTACTATATATAGAACAAGAAGTAAGGTATGCTGGGATATATGGGGGTAGACCACTGGATATTATGATCTCCAAGTCATCCATGTACTATATATAGAACAAGAAGTAAGGTATGCTGGGATATATGGGGGTGGACCACTGGATATTATGATCTCTAAGTCATCCATGTACTATATATAGAACAAGAAGTAAGGTATGCTGGGATATATAGGGTGGGTCACTGGATCCTATGATCTCCAAGTCATCCATGTACTATATATAGAACAAGAAGTAAGGTATGGTGGGATATATAGGGTGGGTCACTGGATCCTATGATCTCTAAGTCATCCATGAAATGTGTCTTCACTTACCGGTACATGTGGATCAATTTCATTCATGACATCACTAAGTTCTTCAGTTCGTTCCTTCAGATATTTAGCAGCACGCCAGGGGTAGTGGACGGCAGACTTTCTGTGTGTGTCTGACCACTCTATACCTGCACAGACAGACAGACAGTCAGACAGTCATACAGATGGACAGACAGACAGACAAACAGTCAGACGGACAAACAGACAGATGGTCAGACAGATGGACAGACATACAGATGGACAGACAAATGGACAGACAGACAGACAGTTTAGTGTACAATACTAACCCATCTCATTCTTGACAGATATAGGTTTCCCAATATGTTCTATTGGAGGAGGATAACCTCTTTGTGTCTGGCTTAACGTGGTCCTGAAAAAATACAAATGTTTTAGTAACTGCAAAGCAGATTTTGGACACTACAGAATCAGGACAGAGTTTGGACACAGGGTCACAGGGACACAGAATCAGGGTCAGTGGCGACACAGGATGTAATGTATTCTTTACTTACATGATGCCAGTTTCATCATTTCCGATCTGTTCAACTTGCTTCCAAAATTCACTGCCAACTCGATCTGAAAAGCATGCAACAATAGAAATTAGCGTGAAGCCATTGTTATAAAAAAAACATTACTAGTATTATATATTGATACGATCATTGATGATGATGATGATGATGATGATGATGATGATGATGATGATGATGATGATGATGATGATGATGATGATGATGATGATGATGATGGTGATAAAGATGTTGTTGGTGATGACAGATGATGCATGATGATGGTGATAAAGATGTTGTTGGTGATGACAGATGATGATGCATGATGATGGTGATGGTGGTGGTGATGATGATCATGGTGGTAATGTTGATGACGAAGATGCATGATGATGGTGATACATAATGATAATGATGATGATTATACATGATGATAATAATGATACATTACAATATGACTGTTCAACCAGTTACTTACATCCTTTGCCATAATCCAGCGAAGGAATTGCTCTGTCAATCACATGCCTTGAAAAAAAGAACAAACATGTCTATAACAACATGAACAGAGTGGTTTCCTTCACAAAAAAAGGATCCACCTGTGGGATGTCAACTTTGTACTCCCCTGCAGCTTTGAATATGTGCATTACATAACAACTTTCTCTTTTTTGGATGATATTGTGTGTTTTTTGTTCAGTGTTTTTCTCATGTGGGTGCCAAGGCACTAGCACCCCCCCCCCCCCCCCCACCCCTCCCTGAAGGAAATCCTGGATCCACCTGTGGGCTGTAATCTTATAGCTAACCTCTGTTCTTGTGTTTTTCTGTAGTCTTCACTCTGGTTCATGACCAGCATGTCTCTAGCAGTACCCAACCTCCCTGCATCAAAAAAACAAAGTCACGATAATAGTGTAAAACTATCCCTGTCAGTAGACTGCCAGTATATGTATCGAGTGATGGTCGTAAAATAATTATTCATTTATCTATACCAAGTGAAGGAATTGAACCCAAGACCCCAGAGGTGTCATGTGAGTACACTACTGCGGCCACACCACCCTTGATTGTACCACCTTGATGTAAGAAATTTATATTTATTTTATACCAATTATTTACATGGATACATCAATGGAAGAAAGACATAAATTAATAGAAATCAGGTGTTACATTACCTGAAATAGTTTTAATACTAAATTATCATCGTCAGGTACCTGATAGATAGTTTTGCTGTCTTTGTCTCTCATACATCCTTTCTTCCCAGTTGATGAGAGCATTATTCTCATTGATCTGAATGGTAGAAAAAAGAACCAGGGTTATTGGTGTCAGGAGAGAAAAAATATATAGATTCTTGAACTATAATACTGACAGTAAGTCATGATATATAAGTAAGTACCAATTAACAAACCTACCCCACACCCCACCCCCCATGGTGAATGAACCATCCCACCCTCAATGGCATTCACTCACCCCTGTCTGGTAGACATGTACAGGATGGGATGTCTTGGGTTTCTTTGGGGATTTTGATGGTGACTGACCGACCCCACCCCCCTGGTGAATGATACCCCCACCCCTCCCCCCATGGTAAATGATACCTCCACCCCTCCCCCCACAGTATTCACTTACCCTTGTCTGATAGACATGTACAGGATGGGATGTCTTGGATTTTTTAGGTGACTTTGATTGTGGTCTTATCTCTTTGCCCTGCTGTGAATAAAATATTAAAAACATATTTATACAGCACGTACAGTTTTATCATGAAATGACAACTATAAATCTTACTATCTGATCAGTGGTTGGTGGTGTGTGTTTTATGAGAGCAGACAGGCATGACACATGTACAGACTTTCTATTTCATCATGAATAATTCATATCCAAAATAATTGGCTTTTCTAATTTGTATTTTATAAAAGATATAAAAAAACCTTGCTTGCTGTGCTGTGTGCAGTTATAAAGCACTTCATTCAAAACGTTTCAAAGAACACTCCAACTACATAACTCCAGAAGTATCTTTAGGAAATTTAAGTCACTGTAGAAAGGAAACTAGGGGGGGGGGGGGGATACCAAAAAGTATCACAATGTGGATGAAAGTGTTTGACTGTTGCTGGACAGCCAATATCAATATCAATGGCCAATATAATTTATTTTTTTCAATTATGAAAACAAATTTTATCTTGATTTTTTTGCAAAGTTTCGTCATAAAATGACAAGTTATGAACATCAAATTAAAACAATAAGAAAACAACCTGTAAATTCGGAGTAAAAATTTTTATGCGATCCGGACGATCCAGTTAACCGAACTCCAATCCAGTCCAGCCATGCTCGGTTCCGGATTTTCCAAAATTAAAAAACGTTCAAAATTCAAGATTTAGAGGCATAAATCAAATTTTATAGGTTGGAAATGTTTTTCCTATGCGTTTAGATCATCCATACCCTTTTAAAAGCTGAAAATTCGAAGAAATTTGTTTTACCGATCCGGAAGATCCAGTTAACCGAAGTCCAATCCAGTCCAGCCATGCACGGTTCCGGATTTTCCAAAATAAAAAATCACTCAAAATTCAGAATTTAGAAGCATAAATCAAATTTTATAGGTTGAGTATGTTTTTGCTATACATTAAGATTATCCATAGCCTTTCAAAAACTGAAAATTTAATGAAAATATTTTTTGCAATCTAAGATCAATGCAGTGCTATTGCTAACATTTGTAGAGTATACATTGAGTATATACATTGATTGATAATAATTGTTGCCATTAACTTACTGTAAAAGATCCAGAGAATGGAGGGAGATTCTGCAAAAATGATTGACAGAATGATTAATAATGATACTGGAATAGGAATTGTCAGATGAGTAGAGGGGGGGGGGGGGGTTAACATAAATGAATGGGGTGGGGGGGGGAGGGGTAAAACCAATCATGAGTTGCTTGCCATGATTTTATAATATTGGTAGGGGAGGTTAAAGTTCCTAAAAAAATCCTTGTGGAGAGATTATGAGCAACTTGAAGAATAATATTTTCATCAATATCATAAAATTTGCAGTGTAGCCTGCTTGCATCTTTAGGGTCATCAAACATTGTTTCTCCCCATCCCACATGGTGAATGAAAGATTCCGTGATGACCTTAAGGGGGCAACTTTGCAGATGCTGTAAGAGCAGATTTTGTATGAGTGTGAATGCGTGAGTCATGATATGGCTATGGCGTGACATGGACACGGCTGACAGTGCAGACTGTGTTGTAAGTTTTTCATAGTCATGGTACATTGTGTAAGACCTCTACTAACAGTAACTGCAACATCCACTATCTAATGATGCAGTGACTGACCTCAATATCTCCTCTGCTAATGGCCTCTTGGTAGAAATCATCCCAGGATCCCAGAATACTGTGAGGATGAACCTGCCCCTCTGAATCAAAAACTGGACCAGCTGATCCTAAGAACAAAAGAGAAAATAGTAGTGGTTTTAGTCCACAAACATCATGGCAGCTGAAACTAATGTGTAATTATAATGATTTCAACTTTTTCTTACCTGATATTGGCCTGGCTATGAGTGGTGCTTCTGGTGGAGCTGGTTTAGCAACTGTTATTCTAAGCAGCAAAATAAATTACAAATTAGAAAAGAAATATACATGTTATATAACCTTAATTGAACCCTGAAACAACCTCTGGGCTGATCTAAGTCAGGGCATGGCTAACTCAGAGATAGAACCCTGAAACAACCTCTGGGCTGATCTAAGTCAGGGCATGGCTAACTCACAGATAGAACTCTGAAATAACCTCTGGGCTGATCTAAGTCAGGGCACGGCTAACTCACAGATAGAACTCTGAAATAACCTCTGGGCTGATCTAAGTTAGGGCATGGCTAACTCACAGATACCGTAGAACCCTGAAACAACCTCTGGGCTGATCTATGTCAGGGCATGGCTAACTCAGAGATTGATTTGGAATTTATTATCATTATATTTTAGCCAATCAGAAATGTTTTGAAAGTTAATTAACATATTAGCACATACTTCTTTCCTGTCTGGGGAGCTGTTTTTGGTGGAGTTTTGACTCTTGCTTTTCTAACTATCATCTTGGTGGGTGGCTTTGGTTTGTCTGGTTTTCTTGGTACTCGCAGCTGAAATATTCAAATAAATTTTGTCTCTCACAATATCAATATTTAACAGAAAAAGTTGAAGAGGAGATGGAAAATGAAAGAGAGAGGAGGCAAGAAGAGGCATGGAGAGGAGATGAGATGAGACAAGACAAGAGGAGACAATATGGAAGGAGATGAAAAGGGAAGAGGGGACAGTAGAAAAGAGTATGAAAATATAGAGGAGAGGAGAGGAGAAGAGTGGAGAGGAGACAAGTCAAGATGTGACAAGAAAAGATGAGAGCTGAGGAGAGCAGCAAAGAAGAGAGAGGAATCTTTGTGTTTCATGTACCTTTTTCAGTTCATCAGGGTTGATAGCAAGTGATTCAATGTCATCACCACTGATGACATTTCCTGGTACTGTAACAGTGCTTGTTTCATCTGGTAAAACAGTCAAGGATGCCACAGGGCTACCAGCCTTCTCTGGTGTCCCTGCATTCTGCTTTTTATTTCTTGACTTATCTGTAAAATGATTACGATAATGATTCCTACACATCCTTGTTAGACTAACCAAAGCAGCAAGTTAAAGATGTATTGTTGTTATAACGAATAAAGGAGTAAGGCTAACAGACAATATTAGAAATAAATGTTTTCGTACGAGGTAGCTTATATTCCATCTTATTATAGCCTTAAAAGCTTATTATCAAAATATTGTTTCATTTGAGTCGAGTAAAGCATGTTTTACAACTACAACATTGAAAAGTTAATCAAATGGTTATTCACGTAAGAATCTTACCTGTGGACTTCGGACGGTCTCTTTTCGACGGCTTACTTGATAGTTTATTGCTCATAATGTTTTGTTTCGTTGAAATTGAGCTTTTAGAGGTCAAATATTAGTATTTTTCTTGTACTTTTTAGATTCTTAGTTCATCGTAGCAACAGCCGCCATCTTGTCAACAACAACAATACGCGCCAAGAGAATGACGGGATAGATTTACCACAGGGATCCCATAATATTTTTGTTAACAAAAATACTCAAGCAGAGGTCAGCGAGGTCAGCAGAGGTCAAGCAATAGAAGTAGTGAAGAAGTTTACCCTATGGTCGTGGCTTAGTGCGTGGAAGACTAAGGAAAAAGGTACATAACCTATAACATAACGAGGTACAGCATTTGGGGAAGAGTTAGATGGGAATAGGATTACGAGTTTGGGGTAGTTTTTTAAGTTTTGACGCCACCATTTTGGAAAATATTTAAATAACGAGTTTCTCTTGCTAGACGTGGGTTTTAATTTCAACGTATCCACATAACATTTTCTGTTTTCTGTTTTACTTTTTTCATTATTTTAACATTGGTAATATTCGTAGAATATAGAAAGAGAGACTACTTGATTCCTTCGCTTGCATTCATCATTTAAATTTAAGGAATCTTTATTCAAAAAGTAAATCAGAGCTATGTTTTCCTGGTTTGAAATGCTGCCTGAGTAAAGTAACTGACAAAAGATTTTACTCCACTTGGTTTCTCTGTATTTTCTCTCTATATTCCTCTATATTTCTATATTTGTACTGTCTACCCAAAGGGGCATCACCAGTCCCCCTCGATGATTAGTGCCCAGTCACCTCTCATTTGATCAAGGGGTATACCTATTCTTGGGATGCATGTTACGTCACTAGTTGACTATACAAAGCATTCCTCATTAAAATTCTCTTGTTATCAACCAAGATGGCGGCTGTTTTATTATGGCTAATATCTCAGGACATTTCGAGTCATGTGGTTGCACACCAAGAATTCCTCTCTCTCTCTCTCTTACATTCTCATATATTCTGATTCAATATGTACATTGCGAATGGATAGGGAAAGGAAGAGGAGAGTTCTCCAATTTCTCCTTAACCCTCCCCTCCCCCCAAGCGCCTGGTCAAAGTCTTTATTTACATGATGGGTCGAACCAAATTGCGTGACAAAGCATTGTGTTACAGCAACTATCACATGAAGGAAAACAAAATTAAGTTAAGTAGACACCAGTGATTGGCTCTTGCAGATGTCACGCGGCTATTTCATCAGTCACTTGACAGATCCATGACGTGACAACGATATTACAAAGTGTTATGTTACAGCAATCAAACCATCACATTGAGCACCAAAATTAAAACCAAACCGAATAGACACCAGTGATTGGCTCTTGCAGATGTCACGCTGCTAATGTGCCCGTCACTTGACAGCTCCATCATGACGTAACCTTTTTGTTTTGCCCATGGCGTGACAACAGTATTACAAAGCGTTGTGTTACAACAATCAAACTGACACCAGCGACCAATAACGCGATCGTCTTCAGTATTTTTGCATACTTTTAAGATACAAGACTCCGTATGAAAGCAGCTTCTCAGGAACTCGTGGACTTGGTTGCCGCGTGGATATGTTATTACACGGTGTGCTGTGTAGCATGTGTTCAATCCTGGTGAGCAGTTGACTGGTTCTTGGTATTGGTTACAGTCTGCCCAAGAATAGTACGAGTGGCAGAAGTAACATTTAAGAGACGAAACTGCAGTGAAGAAGTAAATAAACGGTAAATCTGTTAATGACTGGCTCATAGACCTCTTCTGAGATAGGGAACATGGTGCATTGTGGTCTAGCTTGGGAACAAACATTTTTTGGTACACCATGCCTTATATGGCGTTGTTTGCACCGAAACTAGACCATAATGCATCCTGTTTTTCGAATGCGGAAAAGTCCAGTGGCACAAAGGACATCTTGTATCCCATCAGTCTTTGCACCTTGAGAAAGTTACCAGTCTTCCTGGTTCACGCGATTTCGGTTGGGCGAAAAAGAGGTATGAAGGTTACAGGAACCCAATCTCAGTCCAAGGTTCGAGCCCTTATCTCACTTTGAGTCATGCATGCGTGCGTCACTTTGATACAGCTGCCAGGACACGGCAGCCATCTTGTAAGGTAGCAACAATACCATGTTTTTGTATGACAAGAGATTTCATTTCCCAAAGAAAGGAGAAAATTTCTACTTTTTTGACCTTAACAACATGACTGCCTTGAAATACACCACACTACACGTTATGAAATAAACCACACTACACGTTATGAAGGGATGAAGGGAAATGAAACCGAAACGGTGTTTAAAGATAACGCGCTACGACCGTCGTCAATTTTTGTCCTAAAAAGAATTACATACTCGCGATACAAAAGAAATCTAGTATTTTGCAAACTCGTTTTGGGCCAGTTTGATTCTGGTGATACATTTACCTCAGCTGATAATGAGTCAACAGAAACACAATGCATACACACCGATTGATCTTGAGCCATTTATAAACAGGAATGATCACTGGCAGGAATGATCACTGGCAGGAATGATCACTGGCCGGCCAATGTCTGACGACTAGGCTAGATTTCCGTCGTTACCGTAATGTATTTGTTTAACGCGCGCGCTGTTAGTATACCTAGCAAGTTCCCGCATGACTCAGTTACCAAGACAACTTTTTATACCACCTGTAAAATCTTAAAGTGAAAACTCCTTGTACAATCTTGAAATTCCTCTGAATAAAGAAAGCTTTAAGACCATTTTCGTTTGTTCTGTACCTGGTACGTTATGCATTTGTTTTGCCCTTGGAACGATTTTCAACCGTTTTGAGTACTCGGTTATGGTATCTCTGTTTGCTCACTGGACATATGTTAAACTGACAGAAATAGTTCATATTACCTGGTTGATAACAGAGAAGAAAGGCGAGAGGAATGATCACCATCCTTTTCATTTCAAGATAAAAGCTTTAGCTTTTGATTATGCACCAAATTATCTTGAAATGTTTCTTGAACCCTGAGTAGTCTGAAGTACCTAGCTATACGGCCATTTCAAGCTGCAGTTTGCCATTCCGTTTTTACAACTTTTTTCCTTGTAACCTCTTTTCTCGATGAGATTTACCATCAAACTACATGGTTATGCTATTTCACGGGTTATTACCCAACATTTATCATATTTAACACTTTCTATAGTAACCAGAAGATGAAGCCTAAGGTTTAGTGGTCGCTGGTACGAAACATCAAACGACACATGTGAACATATGGTAGAAACAATAGAAGTGTTTGAGTCAAAATCACTCAAAAGTGAAAGAATTATCAACGAATCTTGAGAAGTACAAACGTTTGTTTATCTTTGATTTATTATCTTAAAGGTAAACACAAGATTCGCTTGCAAGACGGTGTTATTTAACAGGGGATTGCGGAAAGAAGATGAAAAGAAACTAAATGCATTGTCTTTACTTAGTATGCATTTTGCCCTCCATGCCAAACATCTCTTGGAGTTTCATTTGGCGTATTTTAGAGCTAGTGTACACTCACTCGTATTCTCTCTCTCTCTCTCTCTCTCTCTCTCTCTCTCTCTCTCTCTCTCTCTCTCTCTCTCTCTCTCTCTCTCTCTCTCTCTCTCTCTCTCTCTCTCTTTGCTTTCTCGATTTATTTCCTTCTTTCTTACCTTTTTCCTCTTTCAACTTATCTTTCAAAGTTGTAGATTTTTCTCCTTCGAAATTCCTATCTTTCTTTTAAAGTCTTTGAGTTTACCAACTATTAGACTGATAACACACAAGATAATAATCATGAAATCTTTATTGCATAAGATACGAATCTTAATCCGGCTATATTTTCGATTCAGATACGAGTATTCAGATAAAATACGAGGAGGTTTTCAGTTAGCATTTGTCGTTCCCTAGAAATCTTGCTAGTGGTTCAGATAAAGGCGAGAAAAACTAAGTATGAATACACTGCATCTATACCATTGAGTCGACGTTATACATAACATTAGTTGGTTTAGGATTTAATTTCAACATTACAGCCGTCTCCTGCTGAAAACGTACACTGACTAAGAACTTTGTTTCTGGTTTCAATTTGATTGACGCTGTGGTGAATGAATCAGCATTTTCGAATTAGCCTTTTCTGCTTTCTGCCAAAAAGCTACAAAAATAAAACCCCTCAAAAATAAGTTTCTGACAGCAATATCTAAAGAAAGTGTTGGTCATGAACTACCAACGATGCACCTATGGAATAGCTGCATTATTACTGCTATAGACTACACTATCCAAAATATTTGTACATATCTAGTGCTTAGCAACTACCAGTGGAATTGTAACCATAGCAACAGTGACGTAGATTAAGCCCCCAAGATTGTTTTTGCTGTTGTTCCTTGAGTGAACTGCTCTTGGAGCAATGATCTGAACAGCTTTTTTGGTGGAATTCCTTTGTTTTCTTTTGCGATCAAGATAGTCCTGTACATTATTTATGGGATGAACTTTGCTTCCACTGCTTGTTTTGGCTGGCGGGCGCGTTGAGCCTGGAGAAGATAACACTAAGAATTAGAAATAGACCCTTTAACTATGTGTCATTCCCTTGAGTATTTTTTCTTTCTTTACTAGGAATGCTTTTCAGCTATGGTGCAATGTTTTCCTATTTCAGACCATGTGTCATTCCCTTGAGTATTATTTCATTATAGTAACATAAATGTTTGTCCCCACCCCTCCCCCCTGGTTAGACAGTATTAGGTCTCAGGAATATTACAGTTCCCTGCGCCACCTTGGAAGGTAGCCACGCCTTTGCATCGGAGCGAGACGAACGGTGAGCTTGCAATGATAGAGACCTTTTTTTAACACCTACAATTATTCACATGTCTCTATCATTGCAAGCTCACCGTTCGCCTCGCTTCGATGCAAAGGCCTGGCTACCTTCCAAGATGGCGCAGGGAACAGTGAAGGGGAATACCGATTCATAATATATTCCACCAACCTTTGGTCGAGTTTGTAGAGTCTTGGTTGCAGAGATTTGTGCTGCAGCACCTCAACTCACACCATGTGACTTTACCCTCTTCTGCATCATAGCAAATATCACGTGTACATGATGACGTATGAAAACAGTTTTTCACGAACTGCTGGACTTTGCCGTTGGGCCGAGTAATTTTTCGGTGAAATATGAGGCATGTATTTTGGCCTGCACAAGAGGGTTTTGTCTCTTTGGATTTGCAATCTTCCCAGGAGATCTCGGAATAGCAGTAAAAGCAGCTCAGTGAAAATACTGCAAAGCATATAATCAAATCAAATCAGATATAAATGTGTTTTCTATAAGATATATTAAATCGACTTTAATTTGAAAAGAATTTCTAATTTGATGAGATATTTTCATACTGCCATCAACTCGCATACCCACAGTCGCCCGCGGCTCTTTTGGCTTGCGGTGAATGGTGAATTTGAAGCATAGATGAACGACTTTGAAGCGAATTTGAGCGTGTTGATAGACTTTTTTGCATAAGCCCAAGATGTTTGACGGCTAGGAAAAGACCAAAAGCTAATCCAAGTTTTTAAACGGCGGTCAGGTCATGATGCAACGATTCAGTTTCGCTGTAAACTACCAAAGCTGAGGTTCTCATATTTTGCTTTGTATTTTCGAAGACTCCTAGCTTCAGCTGTAAAGTCAACTTGTACTATTTTATGCACGAACTATTCATAATTTTAGCAGGAAATGTTTTGTGGCTTTCACAACTTGAGTGTCTGTGGTCTATGAGGTTTTGGTGGCAGCGTAGGGTCTCTCTCTCTCTCTCTCTTTCTCTCTCGAGGTTTTTCTGTTCGTTAATATATTCCTACTGTTCGCGGCCTCTGTTTATTACGAAGTGAATATCATATCTAATTGTAATGAGAGTAACTTAACACAATAATATTGTATGTTATACGTGATGTCAAAAAGAATAGATATTATTATAATTATATTCCCATTAATATTAGAGTAATACCTGTTGATACTTGAATGAGAAGGAATAGCGTGACAGGCCCAGACCACAACATTCCAAACATCACCACAAAAAATATGAATCAGCACCAAACTGCCAAGAAAAATCTCTTGATCAATTCAGGTCAAAAAAGCGACACTTATTCGAGAACTTAAAATCCCAAGGATTTCTCGTCTTAAATTCCTGATCACGACTCAACGCTTACTCATTCTCAGTCGAAACACTGGTTTTCTGTATTTATTGATTGTTTTAATTCATTGGAAGGTTTCCAACCTTTACTGAGGTTATAAATCGAAAATTGCTGCAGCGCCACATGTGTAAGCACTTGGTGAGACAAAGGAGGCACGTTGTCAAACATTCACGTAGTGTAAAGTACGAAAGGGAAAATAACTGCTTTGTTGACATTGAAAAAAACAAAAGTTTAAAATTAGAATTTTTTTACTAAAAACACTGTAAAAATATTTAATTTTCAAGCATTCAAGAAAGCAGTCTTAAGTTGACATTCAATTCAAGGTTTTTCCTTCAAACGCTTGTAATGGCCACTGAGTAAATGTTGTACCAAAGTAGTGTAAACTGACTGATATTTTCAAACATTTACTGGTACGATATGCGAAAAGAGAAACAGCTTTGTTTTACATTGAATTCAAATGTTTTTCCTTCAAAATTTAGCGTCCTGACAGCATTGTAGTAAAGAATGACATTCTTAAACATTCAAGCTAATACACTACAAATAGGAAAACAGTTTTTGTTTACATTCAATTCAAAAGTTTTTTTCTTCAAAATTTTTCTTCAAAATTTTGTTCCTAAAGCAGTATTTATTTTCTTATCCCAGTTACGAAAGCGTGTTCTTTTTTGGCCCAACTCCACGTAGTACGAGTAAGAATCGCGAGCCGAGAGCGAGGAATAGCTTGCTGAAGCACGAGCACACTGACAGGACAAAGGGCCCTCTAGTTAATGTAATTAAAAATAAAAACGGGGCATTTCCGTTAAAATGTCAACAATATTTTAAATAAAATGAAAGACTTTTAACGACTTTAGAAATAAAATTATTAAGTGGGGTCACTAACAATGTATACAGATCTAGAGTTTGTATTCACTGAGTTCTGAAAGGCTGAAACTTGTTTTATTAGGCGTAGGATGCAGTCACATTGTTTACAGCGGATAAAGAATTTGCTTCAGTAGTGTTCGTAGAGAAATGGACCGGGGCACTAACTTCAAGATTCATTGATGGCAAACTTTATTTCATACTCTCTTATCGTAGGCGAATACATTTGTATCTTAAAGCCTTGCACGCAGAGAAGAAACTGATGAAGATCATATCTCGTCCCACCGCGCTATCAGTTCCCGAACTGAAAGAACCAAATATAAGTTTCACATGTAAATGGGTCGATTCTTATTACGTATCTTTTTTTTATTTTTATTAATTTTTTTTGCCGCCATAGATACATTAGGATGAGAAAGGAGACTGAAAAATGGTATAGCGTCGTCTTTAACTTATTCTATTTGAATATCGACGATGAAAACTGAGTCATTTCCAAACGAATCTTGCATAGGAAAAATAGACGAAAATAAAGTTTTAAGGTCCGTTTACACTGGCGATTTTAGATGCGATTTTTGCGGCGATTTTGGTCATAGTCAAAAACGGTAAAGAATTAACTTGACACCAAGATTATCCTGAGCAAGTGTCTCTTTATTAGAAGCATAAGACAAAATGTATTATATTTTCAAAAATTACTGCAGAAATCGCAGCAAAAGTCGCCCCAAAAATTGCCATTGTAAACGGACCTTTAGACCGAGGGAAAAACGCGAAGCTAAACACAGCCTTCAACTGTAACTGATTTGACGGCGCCGTAAAATCTCTTCAATAAAACAGGAAAATTGTTTTTAGTCGTGTTTCGATAGTTGCAACTTATAGCTCATTGCTTAAGCATGGATACATATTAGTAGAACGAGGAACTAGAATTCTTCCATCTGTCCGCCATCTTGGACTCAAGTCAAAGCAGCAAAACGACCAGGAAATCTCCTTCCTTTTACAGCGAAAAAATACTGGAATTCAACAATAAACCACAAAAATGCGATATTTGCTGTTGTCTGCTGTGGTATTTTCTTTCTTACATCATCAGTTCTGTAAGTACTTGTCTTTGTTGTAGGGTAAACAGTTTCCCTAAAACTTGTGCACAACGGATACAATTAACGTTAATCCACGATTAACGTGCTCGTATGAGAAACTTTCTAGACAAGAACTTATCACCAGGCTCGGTTAACTACTTTTACTTCCTACAAACAAACTTGAGTCTCAAGAATTGTTCCCTGCTAGCCAGGGTTTATTTTCCTTTGATACATATTGACTCTGCTCACAGGGAACGAGAATTGCGTCGTTCCAATCGTCTTGAATGGCTTCCGATTTGAATACCAATCACAAAGCGAGAAAACATTCATCATACCGTTCATCATTGTTTGCGTAGATCGAGAATGTGCTGCTCTAATCGTAAATTGGCAGGAAGGACAGAGGTGTAGATGTGACTACCATGCTTGCTAGTTCATGTACATCAGTCTCTTGACGTCTTCCATGTTTCCTTCCCAGGTTCCTCTCTGACTTGTCATTCATGCTACTCAACGAAGTCCTGGGCCGAGTGTGTGAAGAACGCTGTTTCAACTACCTGTCCCTCCCTCCCTGGGGCATGCTGTGTCGAGTTCCATCGATCTATTAAATTCAAAAACAACCGGGTTGAAAACCAGTTTGCAAAATCCTGTTTTCACCGGTCTGTGTGTAACCATGGTGACTGTGTTCGTTCGTTCATACCTTCAGTCAGCGTCACATGCACGTTTCGTTGCTGCAACACAATACTCTGTAATGGCAAATATGGCGTGACACGCTTGACTCGGAAATCTGGAGTTTCACCTCGAAGCCGCTTTCTAAGAATATCATAAAGACACAACTCAGGACCAGCTGTAATAGTAAATCCATAACATAGGGTTCCTGTGGTAATTTGCCACAGGTATCCCAACCACAAACTTAACTTGTTTCTAATATATCTTGAAGTATCATTGAAATAAAGAGAACTCCAGTGATTAGTGGTACATCTTACGCCAGAGGGGGAGGGATGGGGAAGGAAATTGTCACCATTTTGGAAAAACTTTAAATAACGAACCTCGGCATATTCAATATAATGAATCAAAGTCAAACTAAAAGCAAAAACGAAATATAAAAATATCATTAAACTAAAAATGAAACAACTTTTTCCGTTTCAACTATTTTTCTAGGTTGAATTTCCGATTGAAACAAAAATTGAAAGTAAGAGATCAAATGATAAAGAAAGTGTCACAAATAGTCACTCAAAAAGATATCAACAAAAGATGATTGAAAAAGCAACGCCATAGAAGGAGTCGTGAAATATGATGCAACATCTACCACTCAACCCCCCCCCCCTCCCCTGGGGAAACAATTTTTCATTCAAATAAAACTTGGGGGAATCCTGTTTTTCTCTCACTCTGATCAAGGCAAAGTACATTGCTGCTCACCCCTTCCCCCCTGGGGAATTCGGCTTTCATTTTCACTCTCCCCGAGGAAAAAATCCTCCCAACTCCTCCCCCCATAGCAGAGGCAGGTCACTCTCTTGCCCTTCGGCTTATGAATTATAAGGAATGAAGAGAATTGAATACAAATTTGAAAAGAGATGCTTATCTGGACATTTTCACCCAACCCCACTCCCCTTAGAAGTACTTTTTTTCCTTCCCACTTGGGATAAATATAAGATATTTGATATCAAAGATTTCTCCACTCATTGTATGATTAGAAAACGTGCCTTGTGGCCGAGCACGCACATTGTTTAACATTGTGTAGACTAAGAGGTCCACACCTCATCTCAAGTGTCTCTTACATGCCTAAAGTTGAAAAGGCAAGAAAAATAAGATTAGAATGATCTTGATTCTCACTGAAGCTGTCCAGGGGAACTTATAATTTGATAAACTGCCAGGTCTTTTTGTCTCAGAATACAAGCGAAATTGCGCAGTTGAAGATTGTCTTCTGTGAGATCATAAACAACCGTGCGACAACAGTCTACTTGTAGTTGCCAATGGAAGAAATAATTTGACCTTGGGCATTCATTTGAGTTCTGTCTCGTTGGTATTTTTACCAGTTTTGCGTGCTTTTAAGAGGAAGTTGTACAGCAATTCCTGTCCTTTGCTATTTTATATTTTCGTATTTGCTTTGCTAATACGTGCTAATTTAATTTTTCAAAAACCATTCAAAACATGACAGCGAAAAGTCCATAAATAGTTTTGAAGCATCCTTGAAATAGAGACAGAAAAAGACAAAAAAAAAAAAACTAGATGGTTGTAAGAAGCAAAAGCGACCGCACTAAAACCAGGGAAAAACGAGCAGGTTTTGTACAAAACAGTCAAAACAAGATTATATTTTATGGTAAAAAGCCTTAATCTCCCTCACTGTTTGTTTAGTCTTTATCGGAAAGGTGCCGTCATTGCTTGAGGCATCGTGTCTTACGTACAGCGCAGACAACTTTATTATAACATTTATATCTGGCGCCAAGGAAGTCATCAGTAACTTGTGTCAATACAAAAATAATTTGCAGGTTTAATGGTACATTTTCAACTCAAATTGAGGAATTCAGGCTATACCAGGAAGAACGGATTTTGTTTCAGAAAACCTAGATGAAAATGGCTTAAAATAGCCTGGTGTAGATATGAAATCAGCTGGGAAAGGTAATATGATTGATGACAATAAAAAAAACTAAATATCTGCAAGAGAAAAAAATGTTACAATGTAACACATTATATAATACTGATGTAAACGAAATAAAGATGTGGAATAAATAAAAATAAAAATAACAAGTTTCAGCATAGAATAAAGAAAGTAGTTAATGAAAGAAGAACTGAGAACAATAACAACATGTACAAGCACCGAAGAAGAACAAGAAGAACAAAAAGAAGACCAAAGAGGAGAAGAAGCACACTGAGGAAGAACACTTAAAGAAGAAGGAGAATAAGAAGAACAAGGAAAAGAAGAACAACAAGGAGAAGAACAACAAGAAGAAGATGATAGTTATAATGATAATAGTCTTTATTAATTCACGAGATAAAAGCACATATCTTTAATATGTTCCAAATATAAATAAATAGTGTAAGATGACGATGAAGAGAAAGATGATGGTCGAAGCAAAGTAGTCATTTGTCCTTGGGCAAGTGTGTTTCAGCAGTACCACATCAGTCAGCTAAGTGAATCATTTAAACCCATTTAACATCCGGAAACTCAAGACCTACTTTAGTCCCATTGTTTAAGCAAAAGAAAAAGGATAGTTGACAGAACTGAAAGAGCTGTCCATTTGACAAATTTACATTTTATTGTTAAGCCCAAAGGGAAACATGTGCACCATTGATTCTGTTTATTTGCCTATTGTTATTTCATAATATGCATTGTGTACGTATATGTCATATATAAGTGATACATAGTCTCATGAAGCGCATTTACCAGCTAACCAGCCTACTAGCTACAACATTGGATCTGAAACAGCTTCAGTTCTCTTCAAAACGACCTGAATTAATTCATCTTGAAGACCTTTTTGAAGAAAAAAAAAAAACACTTACTAAACAAGCCCGCGAAAACTTAAAACTTTTCCAATTTTTGGAAATACTTCAAGAGATTTCTGAAGAATTCCTAGGTTCATTTTTGTTGACGTCTCTTAGTGAAGTGGTAAGGTTACACTGAGTCAAAGCATGGCGGACATGAGGATTAGTCTCGTCTTGTTTGTCCTAGTTTGTGTCGTCAACCCGAGAGGTATGTATGTCTAAATATACAGACGAAGTTTTTCATTCTTCATAGTTTATATATGTACTAGAGCAGTGGCTAGCTGCTATCCATGGATGGCCGGCATGACTCGAGCTCTCTGTCACCGCTTAAGGAGTGCGGTTAAGGAGCTCGTAGCATCGATCTCTTAGCAATTGCTAACCCCAATTTCACCCGCGATGCATACAGTATAGATTTAATTTACGGCCATTGACCAATGTGCATGTTAGAAATAATCACAAACAGCAACCTATGAACAAGTGTTAGCAGCTTGAAGGATCAGTAAAGAGTACCTTAAAAGAGTACCTTACCACTACCTTTAAAACAAATTAGTGCTCATCAGTCATTTGCTAAGAAACTCAAAATATTTTTGTTAGAACTCCAGAATTCCTCGAAAGAAATTTAAAGCCTCTGGTAAAATAACTTAATCAAATATTTCTCAACTCTCCTAATCTTATTTAAAATTCAACATGTATACTTATTTCTTTCTTTATAAAGTTATGTAAATTGTTATATTTATTATTGTTGTGTGTACTAGCTCATCTAAATGTAACTCATAATGTTAGTATCTAACTAGAAAACCTAACGGTTAATTTAAATACTGAACATTTCAAAAAATATAACTATATTTCTGCTTAAAAAAACAAAAACAAAAAATAGTAAAATATATATATATATATATAAGCAAAATATGCATATATGTAATTATATAAATATATATAGAAATGTGAATAAAAAGTATTGTATTGTATTGTATTGAGTAGCTCTTTGCTATTGCTCGATAAATACGAATGGAAGTGTTGATTTTCTAATCCATCCATCCATCCATCCATCCATCCATCCATCCATCCATCCATCCATCCATCCATCCATCCATCCATCCATCCATCCATCCATCCATTCATCTTTTCATTCCACTCTTTCATCAATCTTTAATCGATCGACTAATATATAATTCACCTTCATGTTCTTTTTTCAGCCTTCTGTCTGCAATGCTATGTTTGCAAGTCCAAGGTTTCCTTTGAGGACTGTGAAAAGAACATGTCAATAATGCGGTGCAATCACCCCGTACTCAATGTGTGCCTTATAGCCCACCGAGCCTTTGTTCATCCGAACGGACAACGAACCAAAGAATTCTACAAAACTTGCTTTAATGACGAGGACTGTACCGAGAAAAGCTGTAAAGACACCGATGACATAGTAAAAGGAAGATGGTGTGAGATCCAGTGTTGTAACACATCGCTATGTAACTCCGGTGTCACGCCATGGGCAAAGAAATATATGCCTCGGACAATGCGCCAGGTTGGTGGGGGAGTAGGTCACGTGACATGTACTTCAACCAATCAGATTGCTATTATGCTGTTGGTTGGTTTGGTGTTCGTGTTCTAGCTTGTCAGCGGGAATATCATCAAGCATGCGCGAGATCATTAGTACATGTAGAAAACATCCGAACTTGATCACAAAATAGTTCAGCGGTAATCGCATAAAGCATGCGCAGTATGAGACGTTGAATCCTCGTTCCCAGTTCCTTTGTTCCTTCAAGAGAGTAGAAATTACCTTAGAATGGGCAGCATGGTGTTCCTTGATTACAGGCTCGTTCAACAAAGGTATCATTCACAAATATTATACCAATAGTAAAACTAAAAATCGGTCCACCTTCAACAATTAATACAAACTTATACATCGTGCGTGGCAAAAATACTTTTTCTCAGGAACTTCATGGATTAAACTTGAAGAGTTTTTTTCATGCAGTATAATCAGAGGGAAAAAAATATGAAGGACTCTCTTCGTAGCACCCACTAGAACTGTAGTTATGGACATAAATATCGATTTTAACTGAAAAAAATCAGTAATCTTAACTTGCTGAGATGGAATGCCGAAACTTCAGAATAGATTTGAAATAGTGAATTTTGATATTACTTTTTTGTAGTAAAAGACAATAAGAAATGTGTATAGTTATTACCCGTGTATTATGAAATATCATAGGAAAATAATTCTTTACCAACTTTTAAGTTGAATGGTGAGACAAAACCGGGTAATTTGAGGAATTGAGGGTTGTAAATATAAATATGTATTACAAAAAATATTTTCCAAAAAATCAGACAGCAGATATCAGATTTACACTTTATTGCCTTCAAACAATTGTTTTTCTAGTCGAGGCATTTGGGTCAACAATACAATAAATGTATAGAAACTGACTCAAATGCCGCGACTTGAAACAATTGTTTGAAGGCAATGGAGTGTAACTCTGATATCTGCCATGTTGGTGTACTTAGAAATTTCTAGTAGAAATGAATACGTCGAATGAATACAAATAATTATCAAAAAAACGAAAGAGCTCAAATAGATTAATATTTCATTAAAATACATTGAGCTGAAGCTAAGAACTACAAACCTCATCAATATCGAAAAAGAATTCACTTAATCAATGTAAAAAATGATTTTTTAATGGAAAAATTATGTTACAAAGATGAAAAAGCATTTATGTAAATAAAACGCTGATTTTTTAAGATGTTTGTCATGTGATTTTCAAGTGCGCGCCATGTGGACGCCGCTAAAACTGCTGAAAGTTTCGTTTTATTTTTACTACGCTTTCGTTTTTGCCAACCACAGTTTCTTTTAGAACTGACACGTTGGAAAGTATTATAACAGCAATGTCATTGTCAACTTGTGTATAACGGTACTCCCTGACTGTTTCGGCAGCCAAAAAACATCTTGGTCTCGATTTTGACTTGACTTTTAAAGCGAATCTCGTCAAAAGGATGTAGAAAAACAGTTGGACATTCTGAAGTAAATCTCTGGCACCGAGAAACCAAGCAAACAATAAATAAATACGCTGAAATAAATAGCGATGGCAGCGACCTTGTGTCAGCCTGTCGCGACTACAGGATTTAAACCACCCATAACATCCAATCACATTATCATATTTTATAAAAAATCTATTATTCGAGTAAACAAACTTGTTGACATTGAACAATAGATTGGTCGTCTTGTAAATCTCACCTGCTCTGCACGCAATAATAATCGGCATATCCTGAATTACTTTCCAAAGATTTAGCGATTAAAAGTTCATTAATGGTTAACAAAAATACAAGGTAGCCCGGATTGAATTTAGTAGCCAAGTAGCCACTCGCTCAAAAAAAGTGCAAAAGAGCCCACAATATTTGTGGTCAGCGGTATTAGTCAAAAAGAAATTGTTTGACTTGCGATTAAAAGTTTACATCAAATCAACCAATCACGTCCTTTGTTGCTTTCAGCCGACAATGGTTTGATATGATTATAGATATGAAGACTAGATCTTTATGAATTATTACGCCAGCAGCGCGTAGTAAAGAGTGCAAGGCAGTAAATATTGACGTACTCATATCTCAGTCTTTGAATGAAAAATCTATGAGAACTAACAAAAATGTGCTGCAAAGGTATCTTGATTACTCTCGTCGTTATGATGGTAGTCTTCCATCAAGGTGAGTACAAGCTCGATTTTTTTTTTATTATCAACAACTGAGAACTTTCATGGTCTGGTCAAACTCGGGACATGGCTAACTCACAGATCAAACCCTGAAACAACCTCTGGCCTGATCTAAGTCAGGGCATGGTAAACTCACAGATAGAATTGGAATTTAGCTTGTTGGGTTTTGCGGAGGGAGAAATACGCGGGAACTTAGAGAAAATCCTTCGAATCAATGGAGTGACCAAATAAATTCTGGTCACGTTTGATAGGGTCTACAGAAATTGAACCCAAGGACCCAAAGGTGAGAGACAACACCCTAGCTTGATTCCTAAGATTCAGCCCGGTCCAATCTCCATCAAGTTTCATTCATTCAATGAGTGTGGTCTTGAATCAGTGCAAACTAGATCATTACAAAGACTTGATATGTGGTGTTAGCTCTGATGTCACAACAGATGTCACACTTCAAGGGCATTACCCTTTACTCAAGGGTTTTCCTCCCGATTCATCGGAATTCCCTCTTTCCGTAAAAACTTAATTGCACTCTAATATCAATTGCAATTTGATCCGTAAGTTAGCCATGCCCTGTCGTAGATTAGCCCAGAGGTTAATTGTTTCAGTGTTTGATCTGTGACTTAGTCATGCCCTGACTTAGATCAGTCCAGAGGTGTTTCAGGGTATCGATTAAAAATTTGAAGCCGTTTTGTTTCATGGCTCGATCTGACAGATAAAATAAAAAAAAACTTTTTTTTTAATGTCACATTAGTCACTTGTTGTTGAGAGAATTGTTATTTTATAATTCTGTTGTGATTGTTTGTTTAAGGTTTTGGTCTGAGCTGCTTTGACTGTTATTCATATGATTCATGGGAACAATGTGATAAAGCATTAACGAGGACGGACTGCACGGTGAGATTTGGCTCGAAAAAGGTTTCTTGCATAAAATCTATAAGGTAAGATGGTGATACTGTAGAGAAGAGTCGAAGATAACATGTGTGGGGTCCTCGTCGACGATGGACGACGATACGGCGGCCATCTTGGATCGCAAGGCATTATGGGGCTGCAATGAGGCCAAACAAAACAAAGATGGCGGAAGATATATAGAGTTTCTTGTGTTTGTCTTTCTTTCATGGGTAAAAGAAATCGATTTGCCTTCTCATTTCACCTCTTGTCAGATATTGTCTTGTGATGAACTGTTTATTTGCCACCAGCTGGGCGCCTCATAATGCCTTGCGAAACAAGATGGCCGCCGCATCATCAAAGCAGCCCACTCCTTCCAGGTTACCGTGACACGTAACGCTAGCTCCTCGTGACTAATATCGTCAAAAAATAATAATTAATTTATTGTGTTGTTAATGACAGATATACAAAGAAAAGAAACAAGCAAGAAGAATGGGTGTACATGAAAAGGTGTTTCGAAACAGAAAAGTGTAACAAACAATTCTGTAGTAAATACATAGATGATATGGAACGGTTTGAGAACAACACTGCTATTGGGTGCAATGTTAACTGTTGTAAGGATAAGGATTTCTGTAACGCTGGGAAAAAAGAAGACTTGTCATTGTACATGGTTACCCTATTATCCTTAAGTTCAATGTCTTTAGCTTTTTTCTGAAGATTAGCATAAAAATCACAAGAAAATGATTCTGAATCACGTGACGACGAATCTCGTGCCACGTGACCACGAACCTAGTGTCACGTGACTGTGAATCGCAATGCATTGTGGGATTGATTTTCAGACTGAAGAAATTCATGGCAGCCATTTCATGTAATTATTTTTGAAAGTGATGCACAATGCATTGTGGGATTTAAGAATCGTGGACACTCATGGCAGCCATCTTGGTGGACAAGGTCTCTGAATGAAAAGAGAGATTTTTTGTCCCACAACTGATGGCTGCCACGAATCTGATTTAATACTTACTTGACCGTTTATATAGTATTGTTGTTGTTGATATATTCTCCCACTCGGCTGATCAGTAACTGAGGGAGGGATGTGACATTCTTCTACTAAGGAGGGGAGGGGGTGATGTACATAGAATATTTCGTTTATTGTGACGTTGTCAAAGTGTTTTATATTAAAACTTTTAAAAATCGTATCCAAGAGTTCTCTCTTTTAAAATGTACACCAACATGACGGGGGATGATTTTCCCCATTTTTTTATTATTATTATTTTTTTATTTGTAGAATTTATGACGTATTTCCGTGAAGTCTAATCTTCATATAAATGTCGTCACACTTCAATTTGAACTGGGATACCTATGGAATTAATTTCAGGATTCCTGTGGTAAATTTCTTTTGGGTTACCTGTGGTTTTCGCTACTCTTTGTTATAACAACCATTTTAATTGGTTGCAAATTGGGTTGCTCAGCATGTAACAATATCTATGATTGGTACAAATGATGGAGATGCAACATATCTAAAAGCACTTTCCAAAGAATTAGAAAATAAAACTTCATTATTGGTTGATAACAGACAAGATATCCCGGATTTTTCAGCCCTCGAAAACCACCTCCTAAAGAAAATCGCACTAGAGTCCACGATATATGTTGTCAGCAGTATTAGCCAAAAAGAGCGTTTTTTTTTTAACATGTGGCTGAATAAGAGTTTATATCAAATCAACCAATCACGTCCTTTGTTATGTTTAGCTGACAAAGGTTTGATATGATTACTGTGTATTAGTAAAGATATGAGGACTATAGCTCGTTAACATAATTTCAGTTGATGAACAGCCGCCGTGCTTTCATAACTCAGTCTTTGAATGAAAAATCTATTAGAAGCGACAAAAATGTGCTGTAAAGGTATCTTGATTACTCTCGTCGTTATGATGGTAGTCTTCCATCAAGGTGAGTACAAGCTCGATTTTTTATCAAACCCTGAAAGAACAATCCGCCAGGGCAGCTAGGGCTTACAGTCACAGATCGAACCCTGAAACAACCTCTGTCAGGCTGATCTAAGTCAGACACGGCTAACTCACAGATAAAACCCTGAAACAATTCGGGGATGATGTAAGTCAGGGCACGGAATGATAATAGAGCATTGTTCCTGCTTCGCATTGGAAGTAAAGGACTTCATCATCACACCACCAGAATGCAAAATAGTGGAGTTTGAGAACTTCCAGAAATTCCTTCAGTGGTGCAGGAGCAAAACCATAAGACACTTTGAAAGAAAAGTTTTAATTTATGATAAAATGAATGGAATGGTTTGAATCGCTAGAAGTAAAATCCAATCTTTGTAATATTTCGACAACAATGCAATGTGATGGTTCATTTCTAGACAAATTCATAACTTTGTTTTTAAAAAGAATTGATAAGTTATTTTTTACCATACAGACGGTTATCTGATGGAACATCGATATTAGGTGGTTATTTGATTGTCAATAATATTTACCATTCTTAGCCACAACCTAAACCAATACCATCTGTTTTAAAACTTAGGACAAAGGTAGTGCGAGCTTTATATATACAAAATATAAATAGGAAATCAGGTATAACTATAGAACCATAGGATCCAGGATTTTGTTCAGGGAGGGGTGCAATCCTCGGAATCAAAGAAGAAAACATGATCTCTTATTGGGTATCTTCAAAATTGAGGGGA
Source organism: Anthopleura sola (assembly GCA_023349425.1). Taxonomy (NCBI): domain Eukaryota; kingdom Metazoa; phylum Cnidaria; class Anthozoa; order Actiniaria; family Actiniidae; genus Anthopleura; species Anthopleura sola. Next base: position 213,695 of record JALHLI010000020.1, on the reverse strand, counting down.
AACGTTGCTCGGGGGGGGGGGGGGGGGAGGGGTGCGCTTCCCTGCATCTCTCCCCTGGACCCTCCACAGATATAAGCTCGTTTTCACACTGAATCAACTTCACTTTGGAGTTAGAAGACCAGGTCTAAGGCTGGAGCTGGAGTTGAGCTAGAAAGCACGGACCTAGCTAAGTATGGATAAATGGTCTAGTAAGGAGATCCTTCTAAAAATCACACCTGCTGAGGGAACGGTTTGAAGGTTTTGCTTCAGGGCTTGATAAAATAAAAGGTTTACTTTTGAATGTCACATTAGTCACTTGTTGTTGAGAGAATTGTTATTCTATAATTCTATGATTCTATGATTGTTTGTTTAAGGTTTTGGTCTGAGCTGCTTTGACTGTTATTCACATGATTCATGGGAACAGTGTGATAAAGCATCAACGAGGACGAACTGCACGGAGAGATTTGGCTCGAAAGAGGTTTCTTGCATAAAAGCTGTAAGGTAAGACTTGATGGTGATACTGTAGAGAAGAGTCGTAGATAACATGTGTGGGGTCCGTGCCGACAATGGACGACTTCAACGATACGGGGGCCATCTTGGATCGCAAGGCATTATGGGGCGGCAATGAGGCAAAACAAAACAAAGATGGCGGGAGATATATAGAGTTTCTTGTGTTTGTCTTTCTTTCATGGGTAAAAGTGGTCGATTTGCCATCTTATTTTATCTCTTGTTAAATATTGTCTTGTGATGAACTGTTTAATTGCCACCAGCTGGGCGCCTCATAATGCCTTGCGAAACAAGATGGCCGCCGCATCATCAAAGCAGCCCACTCCTTCCAGGTTACCGTGACACGTAACGCTAGCTCCGCGTGACTAATATCGTCAAAAAATAATAATTAATTTATTGTGTTGTTAATGACAGATATACAAAGAAAAGAAACAAGCAAGAAGAATGGGTGTACATGAAAAGGTGTTTCGAAACAGAAAAGTGTAACAAACAATTCTGTAGTAAATACATAGATGATATGGAACGGTTTGAGAACAACACTGCTATTGGGTGCGATGTTGACTGTTGTAAGGATAAGGATTTCTGTAACGCTTGGAGAAATATAACAAAACCAGCCTCGTCCCCACCTGTGCGTGAGAGGGCCCTGGGAACGAGGTTGAAACAAGAATTGTCGTTTCACATGGTTACTTCCATTTCTTTAGCTTTTTTCTCAAGTTTAATATAAGAATTATGAGAAAAGGATCCTGACTCACCTGAAGACGAATATAGTGTCATGTGATCACGAACCTAGTGTTACGTGACTGTAATGTGCAATGCATTGTGGGATTACATTTCGAATTGACAGATAAGGGACCGTTCATTATTTATGGGAGAGGGGGGGTGGGTGATTAAATGGGGGGTCTCGAAATTTTTTTAAGCCTGAAAAGGGGGGTCTTGAAAATCTTTTTGAGCTATTAGGGGGGGACTTGAAATAAAAATAGTAATGAAATAAATAAGCAAAATAGCATATGGCACATTTTGAGAATTTTTTTTTTTTTTTTTTTTTTTTTGGGGGGGGGGGGGGGGGGGGCTCCGAAATATTTGTATTTGAAATAAGGGGGTCATTGAAAAAAAAAATGTTTATTGTGGGGGGGCTCTGAAAAAAAAAGGTGCCTTTGCTAATTAATCACCCACCCCCCTCCCCCCCATAAATAATGAACGGTCCCTAAATAGATAGATAGCCAGCTAGCTAGCTAGCTAGCTAGATATATAGATAGATAGATAGATAGATAGATAGATAGATAGATAGATAGATAGATAGATAGATAGATAGATAGATAGATAGATAGATAGATAGATAGATAGCGAGATAGATAGATTTATCATATGATTATCAATGAAATACCTATATTTCTTTATTTCAAAAATTTGATATTTTCACATGTGAAAATATATTACGACTACAAGTTGATATTAAATGCATGGTGGGATTGATAAATGGTGGTGAAGCATGACGACCTTTGTTATCTTGAACGCTCCTTTACTAGGTTACCTGTGTAATTGGTCTTACTTCATGCTCACCATATCACAGATACATTCCGCTTCATGGGTTCGTGGAAACTACTCTATTAACTTTTATATATATTATACTTCAAATTATATATCATTTTATATATACATTTTTATTTTTATATCTATATATTCTTTTACTGAGGACCCTTCCTAAATCACTTCGTGCATTGGCTACCTCATTAAAGATTATTATTATTCCTTTATTCTTATTTCTCAGCAAGAAATGAACATGCATGATTAAATACAGGTATATATATTAATTCATTGCGGGATTCCTGTGTAAGTCTATTTTGGGTTACCTGTGGTTTTTCCACACTTTGTTATAACAACGATTTTGATTGGTTAATAAGGTATTCTTAGCATATAACAACCCCTGTGATTGGTGCAGTTGTGAGTATAAATATAACCACGCGGTTTATCTTCTTCGGACACAGCGAAGCCTTGCTACGGAGCAACGAACGGGGAAGAGTCATGTTCTGCTAGTTTTAGAGAACATTTCTTCTCAACAACTTTATGTTGGCTCTGGGGAAAGTCCCCGGACCTGAGGCAGAGAGTGCCAGCCGAGAAGGTGCCAGTTTTCATCGCGATTCATTTTGGCGAAGAAGCGACTGCTGAGCCACGAAGAGCGAGGAAGATGTCTTGTCGAAGCACAGTTATGCGGGGTCATCTCTTCATGGTCTACGATCTGATGGAGATGTGAACTCGACGGGGCTTACTTTGCTGTGTCCCAAACATTTTTACATTTGAGAAAGTCAATGATCTTTATGCTATGACTTGTGTGCGAGATGAATCCTATGCGTTCATCTAGTGCTACCACGTGCTAGTTGAGCAATACTCAACTCCATAAATTCTATATCCCCTCTTCAATCCTCTTCAATATCGATAAACTACCAAGTATTTCAATCGATTTTGCCCTTAATGTCCTTGGTTAACATTTCCCCGATACCTTACCATCGCTTTTGTAGGAATACGGGGTCCAAGGGTCAGTTTCAGCTAAGCTTTTGCAATCATCCTCATCAATGTCGGTTTGAATCAAAAGAACACTCATTAATACGATCACGGCTTCATGATTTTAAAAATGCTTGTAAAAAGTAAGGATTACTTCTACTTTGCTAAGGATGGAAGTGGATTGTACTTTTAAAACTTGCTTTAGATTCATATGGCAATTGTCTTTATTATTACACATTTCTTTACAAATCTCGACCACAAATATCAGAGCCATGTATGGTCAGAATGATATCAATCCCTATCAATGCTCTGGCCAAATAAAACAAGTACAGTAGAACTTCAAACCCTGAAACAACCTCTGGGCTGATCTAAGTCAGGGCATGGCTAACTCACAGATAGAACCCTGAAACAACCTCTGGGCTGATCTAAGTCAGGACATGGCTAACTCACAGATAGAACCCTGAAACAACCTCTGGGCTGATCTAAGTCAGGACATGGCTAACTCCCAGATTGAATCAGGACATGGCTGACTCGCAGACGGAATTGGAAATTATTATTTTTTGGCTTTATCTTGGCATGAAAAATGGCTTCGTATAAAAACGACTTTTAACAGACAAAGTCAAGTATTTAAATCATTTCATTTTTCCTTTTGTCATAATTCAGACTTTTCTTTCAAAGTGTCTGATGGTTTTCCTCCTGCACCAGGGAATTTCTGGTTCTCAAACTCCACCATTTTGCATTCTGGTTGTGTGATGATGAAGTCTTTTACTTCCCATGCGATGCTGCCATCTTTAAGCAGGAATAATGCTCTATCGTCAGCAACAATATATCTAAAATAATTGAAGAGACAAGAATTGTTAAAGATTCTAGGATGTATACTCACTTACAAAAATATATACTTGTGAACAAATGGAGTATGATTTAGTATTGTTCAGGTTATTGAAGCACACAGCCCCAACTCTTGCAATGCTGACTATGTAGTGTTCATCTTCCAACATCCATCCATATTTCAACAAATACACAACAAGACAGTGATAGCACTTAGTGATAGCCATTTTTCTTTGAAGAGGGAGGACAACTGGAGAACCTGGAGAAAAACCCTCAAATGACGGGCTAGAAATCTAACAAACTCTGCTCAAATGTGATGCTGAGTCCAGGAATCAAACCCGAGACCCCAGAGATGATAATTAAGGTTGGAATTTCTGCACCATGCAGGTCTTATTGTAATAATCATTATTAATTTTGTAACATCTATCAATAACTATTGTTACAAACCTTTCCACTTGTAAGTGTGCATTATGCAGACTCGTCTGCCATCTTGCCGTTATATCTTCAGTTCTTTTCCTTGTTGGGTTGTTAGCGATTGATGCAAACATCATGAGTGTTTTCCCTTTTTTGGCCATTTTGACGAAAGCCATTGGGTCATCCTTCATTTTGCTTGGGTCAAATGCTGGCATCTGTGGCTTTGGTTTGCGGGGATCATCGTCATCATATTTATCATCATCATCTTCATCTTCATTATCCTTTTATGAATTATAAACAGAAGAAGAAATTAAAAATAATTTGGAAGTTCTAGAGAATATCTCAACCTCATGGAGGGATGAGCAATATCCAATACTAGTCCTGGTATGGATATTTTCTGGTACTACACAATATACCCTCCTCAGACCCTCCCCACCCCTTGGAAATTCCAATCCCCCTCAATGGGGGAGGTATGGATATTTTCTGGTACTACACAATATACCCTCCTCAGACCCTCCCCACCCCTTGGAAATTCCAATCCCCCCTCCATAGGGGAGGTATGGATATTTTCTGGTACTACACAATATACCCTCCTCAGACCCTCCCAACCCCTTGGAAATTCCAATCCCCCTCCATGAGGAAAGTGCTTTTTAGTTATAATATCTATGTGTATTAAGTGAAAATATATTGTTGGTTAATTTATAAATTAATAAAAAAATCATGTTGTAATTAAGAATTAATGTGAAGTAAACAAGACAAACATTTTCAAAATGTACCATTTTTTAAACAGTTTTGTGCAAAAATATTTAAGCAAGAGCAAAATTAAGCTATATGCAATGTCTGTATACGTCCCTAATTGATGAAAATGAGGAAAAAACCTGCGATATATATATAAAATTGGTGTGTTTTTAGTAAATAAAATGTACGCTTACATCCCACTGATCCAGAAGTTTTTCCATATCTGCTTCAGAATAATCTAGAATATTCTTTCCTATTTTCTCTTTGGATTTTGCGTCTTTGTCCTGTTTTGTGTTCTTGTTTTTCTCAGAGGATGAGGAGCAAACGAGTACGAATATTATAATAAAAAAGACAAGAGAAATACGAACAGTCCAAGACTTTGATACATCCGCCATCTTGAATTTCTGTAAAACCGGAAGTAGCGCGCACTGGACCCTGGGATTTCTTCAGTAGGTTTGTCATATGACGGCGACCACCAAAACATGGCTGGAGAATAGGTCTATCAAATGGAGGCTGTAAAACCCAGAAAAAAGCACAGGAAGAAGAATAAAAATGCTGCTACAGAGTCTATAAAGACCGAGGAAGATAGCAAAACTATTCAAGGTTTGACAAGTGTTGTAATTTCTCTGATATTTTGATTTTTATGTCAGTAAAGTTGTTTGATTATTGGAATTAATGAGATAAGCTTGAGCTTAATTAAAACATTTTTAGGGGATTCTTTAGAAACTGAGACAAAAGAAGAACAGCTTCATGAAGAGCAAGACGTTGCTGCTTCAAATGTAGCTGCAAAACACGAAGAAGATAATAAAAACGTGGATGAAACTGAGACAGAAGAAAGTTCAAATTTTACATTTGGTCTAGACTCTGCAGAAGCCAATGAGGGAACTGAAAGAGACACAGATTTATCAAAAGAACAATGCATTGAATCAAAAGATACCGAAATACCTAGTACTAATGAAGGAAATGAAATAACTCTACAAACTGAGGAAGTAAATTCTGAAATTCAAAGTTTTACTACAGATATTAATGAACTTAAAGAAGAATTGCCAAGCAATGGGAAAGAAAATACTGAACTGGGAAATGAATGGAAAGGACTTCCAGCTCCTGTGAAACAGGATGGGAATGAAGAAACAGAACACAATGAAATTGCAGTTCCAAAACATGAGGAAAAGGCTGAGTCAAAAAATGTAGAAGAGATTTGTGAAGAACAAAATGTTGCAGTAAAAACACAAACTCCTACCGAAACAATAATAAGAGATGAGAATAAGATAGAAGAAGAAGTGAAAGGTTTGGAAAAAGAAAAAGAACAGAAAGAAAGAGAGCAAGAGAGAAATAGAGAAATAAAGACTATTTATCCAAAACAAGAATCAGCATCTCACAAAGAAAAAGGTGAGTTCATACCTCAATCTATTTACCTTGATAAAGAATTTTCTCATCTAGCGGGGGATGTAAAGGTTCACAGTGATGCGGTATTGCCTTATTTTTGGTGCGGTTTTACAGTAATTTTAATTTTGACCTGCTGTATTGCGGTTCTACAAGGCTATGCAGTTTGGGGTTATTATAAATTTTATAAATGTCTTAGTAAATGCAAGGTGAAAACATTGCGATATTGCGGTTTTTTACTTTTATCTGTGCGATTTTGCAGTATTTGAACTCCCCTATCTATTCTTGAACATTCATAAAGGCACACCAAACTTAGCAGTTATTTTTACCATGTTTATTATTACTATTGATTGTTAATGAATTCTAATGTCAACTCTTCACACAGTAAAGAAATCCATCAAAGAACAGATTTTACTTGAGCCATTTACAGAAGATCAACTCAAGATTTTCTATTTCAATCCATTGTTGGAGCAGCTGCAGGGTTTTACAGACAGATTCCTTGTTGTAAGTGATCGATGATGGTGATGATTGGTGATGATGTCGATAATGATGGTGATGGTGTTTTTTTTGCTATTTTCAGATAGCGAAACAAGATAAACATGAATTCTATGAGTTGGTCAATACTTACTACAGGAGTAGAAATGCTGTTTCAGTAGCAGTTGAAGAATTTAAGGTACTTTGTATTCTAACTCATTAATTAATCACTGTCTAGGCAAGTACTTGACATGACGACCAACCCATACTTGGTCTTAATAACCAGCCAGTTGGCTCAGTTGGTTGACCATTAGACTCTTATGTGGGAGGTCATAGGTTCAATAGACCTCTTTACCTTGGGCGTACTGTTTTCCCATTTCAGACCATGTGTCATTCTCTTGAGAATAAGATTCTTTGTTTGAGTTGTATCCATATTCATATGTCTTCTAATGCACAAATGTTAAACAGTGAATTCAAAGGTTTTTATTTTTCCACACACAAAAATCAAAGAATTACAAAAATAGAAATAAGAATGAAGTGGAAAGGTGAGGGAGGTACAACCCAAGAAGGGTTAATAGACCTTTTTAGCTTCGTTGTTTGTTGTGCCCATTTCAGACCATGTGATGCCACTGGGAGTTGATTCTTTCATGTGTAAATATTTTAACAAAAGAACATTTCTCAAGGGAATGTCATGTGGTCTGAAATGGGCAATTTACATACGAAGCTGAAAAGGTCTATTAAGAAAGATTCTGCACCAAATTGAAACTCTATGGAATAACACATTGTCTGAAATGGGAAAAAATTATAACCGAGGTAAAGAGGTATATTACCAACACTCAGGGTCTAAAAACAACCGAGAATAAAGTACTGCCTTTGTAATAACATCTACAGATGGTTAGACATTCAAGTGGCTTGGCCAATGACCACTTTAAATGGCGGCCCCGTCTCTCCACGCTTCATCGTCACTAACCAATATATATGATTTATGTGAGATATAATTCATAGGTTTAGGCAGGGATGATGATGATGGTTTATGACAATAATAATTTGTTGCTATTATACTTTAGATTGTGGAGAAGGAATGTGATGGCAAGAAAGAACATTTCTGGATTAATAAAGATTTAACTGTCTCTGCACAAGTAAGACTCAGATTTTTATGTTATTACTCCTGTGGCTATTTGATATCTTCATAAATGCAAGTGGCTTGGATAGGGTCTGAGTAGTGTGTATGATCTTACTAAATTTTTAATGGGAAGCATGGGTGGCATAGTGGTGAGAGCATTTGCCTCTCATCTATGCAACCCTGGAGTGGCACCTGGGCTGTGGTGATGAGACAATTCTCAATGTTATTATAATTGTTTTCTTTAGGGGAAATGCCGAGATAATGTTACAGTAACACATACAGAGCACTACCAACAGGTTGAACTAAACAGTAGTGTGGTGGCTGAAATCACAAATCTACTTAAAACATTACGAAAGGCCCTTCATGAGGTAAAGTAACAGTTGAAAAGGTTGTCCTGGTGATAGCAGTTCCTTATAGAATTGTTTCCATGGTGATAGCAGTTCATTATAGAATTGTTTCCATGGTGATAGCAGTTCATTAAAGAAATGTTGCCATGGTGACAGCAGTTCCTTATAGAATTGTTTCCATGGTGATAGCAGTTCATTATAGAATTGCTTCCATGGTGACAGCAGTTCATTATAGAATTGTTACTATGGTGATATAAGTTCATGTTTTGTGTTGCAGACTCTTTGTCTTCAGATGTATACTTGTCAAACAGCACAGCTAAGAGTTAACTTGTACCTCTATGAGATGATCAATCATTCACCCATTCTTAGTAAAGTATTCTCTGAAGCACTTGTCGGAGGTATGTAATACTAAGGTATCAATGTACATTTATAAAATAACTATTATAAATTTTGCTTCCTGATTGGTTTGGTGTGCATGGTTTATGAGAGCATACAGCACTGCACACACGTTATGTTTCACCATTCATGTCACAAAGGAAAGCTATATTTATAATTTATTTATTCTCTACATGTTACTCTTTTCCTAAAACTCTCATTTTCTGCCAATTGCATGTGGTTATTGCATGGAAATGGCAAAATTCTCTCAGTTTACATGTGTTTCCCTTCTTAAAATGTTTCAATATCATCCTACTATTCCTTTGGTACTACAGGTCAATCACCACAAGAAATCACATCAGAGTTCCAGGCAGATGTCCAGAAATTGAGGGATTGTATCAGTGTACTGTTTATGTTTGTGAGGCAGCCGTTACAGGACCAGGAATTTGCTGATCATTTACATGCATGGATGAAACACTTGGTAAGAATGTTGTATCATCATTAGCTTCTCTGGCATCATCACCATCCTCATCAGCATCATCACCATCATCATCACCACCACCACCATCACCACCACCACTTTTATCATCATCAACATTATCATCATCACCACTACCATCATCATCACCATCCTCATCCTCCTCATCCTCCTCATCCTCATCATCATCATCATCACCATCACCACCATCATCATCACCATCATCATCACCATCATCATCATCACCGTCATCACCACCATCATCACCATCATCATCATCATCACCATCATTATCATCATCACCATAATCATCATTGTCATCATCATCATCATTGTCGTCATCATCACCATCATCATCATAACTGTTATCATCATTATCTTAATTTCTACAACTATAATTGGTTTTTAGTTTTTGGACTTGAGTTGCACTAAGTTTTCCACATTGATAATCATTGTTGACGACAACATTGTTATGTACCTTGCAGGTCTCAATACTACTGAGAGTAGCTACCCTTGCTGACTTGGTGTTTCTTGTCAATCATGTTATGCGCTGTCCGCCAGGGTTCGCCAGTAAGGTGGCCAGTTTTATACAGTTCCCAGTACCTCATTTCCATGGTGACATAAATGTGGTTGGTGAACAGTACCTCTGGGATAACCCTCTTGTTCATCACTTTGTTGCAATGTTAGCAGCGATACTTCTGCCGGTCAGGTGAGAACAGCTCAAGATATGAGTCTTGACTGACCGACTGACCGACTGACCGACTGACCGACTGACCGACTGACCGACTGACCGACTCACCGACTCACCGACTCACCGACTCACCGACTCACCGACTCACCGACTCACCGACTCACCGACTCACCGACTCACCGACTCACCGACAATCAAACAAATAAATAAATAAACAAAAAGACAACTAAAAAAAAACAAGAAAAAACTCTAAAGAAAAAGCAAAACAGAAAATATGTAAACAAAAGCAATTCATATTGTAAAGTCTCTTAAAGTGTTTTAATGAATTGCACCCATTTATTGCAGGGGTCGGGAAGAGTTCCTTCAGAGAATGATGACCAGAAGAAATGGTATTTTATCAAGATTTTCTTCATCAGTTTTAAACCTGTTTTTTTTCTTAGTACATAATTTTCATCATACTAAAAATGCAAATTATGATTGTAGGAACAATGAGGAGCATAAGTTGGACTCTGATAGATGAGGATGGTGAAGAGGTATGGAAAATGCAAAACCCAATAGTCAGATGAATTCTAATAGCCCACCTTCGATATATGCTCTTCACTTATCACTCACAAGTGTTTCAGTACGAGGCTCTGTGCTAAATTAAATGTATTCTTTTCTCCTGTCACAAACCACTGAGCATTATGCAAAAAGCCCCACACTGAAACCTTTGTGTGTGACAAGCGAAGCAGATCTTGAAGTGGGCTATTCAAGTGTACCTGCTGTACTGTAGCACCTGATACAGTACTTTCAAGCTCTCAAAATCCAGCACATTTTCCCTGCAAATCCTTGTAAGATTTTTGACTTTATATTTAATGCCATTTATTCATTTAGTTTCTGGGGTTCATTTTGACACAATAATTATTGCTCGATTTAAGGGGTGGGGTCCTGTGAGAATCAAGGAGGGGGGGTGGGGTCCTGTGAGAATCAAGGGGGGGTGGGGTCCTGTGAGAATCAAGGAGGGGGGGGTGGGGTCCTGTGAGAATCAAGGAGGGGGGGTGGGGTCCTGTGAGAATCAAGGAGGGGGGGGTGGGGTCCTGTGAGAATCAAGGAGGGGGGGTGGGGTCCTGTGAGAATCAAGGGGGGGTGGGGTCCTGTGAGAATCAAGTGTGTGGGGTCCTGTGAGAATCAAGGGTGTGGGGTCCTGTGAGAGTCAAGGGGGTGGGGTCCTGTGAGAATCAAGTGTGTGGGGTCCTGTGAGAATCAAGGGTGTGGGGTCCTGTGAGAGTCAAGGGGGGTGGGGTCCTGTGAGAATCAAGGGGGGTGGGGTCCTGTGAGAGTCAAGGGGTGTGGGGTCCTGTGAGAATCAAGGGGTGTGGGGTCCTGTGAGAGTCAAGTGTGTGGGGTCCTGTGAGAATCAAGGGTGTGGGGTCCTGTGAGAGTCAAGGAGGGGGGGTGGGGTCCTGTGAGAGTCAAGGGGTGTGGGGTCCTTTGAGAATCAAGGGTGTGGGGTCATGTGAGAATCAAGGGGTGTGAGGTCCTGTGAGAATCAAGGGGTGTGGGGTCCTGTGAGAATCAAGATTAAGGGATCCTGTGAGAATCAAGGGGTGTGGGGTCTTGTGAGAATCAAGGGGAGTGGGGTCCTGTGAGAATCAAGGGTGTGGGGTCCTGTGAGAATCAAGGGTGTCAATAAAAGGTAACATGTCAGTGCAAGTCGTTCATTGTAACCAGAGTGTTGCGGTTGTTTGTTGTACCAGGATGAGAATCCAGAGAACAGTTGGATGTTGTTTCAAGAAGGCGACCTTGTTGCTGTTTTTGGACAGTTTCCTTTTGATGCTTTCTTTAAACATTTGTTCAGAATGGATCCTTATTTGGATGGTAAGTGATGATGGATAGAATGAATATATTTCTAGGAGCAGGCATAGCTCAGTTGGTTAGTGTGCAGTCTTCAGATCCTCAGGATCCTCAGGATGTCCACATCTGTTTCTATTTCTCTCTGTTCTATATAACTTTAGCTTTGATATGATATACTTGTGCATAAAAGTATGAGAATACATTAAATGTGGTCATACTTTTGCTCGCCACGCTGTAAATGTCACTAATAAATATTAATGTAATCGCAGGTAACTACATGTCAGAGGGTCTGTACTGCATTGAGAAGACTTCAAGTCGAGATATCATGAGGATGTTGGCATTTGCTTCCTGTATTGTGAACATTATGGGAGCAGCTTTTGGAACCTACCAGAATGTACGGTATAGAGGGTTCGTCAAAAGGGTTGGTAGGACTATCAGGTAATGATATATAGTTGTCTTGTGTCTGCTTTTCCATTCATTAATCAATTTGTCCATCCGCATTGTCCATTGTCATTCCATCCATCCATCCATCCATCCATCCATCCATCCATCCATCCACCCACCCACCCACCCACCCACCCACCCACCCACCCACCCACCCACCCACCCACCCACCCACCCACCCACCCACCCACCCACCCACCCACCCACCCACCCACCCACCCACCCACCCACCCACCCACCCACCCACCCATCCATCCATCCATCCATCCATCCATCCATCCATCCATCCATCCATCCATCCATCCATCCATCCATCCATCCATCTATTGATTGTGATATTTGTTTTTTTCTTCCTGTAGACAAGTTGTTCAATATGTGCTTGATCACTGGTCTAACTATCGCAGCTGGAGGATGGACATGTGTCGGGAAACGTACACTTCTATCCCTGATATGTACTCACTAGAAGAACAGTTCTCACTGCAAAGACTACAAACTGAAGTTGATCAGTTTTTCATGAAGGCCACACAACAAATCATATGTGCACACAAGTAGGTGATGATGATTGTGTTGATGATGGGGATGATGATGATGCTAGTGATGATTGATGATGATGTTGATAGTGATGATGATGATGATGATGATGATGATGATGATGCTAGTGATGATTGATGATGATGTTGATAGTGATGATGATGATGATGATGATGATGATGATGCTAGTGATGATTGATGATGATGATGCTAGTGATGATTGATGATGATGATGCTAGTGATGATTGATGATGATGATGATGATGATGATGATGATGATGATGATGATAGTGATGATGATGATTGTGTTGATGATGGTGATGATGATGCTAGTGATGATTGATGATGTTGATTATGATGATGATTGTAATCATGATGATTATGGCTGATGATGGTGAAAATGTTTGTGATGATGATGATGGTGATGATGATGATTGTGATGATGCTGTTGCTGATGCTGCTGATGATGATTGTGATAATGATGGTAATGATTAAGGTGATGATGATTGTAATGATTGATAAATCAATCCATTATTGTATCATCAGTCTTGGTGCATGGCAATTTCTTGCTGGTATGCCATTCAAAAGTGTGTCATCACCAACACTGTGGACATTATTCTGGGCACTGCACACAGACCTGCGACAGATGATACCAGTATTGACAACAAATGGCCAACAATGCACCGGAGAGCATGAATGGCAGACACGACTGCAAGGTAAGAAATTTGTCATGAAATTTTCCTTCATTGTTTTTTTTAACATCAACATCATTACTATCGTCATCATCATTACCATTGCCATTGTAATGATCATTAATACCAACCACCATCATCAACACCATCTTCCTTATCATTGCCATCATCAGCATCATCACTATCATTAACATCATCATTGTTATCATCATTATCATTGTTGTTATTGTCATTAATGAAAATCATCATCTACAGCAAATTTTCATGATGATTTCATTATATACACCTACCGGTATTTCAATAAAGGTTGTTGCAGCCAAAAGCAACTTTCAGCTTGGACAATCTTTTTTGAAATAGTTGTATATATCTATATAAACATTGTCAAATACTATTTCAAATTGACCATGGGTTCTATTATATTTTCTTCAGAATTACGAAGTGAGTTTACAGATCAACTATCTCACATGTCACAATCAGAGGCAGTTTTTCTATTAACAACCTTTGCTAACATGGCAACCTCCAGAGAATCTCATGAGAAGGACTTTATTGAGGCTATTACACTGGAAGTCTTTGAGGTACTGTACATGGTTTATTGTCTGCTTGTTTTCATCATCGCTATCAGTCATCATCACTAGCATCATGTATCAGCATCACCATCACCATCATCATCATCACTGCCATGTTCACCACCATCATCATCACCATCATCACCACCATCACTACCCTCTTCACCACCATCATCATTACCATCATCACCACCATCACTACCCTCTTCACCACCATCATCATTACCATCATCACCATCATCACTACCATCATCATCACTATCGCCATCATCACTACCATCATCATCACTATCATCACCATCATCACCATCACCATTGTCATCATTGTCGTTGTCGTTGACATCATTTTTTTTACTTTACTTTCAGGTCTCTTTCATCTCAGATCAAACCCGAGAATTTTGTTCCAAAACAGGACGAGATCTTCTGGGAACTATTGCTGGTTTTCATCCATTTATCTTCACTGTACTTCTTCACAGAGTTGCAGAGTCTATACAAACAATTGGCAAGGTGGGTAATCCCTATCATTATCATCATCACCATCATCATCATCATCATTAATCATCATCATCATCATCAACATTTATCATCACCATCATCAGCAGCAGCAGCAGCAACATCACCATCATCATTATTGCCATCATCATCATTGCCATAATCCTCATCATCATCTCCACAATCACCACCATCATCACCGTCATTATCACCATCATTATCATCACCATTATCATCATTATCATCACCATTGTCATCATCATCATTACATCACCATTATCATTATCATCATCACCCTCATCATCACCATCATTATCATCACCATTATCCTCATCATCATTATCATCATCACCATTATGTTTGCCGTGACAACTATCATCTTTGTTTCACATTAGGCTGGTGTGTATATGTTTAATGGTCTTCCTATTCATCTCTGCCATCCCACTTCTGCCGACATGGATGTTTTGAGAGGGTGGCTGCTCAAAGCAGAGCTGTCGTCTCCTGAACATCAACTAGCAAGACACATACTCCAGAACATGAACTGGGGCTGTGCTGGAGATGTGAGTATTCAACTTCATCCTTTAGTTATTCATATTATTTGGGAATCAAGGCTGGGGTAGTGATATTACTCACAACTCTTATCTCTGGTTCCTGAACTTAATATCACAGTCATGTGGGTGGAGCTTGTAAGGTCTAAGAATCCCTTGATTCAAGGGTTTTTCTCAGGGTTCTCTGGTTTTCCTCCTACGCAAAATTTAAGATAATTTTTTGAGAAGCACTCCAAGCATGTGTTGTGCTTCTCCTAACACTTTTAATGTTCTGCCAATCTCTGCGTGCTTTATAACTCATACAGCACACATCTCTGTCTTTGTTAAATTCCAAATTATGGCATTTTTCATGGTTACTAAAAATAGATTTCGCAAAGCCTTGTGGGATCAAAATGCAGACAAACTTTGTAAAAAAGGCTTCAGGTACAACTAAAAGTCAGGGGAAAAAAACCATAGTTTTTCCACGAATTAGAAACAACTAGACAATTAAACATTGTTGCAGCATATTGGCTTGTCCACATTTCAATCCATGAAACACCATTGTGACGTCATCCATGGAAAGCGCTATTGGATTTTAGTGGAAGAAAAGCCATTTTGTAGAGATGCCGCTGCTAAAACCCCATTCATATATTAAGTATATATTTTATATATTATATTTAGTTTTTTTAACAAGAAACAATTTTGATTTTTCTTTTTCTAGCAAGGAGAGTCAGATCATTTGTTCTTGGACCGGTCCTGGCATAGAGCAGTAGCAGTGATGCTTGTAGAAGCATCTGCCTTACGTCTTCCTAACAGACCAGGAGGAATCTCACATGATGCCTTCAAGGAAGGCGGCGGCCTACTGCAACAGGTACGGAGTATGGTTATGGAAGCATGATATGGAAGTATGATACAACTTGGCAACAATTAACCTTCACCAACCTTTTTGAAATTGCTGCATACTTTTAATAACCTAGCTATCACCTATCTCCTTTGGCTCTAACAACCTTGATTTGAATAGGTGTATCAATAAGGTATCAATAACCCACTTTCGATATTCTGGTTGAGTGATCACACACAAAGCAAGGCTCCAGGGAAACAAAAGAATATATTAGGATTACTCCATTGTTTCCCAGGAGCCTCGTCTTCATTACTTTGTGCGTGATCACTCAACCAGAATATCGAAAGTGGGCTATTAAAATTGTTAAACTAACATTATCCTACAGGTGACATTGATTGCGGCTTCATCATACAGCCGTCTAATGCAGCAGAATCATGAGCAAGTGTTTGCTGATTGGCTATGGGACATGATGCTACTGCTTCGTCTGCACGAGTATGACCTGCCGACTCCTGTTATGGGATTCAGAAATCGAAGCCAAGCTATACAAAGAAGAGGAAGTAAGATAGGATCAGTTTAATGAACAATTCTTTCATGAGTGGGTGGGGGGGGGGGGGTGGGGGTTGTAGTGCTGAAATACACATGCCTCTCATCTCTGGGGTCTCAGGTTTGATTCCTGGACTCAGCATCACATGTGAGTGGAGTTTGTGGTGTCTCTCCCTTGATTCGATTTTTACTTTCAGTTTTTCTCTTTCTGCAAAACCTAACAAGCTAAATTCCAATTCGATCTGTGAGTTACAGTAGCTGTGCCCTGACTTTGTTGTTATTTTATGACCTAGTCTGTGTGCAGCACTTTAACTTTAACCAGAGTTAAGGCTGGGCTTGATCATTGGCACAGGCTTGAATTTGGCTTCTTCTTCACTCTAACTGTTCTCATTGTTTTGTCTTAGCAGCAGAAGGTGACACAGGGTTTGCAGGACGAACAAAAGCCTTGTCATCACCCGAGCCACCTGACCTCTACACTGACAAGACCCTTGTCAATGTTGTTAATGCCATCAAAGCAAGTGGTTCGCTGGCTTGTTATGTTGCCACCGCCATGACAATCATTGGTTCAAAGTAAGTGCAGGGTTTTGACTACAGACTGATTCATTTATGCAGGGTTAGTCTCATTTCAGCATCATAATATTCACAAATACCAACGGTAAAGTAAAGAATGCACAACTTCAACAATACAAACACTTTCACAGACCTTCACTGGAAGACATGAATATTTTACACAAAATTGAGACTTACCCTGAAAAATCTATGGTCAGAGAACACAGCAGTAATTTTTTTAATTCGAAAAAGGTGTACTTGTTCTCATTCTCATTCAATACACGCATGAGTTCCGCGCTGCTGCTCAATGTGCATGCTCAGGGGATTAAAAAGTGGGATAAAATTTGTAAAATATGCTATATTTTAGTTGTATCTTTCTTGTCAAGTACAATTTTCACTAAATATTCAAAATCGCGTACCGTTAAGCGAATTCTGAATCAAATATACTGAAAAATTGCATATTTTACAAAACATTATCCCACTTTTTAATCCCCTGAGCATGCGCATTGAGCAGCAACGCGGAACTCTTGATGCGTCTATGCATACTGCTGTGTTTGATGACCACAAAATTATTTATGCATATTTAGCCTCATTTGCTGTCATCGATGACAAACCATCATTATTATTGAATATTTATAATCAATAATTATCCTGTTCTACTTGATAGACTTACTTGCCCCTTGTCCCACTTGTTAGGGTGCTCCACCAACCTTGCATTATAACAAGCCTTCATCAACTTTGAATAATCTGCCTGATGCTGTAAAGTAGTCTGACTCTCTTCCTGCCTTTAAATCTGCACTCAAGACTTTCCTGTTTAACAGGAGTTTTTGAACTATATTTTTCATTTACCATCACAACCTGCTGTCTGTCTACTCCTCTTGTCAAAGGCATTGAGTCTTCAGTTAGATGTGTTTCAAGAACTCTACATTATTATTATTATTATTATTATTATTATTATTATTATTATTATTATTATTATTATTATTATTATTAAATGTTAAATCATGAATGTTATCTATCCTGTTCTACTTCGCAGCACTGATATATTTATCAGTGATGGACTTGACCACCTTACTATCATCCTGAATGAAAAGTGCTTTGATGCTGTGCTGAGAATCATCTACAACATAATACCTATGTTTTTCTCTTGTCCAGACAAGTTGGTGGAGGAAAATAGGTATGTTATACGTCTACTGATATTCAGCTATAAAATATAATTGTCAAAAGAATCTCTCTTTCTGATTGTTTAGAAGCAAGTGCTTTACAGCATGCAAGTTAACTTTCTATTTGTATGCAAAATGATACTCAAGGGAATGACACATGGTCTGAAATGGGAAAACATTGCACCATAGCTGAAAACCATTCCTAGTAAAGAAAGAAATAATACTTAAGAGAATGACACATGGTCTGAAATGGTAAAACATTGCACCATAGTTGAAAAGCATTTCTAGTAAAGAAAGAAATAATACTCAAGGGAATAACACATGATATTTTCATCCATTGTAGGTTTACCAAGATTCTCCATCGTCTGTGTCAGTTAGATGGAGAAAGTGCTTATTATGCCGAGAAACTCTTACTTTATCCAACAGCTGGCGAGTACAGTGGAAGACTCTCGGGCATTATACAAGTAAGTAGTCATTCAGTGAACTTCCTTAGAACAAGAAATCTCATTGGTTTGCCATCATCTTTGTTCAATTCCGGCTGGATTCACATGTGAATAGAGTTTGTTTGATGTGTTCTTCTCTCCCTTGCCACAAGGGTTTTCTCAAGGTTCTCCAGTTTTCCTCCCTTGGTATAAATCAACATGTTAGTTGAGAGTTGTGTGCCGTTAGAATATTAAATGTAGTGGCAGTGGTTTGTGGAATGTGTGATATTCATAAACATTAGCTTCTAGTGGGAGACTCGGCAACAACTCCCCATTTCATGAAAGATGTTTTTTTATATACCGACATTGTCCCTTTCTGCTTGGCTCATTCACTGTGTACCAGGAACCTATTATATTCTTTGTTATTAGCTTTGTTTCTATTGAATAGCCCATATTCTGGTAGAGTGATCACGCACAAAGCAATTCAAGATGAGCCTCTGTACTGGGGAAACAATGGAGTAATCCTAAAAAAAATTCATTTCCCTGGAGCCTCACTTTGAATTGCTTTGTGTGTGATCACTCAACCAGAATATCATAAGTGTGCTATTACATAGACTGTGTCTTGTACACAATGGAGGTGCCGCTTTCTGCTTCCAGTTCCAGGATGACCTCCTTAATAATAATTTAATGATTATCATATTGTTGATATTAATAGAGTCATATTGACAAGTCTCATTTGAATCGCAATTCACCTGGTCCTCTAAGTGTCGTTGAGCTCTGGATGAAAGCCTTGTGTTCCTTGCCAAATTGGTACAAGTAAGTAAAACAGTGATTTGGGCCTCCTGTGGTATTCTCGGGGATTACCTATGGGTTACCTGTGGAATTCTGTAATTACTAGCATTGTCTTTTGGGCTCCCTGTGGAATTTTAAGATTCACATGCCTTAACATTCAGGATCCCTGTGGAATACTAAAAAATTAATAATAAGTTATGAATAGTCCACTTAACATTTCCCTGTGCAATCTTGAAAGGTAGCTTTGCATTTCCTCAAGCATGCTTAGTAAGAAGGGCAGGACTCTGGGATTGATACCAATGACTCATATAAAACCACAGGATTCCCATCAACCCAAATAATTGTATTTCAGAGATGGATGTATTCAGTATTTACTTGATGGACTCATGAAGGCAGCCTTCAAGATCGAAGGTGGTCTTGCTGCGACCAAGGACAAGCTCATTGATGCCTACAAGACAGTCCTCAAGGAGACTGGAAACCAGGGCCTTTTTGCATCTATTCTCTCATTGGTCAGTTTGAGTTCTGCAGGACCTCCACTACTCTGGGACATCAAGGTGCGATACTAATCTCCTACTTTATATCTTAGTATCATATGAACCTACCTAAGCGTTCTTGATAGAAAAATCAAAATAATTGAAAAAGATTTTCTACATTTTTGGCTGCAAAAAAATTGAAGGTTTTTTTTGATGGAAAACTTATACTTACCTTTCAAAGAGGCTTTCAAAAAATGTTCAATAATTGCAACTGCAAGACACTATGAGAAACAACAATTCATGATTCTCACTACCCTTAGTTACTGTTGCTATATACTAAAAGCTCAACAAAGTAGTTAGAATATCTCAGAATCTAAAACTCTGGTCGCGGAAAATTGATCATAAATTGTTTCAATTTTTTACTGTCCTGTGAAAATAAAAGAAAATTGCCTCCTAATCCTTGCAGTAACATTATTTTAATATCTGTGTAGTTGTTTGTTGGACAAGATTGTAATTCCACTGAGAAAACTGCTGCAATGGTGATTGGTTGGCTATTGTTTGAGTTGGAACCATAGTTCATTGAATTCGGAAGGGAGTTCAAATATTCATTTGTTGTTGTTTTTAGTCGTCTCCTGACTACAGTTATTATGCATTCTCTGTGCTGTCGATGGAAGATCAGATGGAAGAGAATTCAGGTCTGAGGGTTGAACTTGCTAAAATACTCCTTGAAAATCAAGACATTAATATTGACTATGCTCTTAAGGTAAGTGAACTGTCTGTCTGTCTGTCAGTGGGTCAGTGCGTTTGTCTGTCTATCTGTCTTTTTGTGTGTCTGTCTGTTTGTCTGTCCATGTGCCCTTGCCTGCCTCTCTGTCTGTTTGTCTTTGTGTCTGTCTGTAAGTCTGGCAGTTGTGTCTTGTTTAACCATCTTTCCCCCTGCTGTCATTGTGATTGTTTGTCTGCTTGTCTATTTGTCTGTCCATCTGTCCATCTGTCAGTCTGTCTGTCTGTCTGTCTGACAGTATCTGTCTGGCAGTCTGTCTGTTTGTCTGTCTGTCTGTCTGACTGTATCTGTCTGACTGTATCTGTCTGTCTGACTGTATCTGTCAATCTGTCTGACTGTCTGTCTGTCTGTCTGTCTGTCTGGCAGTATTGGTCTGTCTGTCTCTCCATAACAGTCCACCCCAATCATTCAAACGTTAATATTTCAATGTTGAGTCATAATGTCTAGGATCTGATTAGCTGATAATGTTTGTTTTGCAGAAAGTTACCAAGGTGATGAAGCTAAGTTCCACTCCCCAGACTTCCCATCTCAGTATCTATCGCTGGGCCAACCAGTCTCTCAACACCGCCATGGACCATCCCCTTCTGCCTTTGATCTGGCAAAGGTTTTTTAGATTATACCTTTCCAGGCCCTCTTCACATCCTAGGTAAGATGTGATGATAAGTTGATTAGTTGATAAGTGTAGCAAAAGGGGGGTCTTTAATCTAAATTTTGTGAACCCCCCTCCCATGATGTTGATGGCGTTGATTGGTGATGATGGTGGTGATGATGACGATGGTGATGATGATGATGGTGATGATGGTGGTGATGATGACGATGGTGATGATGACGATGGTGATGATGGTGGTGATGATGACGATGGTGATGATGATGATGATGGTGGTGATGATGACGATGGTGATGATGACGATGGTGATGATGACGATGGTGATGGTGATGGTGGTGGTGGTGGTGGTGGTGGTGGTGGTGGTGGTGATGATGATGATGATGATGATGGCGATGATGATGATGGTGATGATGACGATGGTGACGATGATGATGATGATGATGATGATGACGACGACGACGACAATGGTGATGATGATGATGGTGATGATGGTAATGATGATGATGGTGAGGATGACAATGATTATCACTATTATTGTCATTACTATTATATTTATGTATTATATATAATATTATCAGCATGCCCCAGCGTGCCAGTGTTGGTTACCGGTTCTTTGAAAGTCAAGCAGACGTTTCTTTACAAAAGAGAATGAAGCAGCGTCTGCAGACTACCGCTGAACACCATCGGTCTATGACGTCACAGACACGTGTTGACCAAGATTCAGTTGGGGAGGGTGATCAAGAAATTGACAAGCAATTTGAAGAGACAAAAGCTTTTCATGAAAAGCTTGCCTTGTAAGTAGATTATCTGTAAACCTGGTTAAACAGGATGCAGAAACCCTGTTAACTTGTTTCATTTATAGACTTATAAACCCGTTTTTCAAGTAAAACCTGTTTTAAACTTGTTTCATTTATCAATATTTCAGGTTTTTTGAAGTACTTGCTCTTTGGTTGGATGAGCCTCGACTGCATGATCCAAATCTGTACTTACCCTCCCTACCCCCACTATATGACCCTCAGAGATTAGAATTAGTGTTAAAAGTAAACCAGGTTAGTATTACAAGCATGTACAGTACACCATAGATGATAAGCATTCCTAGTAAAGAAAGAAATAACACTCAAAGAATGACAAGTGGTAGCTAAAAATATATATTCTTTACTTTAACAGGAACCATGGCTGGACTTAATCCATGTGAGAAAGATTGAATGGGAATTGACAGAAACGGTTGGAAAGTGGATGAAATACATATATGGGAGCCAAAATAAGAAAACAAGTATTTTGTCTAGACAAAGCAGCTCATCCCCACCAGATACAGGTATGGATTTGTATGACTTTGAAACACACACAAAATGGCGAATGGGCACAGTGCAATAGGTGTTTATCCACAGGACTATGATGAGAAATGATCTGTTGCACTGATGTGCTCAACATATGTACCATTTTCATAGCTTTGACTTAAGTTTTTCCCATTTCAGACCATGTGCCTTTCCAATATCATAATTCCCTTGAGTATCATTTCTTTGTTTAACCATGGTGCATGAGAAGACACATGAATATGGACACAACTCAAACAAAGAATCTTATTATCAAGGGAATGACACAGGGTCTGAAATGGGAAAACATTGCACCACAAAAGATGCATTAGTTAACAAGATGAATTTTCTTTCAGCCACAGGAAGAATAATCAAACGCATGAGAACACACCAACCACCCCTCACCCCTCCCCCTGTGGTCATGATGGAATCACCTCTCCCTCCCTTTGATGACAAATTCCTGACGAACAAACAAAAGGTCACCAGCAAAGTTTTTGAATGTCTGCAGAAACTACTAGCACATGCCAAGTAAGTAATATGATTATTATGATGATGATATTGATGATGATGATGATGGTGATGATGATATTGATGATGATGATGTATGATGATGATGATGATGATATTGATGATGATGATGATGTATGATAATGCACGATGATAATGATGATGATGCATGATGACAATGGTGATGATTGGGATGAAGGTGATGATGATCGTGATGATGTATAATGGTGATGATGATGATAATGATACCTGATGATTATGAAGATGATACATGATGATGATGATGATGGATGTAGTGTTCATAGTTCATCATTTCTTTATTTTCAGGCAGTTCTGCAGGGACGCAGATCACCACGTTGCCTTGGATCAAAACTACGTAGACCTCATACCAAGATTTGCAACCAATCAAATGACGAGGGTGAGTAATCATAGTTCTTTCTGAGATAGTAGCGAACATGGTGCATAGTGGTCTAGGTTGGGTATAAACAGCACCATATAAGGCATGATGAACAAAAGATGTTGGTACCCAAGCTAGACCACAATGCATCAGTCAACATCATTAACATCACTACCACCATTCTTATCATGTATCATCATCATCATCATCATCATCATCATCACCATCAATATATTTGTATTTTTAGCTGGTGAAGAAGGTTCCATGTCGTAGTAAGTTCAAAGCAAGCGATGTGTGTTCTGGACCAGCTACCATCACGTTGCAGGTATGTATCCATGATGATTATTCTATTTATTTGGTATACCTTCCGAACAATTTACGACTTAAAGCCGAAAAATTACGACTTTCACCCGACAATGTCACGGTTTTCGCATGACTTTGTTAGGCTTCATTCTACTGTATTTTTAAGCTTTGATTTTGTTTGGCATTTCTTAGTACATACATTTGCCGAGAGGCATACGAATTTTGCCCGAGTCCAAACGACTGTATACGACAAATGTCCGATTGTTTTTCATCTTAATTCATGTCAAGATATGATAATCATTTTAGTACATACATTTGCCGAGAGGCATACGAATTTTTCCCGAATCCAAACGACTGTATACAACAAATGTCCGATTGTTTTTCATCTTAGTTCATGTCGAGATATGATAACCAAGTAGTTGGCAACAGAATCCATGAAAACCGAGAAGAATACGACAAGATGGTGAAGAATTTCTTCCAGCCTTGTCCAATGGATGTTTGTTCTGCTGCTGGTTACGTTGAACGGATTATCGCGTAAGTGGATAAAATGTAGTTGGTCTTCCTGTGGTAACCGAAGGCTGCAATAGCACAGGAAGCCCATAGACCTTTTCACATTGTTTTCCCATTTCAGACCACGTGTCATTCTCTTGAGAACAAGATTCTTTGTTTGAGTTGTATCCATATTCATGTGTCTTCTCATGTGCAATCGTTAAACAAAGAAATGATACTCTAGGGAATGGCGTATGGTCTGAAATGGGAGAAACGTTACGTCCAAGGTAAAGTCTATCGTAATCATAGGATTTAGCTAATACGGTGGACATGTGTATCTTATAGATGCTTGGTTAAAAAGGCACAGGTAACCCAAGAACGAAGCATCAAAGGTAAACCAAATAAAGTTATGTGACATACACTCATTACCCCCTCCCACTGGGGTTATTATTGTAACAGTTACTCGGGCTCCATGAATCGGGCTCCCTGTGGTATTACTCGGGGTACCAAGTTAATGTTTTTACGAGTTTTTCTTGTGCTTTTTATAGAATTGTTGACTGATATTGGTACAAGTCTGTTCTATCAGCTGGCTGGTGCTATGAACGAGACTTGCATCAGGTTCCAACCTACCATTCAGTTCTTCTCATCTTGCGTCGAGATCCTAGGAAAGGTACTGTCTGTTCGTCTGTCTGTCCACTTCTGGCTTGCCTGTCTGTCTGTCTGTCCACTTCTGCCTTAACTGTCTGTCTGTCTGTTGGTCTGTCTGTCCACTTCTGTTCGTCTATCAGTCTATCTTTTTGTCTGTCTGTCCACTTCTGCCTTTACTTTCTGTCTGTCTATCTTTTTGTCTGTCTGTCTACTTCTGCACTTTGCTTCTGTTTTCTTGTTTTCCTTTTCTTCCTTATCATATCAATTTTGTTATTGTTTCTTACAACGTTCCCTATTGGCCAGAATTAGTACCATAACAGGTACTTTAATAACCGAGGATCTTATTGGTCATTCCAAATCTGCATACAAATACGATTTTCTTCGTTAAAAAAGAATTCATATACAATGTTATCCTTGAAAGAAATTTCTGATGCAAAAAAGATGTCGGATCTCTCCAAAAAAAAATTTGAACATGATTTGATAAAGAAAGAAACTGAGTAAGGAAAAATGATAACTTGCAGGTAAGATAGCAGGTAGAGGAACAGGTACTGTCTTGCTTGAAAACAAACTCATTCACCTACATAAGGACTGTAGAAAGACGCTTAGCTGATGTAGATGACGCTTAGGAATAATCCAACACTATATGTTTTCTCATTTCGAACTCAATGGGAAGAAAATTCTTTGTTTGGGTTGTATCCATATTGATTTTTGGCTATCGGCAATCGACAAAAAAGAAGTTATTGAAAGGATTGCATGTCAAAAAGAGAAAACATTGCAGCATAGCTGAAAAGCATTCCTAGTAAAGAAAGAAATGATACTCAAGGGAATGGCACATGGTCTGAAATGGGAAAACATTGCACCATAGCTGAAAAGCATTCCTAGTAAAGAAGGAAATCATACTCAAGGGAATGACACAGGGTGGCCAAATATTTATCGATAAAATGATTAAAATCAATTCATTTCCCCCAGGAATTCATCCTGAACAACGGCAGCCAGACAGAACAGCTTCTCGCAGCCATCCTTGAACACACGTCCATCACCATGTTACTCGTACCGTACTTCTGTCCCATTGATAACCCAGAAAAGTTTACCGCCATGTACCATGATGTCATGCAGATAACTGACAGGGACTTGGCCTTTTCGTTGCTGACCAAGGTAAGGATGGTTGCGTTACATGTCACATAAACTGTGACAGCTTTGCGTGACATTTGTTTAGTAATAAGTATCCAGGAAACCCCCTCAAAGGTTGACCAAGGTAAGGGTGGGTGCGTTACGTGTTATGTTAGCTGTGACAACTTTACGTGACATCTTTAGACATTAAAGGTGATAATGTGGCGTTACCTGTCACATTAGCTTGACAACTTTGCGCGACATTTGTAAGGTTCTTTTAGAGCACATTTTGGTATGACTCTGAAAATTCAATCTTCAGTGATTGCCGTGACATTTTAAAATGAAGAAAGCTTTTAATTTATTGCGTTACCTGTCACACAAGAGCATTTTTTGTATCATCATTTTTTTTCCAGTTTGACTTGGAAAAGTGGCTTTCTTCACCAAACAGCTCGTTCATCGAACGTTCAGGTCTGACGGCTGTAGTATTTACAGCCCTTAAATCATTAGGATTAGAACCAGACCCCGAAGCTAAAGCAATAAGTGAGGTAAGTCCTTTCAACCAATAGAAAACTTCTATTTAGATCACGTGTGAGGATGACGCAAGGTCTGATCACGTGTGAGGATGACGCAAGGTCTGATCACGTGTGGGGATGACGCAAGGTCTGATCACGTGTGAGGATGACGCAAGGTCTGATCACGTGTGAGGATGACGCAAGGTCTGATATTTTTATCATCATCCTTTGTAGGTGTATCTTCGACATATGTCGTTAGTTCTGATGTACAATTTTCCCGAACAATACAGTGAGACACTACAAAACCTGTGTGAAGGTAAGACTCTTATTCTGTTTGACCTGATCTATTTGATGGACTTTTTATAGACGTTTTTACCTTGGGCGTAATGTTTTCCATCTCTAGACCACGTGTCATTCCCTAGAGTATCATTTCTTTGTTTAATGGTTGCGTATGAGAAGACACATGAATATGATTACCACTCAAACAAAGAATCTTATTCTCAAGAGAATGACACGTGGTCTGACATGGGAAAACATTACGCCCAAGATAAAAAGTTTTTTGGTAAAGATGACGGTGCAAGTCGTGTTCTTTTCGATGCGCGCGCATTCATCTTCAAGGTGGGTATGAAGCATGCGCAATCTCTTTCCAAGAGTTGATGCTGGCCAGAAGAAACGCAGGCTCAGCAAGTTTAGTTCTGTTTTAACCAATCAGAGTACACTTTCTTTGTAGGTTCTAACAGTCGCAGCTTATCACTCGATGTCTGGGAAAGATTCCTGTTTTGTATTGGATGTGTTCCTGTTCAAGGTGGTGGTCAGCCGTTACAAACACCCGCGCATGCACCAGAATTGGCAGACGAACAGGTAAATAGGACTTACTGCGCATGTCTAGGAAATGACAACAAACAAAAATCCCAGTGGGTGTTTTTTTTGAAGAAAATAATTACTAAAATCTTGGGTGAAAGTAGTCACCTGAAAAAATAAAATGTGGGAATATCAATGCTAACTTTAAAGTTTAGACAATCGTTTTCGAAATTAAACTATTTTAATGAGTGCCCGTTGTTTTTCCTGCCGTGTTCTCCCGCCTTTTTTAAATGCAAATGTTCATTGGTTAGGTTGTGGAAACACTTGACTGGCTTACCAAATACTTCACCAATCAGCGTGCAGAACTGGGTGGTCACGTGACCGGTGGTTTGTACACCTTGTGGCGTCCATACATCAAGCAGCTGTCGTTTCTTCTCGGGTTCATGTGTCAACAGATCGTGGTTCGTTCGGCTCGACGGATGACCGACTCTACAGGCGGTAAATATCTAATACATTTTTCTCTTTCTCTCTGCTGAGCCTGCATGCAGTATTTTAGCGTGTTACTCTTCTCTGAACTTCTATATTTAACAGAAATGGAAAGGTATTGGAAGTTAATCTGTAAAGCATTTGAGCCATGGATTTGTTCACAAGACAGTCCTGTTCAGGGGTAAGTAGCCACTTGACCCCTTATTACCCATTACTCGGGCTTCATGTGTCTTCTATCCGTCACGAAATTGCCAATCTGTCATTTTGTTTTAGTAATCCACCGGTGGCTCCCTGGAACGAGACAGAAGTGCCGCAGGCATCAGACATGGTGGCACTGTTCACTGACACCATATCCTGCCTTAATACACATTTCCCAAGTAAGGACATGGTTTTTTTTTTGTAGAATACTCTTCTCAGTCTCCGTTAATGGAGCATTTTTCGTATGAGTGGAGAAATGAAATACTGTAAGATAATGGGAAGCCATTTCAGTGTTACGCCATGTCGTACCGTGTACGTGCTAGTACCATGTTTCCCACTCATACGATAACCATTCTTATGGAAAGCCATTTCAGTGTTACGGCATACCGTTCCGTGTGCGTGTTGTAAGTTAGTACCGTATTGTGGGAAGCCATTTCAATGTTACGGCATGTCGTACCCTTCTCATAGTCCATCATTCTTTAGGTGATTGCAGTGGTTCCAGCATGATGAACCTGTTCTGGTCGTTCTTCGTGACGTCATTAGTCAAACCCGGTATCCCTGATTACGTTCGTCGTGTCTATCACTCGAAGTTCTTCTGCCTTCCCTGGAACCAGTTCTACCCGACGCCATCCAACATAGACCTCATGCTAGAGGTGAGGGGGGTGGGGTGGGGTTTATATGTTGAACCATCATGCATCACGATGCTTTACTCTGCTAACGTGTTGAATCATTTTAATACCAGTTCTGTATGTTATCCTAACTAATCTTGTGGTACCTCTTATTCTGCAACACTACCTCGTTTTGTCTTCCATGAACATTGCTCAGGGTAGTCATACCCAGTTTCCATCGTAATTCATAAAAAATTCTTACCTTAAAGGTCTATTTCTGGGTATCTTGTTTCTCACAGCTTTTTCACCACGACCAACCTACAGCAGACGCACTTGCAGTTGACGGATCTACTACCTCTCTTAACGTCTGTATTCATACATTACTCTTCCATATTCATAACCTTCCATACATCGGTTCACGGGTCCAACACAAAGCACGCAATCGAGGCTTATAGGTCGTTATTAAAATTCTAACCTCGATTGAATGCCTCGTGTTTGATCAGTGAACCGATGTATGGGAAGTGATGAATGCATTTCCTAATAAGGTTATTATATTAGCTTGTCACGTGATTGCAGCAAAGGATCATGGTAAAATCTTTGCTTTTGCCATATAAGGATAACACATCACGTGAGAAGGATTGGAATTTCCTTATATGGACATGCTTCGATCATGTGACAACAAAACACCCATTCATACTTGCAACTTATCTTATAGCAGTTTTAATTTTTCTATTTTTGTGCATTTATGTGGAGGCGCCTCTACATCCCTTTTATATATTTTCCAGTGGCGGATCCAGGATTTTCTTCAGGGAGCACCCGGATGCTGCGTTGGAAGGGCACTCAGACGTGAAAACAAAAACAAAACAAACCAAAAAATACCTATATACACACAAACACGATATTGGATATCTTCGTAGCTGCAGTAGGGGATCAAAGTCGTCCCAGAGAGGGGTGCACCCCTTAAAATCAAATGGATCCGCCTCTGTTTTATTTTGTATTTTATTTTATTCATTTCTTTGTAAATTATTGATCAAAAGCTGCTTTTATTAGAGAATTTCTATGTTACTTATGTGATGTGTTCTTGTTGTTTTAGCTCCATATGGCCTGCAAGACGAGCTTCCAGTTCTTGGGCTGTGTGTTCCCTCTTATTGACTGGAGTAATGTCGTTACAGCTTACTGGTAAGATGCACCATACCACAGGTAACCCAATTTATTGAGCACTCGCTAAAATAAAATAAAAAATGTTCTCAATGATTTAACCTCCACGTGAAACAATTAGAACTTTGGACAAAAAATCCTGTGAGGAAGAAAAAGTATGAACAATCTTTAATGACCTGCTTTTCGTTTTGGACCCGGAAGTCGTTTTTCCACACGATTGATGTCACACTTCAAAGCTCTACAGACAATACATGCATATACCACAGGAATCCCATGCTCATATATTCTCTATTCATAGTGAGAGTCAAACCCCTGAGACACTGGCTCGATTTCTGACATCTTTGTTTCATCTGCTCATCATGCTGACCAATGAGAAGAGCATCGTGGAAGTACAGGTCAGTCAGTCACGTGGTTGACTTGTGAGAAACGTCCTCGACTAAGCAATCGACTATTCTGTTTGCAGGGCTCGGAGCTACCGACATTTTTGGAAAAAGCGCATTTCTTTCCTTGGGAGCACATTGAAGCAAGGTATTGCTATATAATGTTAATGTCCCGAGATGCTGGGACCTAGAAAATGCGAAGTCCTGAAACCCAATCTCGCACCCAGAGTCCTCAAGCGCCATCCCGCTGACCAAAAAATCAGAAGACTTTGGGCTTGAGATTGCCTGGGACCAAAAATACGCGAGGTCCAGGGAACTGGAATAGACCATTTTCGGGCAGAGTCAATAACTTGCGTGATCTTGCCCGAAAATGCCTCTTTTTCATGTCTGCGCCTGCGATATTTTTGAAAACGCTCGTACATCCCGAAAATGGTCTATTAGTAGACGTCAGTGTTGATACGGGTCTTTTTCTTTTCCAGGTCATTTGATCAAATAGTGTCTTGGCAAGTTGATCATTGTAATGCAGAATTGATATTACAGCGGAATTCAACAATATGGCATGCAGTAAGGTAATAGAATAGCCAGGCCCTATTGTGGGGTTATTGCACGGGTGTCTGGGCCGTACTTCTGGTTATTGCACGGGTGTCATAATCTTTTTGTTCTTATTCTTTTCTGTCCAGGTTAATACGAGCAGCATCAGGAATCATCGTCACTGAATCAGGGACCATGCAGGAAACAAAACCGGTAAGCACATTGATCTCTGAATCCTTTGCGGCAGCCATCTTGAAAAGTGACCAGGCCTTGACATGAAAGCGAGGTTCTCAACCACTGATTCTATTTTTAGAACAGATGAACTTGCTATGTAATATCTATGACCATGAATATGTTCGTGACCGTGACGGTATCGACACAGCTCTCTGATTGGATAAGTCCTGATATTACGCACTATGATTGGTTGATTGGAAGATTGTCATTTTTCCCCAACTCTTTCCCAGTTCTTCCTCCTTTCTAACCTTGTGTCCTATTATCCATGACAGGACGCTGTTCCTAAACGAGCGAACTACATAAGTAGCATCGTTAAGTTATTGGTTAAGTGCTCGTCCAATCCGAACCTCGCGCCAGACCTCTATCCTCCTGTAATAATGTTTATAGTTACTGATATTGAGAGTATCGCGGGCTCAGGTGAGTGAACACAGTTGAACTTTTCTTTCGTATTTTTATCTAATCTGGGCTACCTGTGTTCTTTTAGGTGTGGATCCTTCCAGCACAGAATCTGAGGTCTGTCTTCTGCTGTCCGAGACGTTAAACCTTTTGAATAACTGCTCACCTGTCAATCACTTGACTTCACATGTTCTCAACTATATTCTCAGTTACTTGAGGTCCACGACGTCATTAATGTTCATACTAGCCTCGA
This sequence comes from Anthopleura sola, assembly GCA_023349425.1. NCBI lineage: Eukaryota > Metazoa > Cnidaria > Anthozoa > Actiniaria > Actiniidae > Anthopleura > Anthopleura sola. The sequence goes on along the minus strand of JALHLI010000020.1, from coordinate 182,276 downwards.
TACCAGCCTCTTGCCGCGCGCTCGCCAATATCGGTTTCATGGTGTCGGTACTGGAGACTGGTATCGAGGAAGTTTTTGCCAGGCATTCCCCGCAAACCGAGGGGACTGGAACACACTCGGCCGTGGGCTGGGACCAAATCGTTCCAGGTTTTTCTGTTCCTGAGCTGTCACAAGATTCTTTTATTAATGGTGAGTTGGAGGTGGAGGAACAATTCTTTACTATGGGGGAGGGGAGTTCGTTAAGGTGAGGTAATACGAGTAAGAAATCGTGCAACTTGTCGCGTAACATCGTTGCGTTGCAAGTTAAAAAGCGAATGTTGCTCGTATTACCGCCCCGTGCGCAAAAAAAATGTTCTTCGTTTAAGAGAGTAGAGAGAGCTTGTACTTCTGCAACAAAGTCGCGCTACAAAATTTTGCTGTTGCGCGGGTTGGTAATTCGAGCAACATTCGCTTTACAACTTGCAACGCAACAATGTTTGTATTTCTGCACCTTTAAGATACAATAACCATTTACACAACGTAACGATCGCTTTTCATTCTTTAGAATGTCTTCATCAGTCGTCCATGCTGACTCTATACCTATACGTACTGTTGAGGTTATCACAGTGTCAGAGTGCAGTCCAAGAGATGTCAGTACTGACGGACATCGTTAGCTGGTGTGGACGCTTGAAAATCAAGTAAGCTGATTGGTCATTTACATTCCCTGAGCTCGCATTCCTTTTGACCAGCGGAAAATGAAAAAAAAAAAACTCTAGAAATATCGAGGGTAACCTAACTGAGAGAGTGAATAATAGAGGTCAAAAGGAGGCTATGGGAACAGGATTACTAGAAATGGGCACAATAAATAAGGTCAAAAACAAAAATATGTTACACGATTTAGAGGGGATATGTTGGTTTGCCAGTACCCATCACCTCTGGGATCGAAACCCTGAATTTCAGTGTTTGAGGTCATGCGGAGCCATGCGTACTCGTAAGAATGTACTAGCTACGCCCCTGAAAGACAAATCGCAGATATAAATGTACTCTGTTTACATAGATTCAAAGTATGTTTCATTTCGGTTTTTTTTTACCACAGAAAAGAGAATGAATATAAAATAACTCTCTTTTGGCACAAGATCCTGCAACTCTGCATGCGACAAGCAGATTTCTCTGGATCTCCTCTCCATGAGGTTGCCAAGCAACTGTCGTTCTTAGCAACGAACTTACATCAGTTAGGAGAAGATAAAGACTCATCAGGACTGTTGGGTGCGATTGGGTTTGGTAAAAAGTCTTCTTATTCCGTCAAGTGAGTCTTCCACTTCCCTTGTTTTCGATTTAATTTTCTTTCTTTTGTTACTTTTGTTTAAAGGAGGGAGACTGGTAATGACCTCTTGTTGCATAGGATTGTGGGACTGATTTGGAGACGCGAGATCTCTCCCACAATCCTTTGCGCTACGAAATCGTTACCAGTCCTCCTTACGGCACGGTCACGGTATGGGAATAACAACGTAAATCACCGACCAATCACCGTGCGTGAGATTACTGTCCTTACACGGTATCATCACGATCAAATGACGTCAATTTTTTACATTCTACTTGAAACATTTTTCTTCTTTGACCCCACAGTTTCAGATTTTTTGCTCGAGCACTAGAGGCCTTTATTCTTGCCCAGCTTCCTTCCAACACTCTGTTAAGACTGGAAGCTAAGGCGCCAGGATACGTCCGAGAGCCAACCAGGGTTAGTATTCACTGCGCATGCAATAAACGCCAAAAAGGATTAGTATCAACTGCGCATGCGTCAATGTTTTTCGATTGCGTATGCGTCGTCCTTACTTGATTCTGCGCATGCGCTTAGTAAAGATACCTCTAAACGCCACCGACGTTTCTATCTGGTTTCCTGTTGATTGAAATGCACATTCAGTTCAATAGAGGCTTTGCATCATCACGTGATAGCAACCATGACAGGAGGCGGGAACAATTAAATCTGGTCTAATCTGATTTACATGAGAAAGAATTCAGTTTCCCCAGGGAAAATGACTTTATTGTCCCTGCCACCTGTCATGGAGATGCACATGGTGCAAAGCCTCTATATCTCTCTTAATCTTATCAACACTATTTACTCAAAATGTTTGAATATTGAAAGTTTTTGTGGTTCATTTTCCATTTCAGAGCAAACAACATAACGAAAGTGGTAGAACCATCTCATCAACCAATGAAGCAGAACTAGCTTTAGCTACTCTGGAAAATCTCCGACATAACAAGCAATATTCCATGCTCTCTGGTCAAATCATGGACATGTATGCTTTTATTGCCAACCCATTACACTCCTTGAGAGATGGACCAGTGATGATCAGTAAATTAGCAGTAGACCTGTACCCGGGTCGATATGCGCTACTAATAATGAACTAACCATTACACTCCATGAGAGATGGACCAGTGATGATCAGTAAATTAGCAGTAGACCTGTACCCAGGTCAATATGCACTACTAATATTAGACACACCCTTCACTAACCAGTTGAGTTGAGAACTGCTGTATTGAAGAAATAGAAAACATGTGCACATATAGAAATAGAAAGAAGTATAGGAAAGCTGCACTGAATAATATCAACATATAAAAACAGCTTTATCCATTGTCTCCATTAAGTAATGCTGCACTTAGGAAGCATCGAAAAAGCACTGAAGACATTTGAGAAGCAATCACCCATGGCTTTCTTCATACTTGTGTTTTCATCACTTCTCATATCCTCATATTGAGCAACCCATGGAAAAAGGTGTGATATCATTCTTACCACCGTCTTCATTGCTAGACACTGACCAAGACAACTTTGACGACAAGGAAATCAGGCAATATGTTGCCGTCAATCAAAGAAATTGTTCAGTACCTTTACATACTCTGATTGACGGCAGAGTATTGCCTGGTTTTCCTTGTCTCAATCAGCGCATAGCAATGTAAACAATGGTAATTAGCCAGTTCCGTCTCTAACCAATCCCCACAAACCCCACAGAGAGATGTGCTATCAATGATTAACAGTAGATTAATAGTATATCTAGATGACCAATAGAATTAAATGACATTACTGTGATTCTCAATATTCTGCGAACTCAGACATTTCAAATGCTTATTGTGAAACTGGTTTTTCGCTGCCATCAATCAAAACTAATCAGTCGGTACCTTTTATATTTTTGACTGGCGGCATGAAAAACCAAATTCCAATGAGAAACTCACAACTACCGAGTTCACAGAATATTGAGAATTGCAGTAATTTTGACAAGTTTTCTTAAAGAAAGTATTAAAACATTTTTTCAGCAATATTGAAATTATTTTATTGAATGTTTAAGGAATTTTATATTTGTGATATTTCATGATTCCCTTTAATCGGAAGCAGAAATATTCTTTACGATTGCATTTGACAGGAACCAGAAATGATTCAATATAGCCATATAAGGTAAGTGTTAATTTACTTCCGGTTAGACTGACTTCCGGTTGGCTGACAAAGACAAGCATCACCGTTCACTTGAAACGATACCAATAAAGATAACTAACCAATCAACATTAAGATAAACCAGCAAATCAGATTCGAGGCAAATTAAAAATGTTTGTTGCACACTAGAATCTAGTCCTCTTTAAAGTTCAGGGTGTTTTTGTCCAGAGACTGGTGACTATAAGGATGTAACTTTCACCCCACGTTTACTGGGATCAGTGTCCAGGTCTTCACGGCCAATATTGGCCATAAAACCTCGCATTGCATTGGGGCTGGAGAGAGGAGAATCACTTGAGTCGCGACGGCTCTTAACAACAGGTCTGGAATCCACAGTCCCTCCACGTGATTCCTGGTTTTCCTTCATGCAGTTATCGCAGACGCCTTTTCCTTTCGACTTCCCTCGTTTTATCCAGATATTGGAAACATTCTTACAAGAACACTGTGGATTTCTACTTCCGGCTGTGTCTAATCTTTGCGAATGTCTTTTAGAACTCTGCGCCTTACTTCCGGTTCTAGAGGTTTTACTTCCGGTCTTGTTACTACCGCTCTTGTTACTTCCGGTCTTGTTGACCCACGCATTTCCAAACCCTCCTTTACTTCCAAAGACATTTTGTTCATCATCAGAGTCGATATCACCTTCTCGCTCGCTGTCTGAGTCTCTGAACGACCTGAACCGTTGAGCCTGTTTCCTTCTCTGACGTGCAGCATTAGAGCCCATGCTCTCACGGCTTGCAGCAACCTGGGGGTTTGGAACTCCTTGATTCTCTCCTTGTTCACAGATATACAGCTGTGACATCTCAATGCTCTCTATAGCTTGTTCTTCAGCCCATTGGTTGAGCCTGCGAGCAGTCGCTGGTGAAACAACTGAAGTACTGTCACTATGACTACCACTGGGTCTACTAGACACGGCAATGACTTGTCTCGGTCGAGAATTGAAGCCTTCTACGGTTGGGTTTCCTGTGGTGTTGAGTTTGGCAGTCACCTGTAATGGATAGCTATCAGTAAGCAGTTGAATGACAGCACAACCGTCACTGGATGATCGGGAATGTTGTCCAACTTTAGTAGCACCAGTTTCCGCTGCTTGCTCTGACTTTGGTTGTCGACTCACGTTCTTGCTCTTACGATGACGCGCTAAGGAATCGTTACTTCCGCTCCAGCGACCAAGATGACAATGACGGCCTTCTATCGATGCTGCACTACCAACACTACTTGAATCCATGGCAACAGCATTGATCCCAGTCTTTTCTCTTCGCTTGGAGTTCACAGTTCCAATATCTGATCGACTGCGCATCAAGCCCGGGCTGAATTCCCCATACCTATTGTTACTCTTGTGATTTATCCCCACATGGTCTAACGATAATGCTGATCCCTGGTGCTTGTTCTTGATTGGTTCTTTGTTGGCATGGTGAGGGGCTTGGGGCGGTCTCTGGTTTAAATGGACGACAGGAGACTTGGGTCTAGGAGACTGTACTTTGGGAGATTGGGTCTTGGGTGACTGGCTAGTGGGTGTCTGAGAATGAGGTGATGAATGACATGAACGAACACCCGGTGAATGAACTCCTCTTGAAGAACTTCTCAGCTTGGCTTGGGCGTCTACTTGCCGTGTTCCTGGTGGCATACTACGATACCGGCGTGCATTGCGCGATGAAACAGACTCGTTATCTGTACCATTAGAACTGGTGGGCTTCACTGTCATTAAGTTACGAAGAGCAGCTGATGACGCAGTAGCGATAGCCTTGTGTTTTGAGCTCACTAACGACTTGAGAAGAGACACCACTCCTAGTTCCCATAGCAACTCCTGATCTTCGATACACCGTGCAGAGAGATTCCACAGGGCGCCACAAGCGTTACTGACAACCCGTAGACTCGGAGACCTGAGATGACTGAGTAAGGTATGAAAACAGCCATTCTCACGGAGAACTTGACGATATTCTTGTCGAACTGCGATATGAGACGACAGGTTCCTGAGGATTCCACCACTGCTCTCGACAACCGAGATGTTTCCAGAGGGACTGCAATAGTTAAGGCTCTTAACAATAAACTTCAAAGCCCCGGAAACATTGCAAAGTTCAGTCTTATTCTCAGGACAATGAGCTGAGAGATTCCACAGACCGCTAAGTAGGGTCCTGAGTGCGGGTTCACCATGGACCTTCTGTGCAGCTTCAGTCAGGGCTTTGACCGCACCCACCTTACGCAATGATTCACGGGATATATCATCAGCACGCCAGGAGAGGTTACGTAGCACACTCGCTGAGACTTGAACCAGTTCCTCCTCGTCTGGTGTCCTGAGCTGCGAGATGAGAGCCTTGACCGCCTTCTCCATTTTACATAGAATGGTTTTATTCTTCGTGTTGCCAAAAGTGAGATTCGTTAATGTCATCCCGGCGTATTTGCGTAGTCCAATGCTGTAGGAGTCGTAGCATTCGGCATTTACTTTATTATCAATTTCCACCAGTTCTGCAATCGCTTGAAGGCCGCCAAGTTCACAGATAGCGTTACGATGTTCTTCCTCAAAAGAGAGCTTCATCAAAGCAGCCACTGCTGGTCCAGGACCATAATCCCTCAGGGGCGGGTACCATCGTTCTGCGCAAGGGTGAGGTGGAAGATTGCTGTACAGGATAGCATCACAGTGGGCTCGTACGATTTCTAGAAGCCTTAATACACGGATCTCTCGTCGTCCTCTGCGGTCCTCGGGGTTGGAATACACGATATTGTGTAACGCAAGACCAGCTCTTGCTCTACAGTCACGCCTTGCCATTGGATTATCATGTCCATGTATTAGATCGATGAGTAACGGCAGGCAACCAGATTGTCTCATGGCTGCACACGAATCCCTGCTGTTAGACATGGCCAGGAGAGTGCGTGACATGTCATCTTTATCATGGGTGCCCAGCAACGAGATGAGTGACTGCATCATGTCGATACGTGTGTCTAGGTCATGGTGGGTGGCAGCGGTACTGGCGAAACTAACCACACTTGATGTCTCTAGTCCTTCAAGTGCGTCATGAGGTGAATAACAGTTGGCTTCGAGGCTTGATTGGCTAATACTGCGTGCAATACCTGAAAATAATTAACATTAATAATATCAATATACTGCACTCATTCAATCTGGGTTTCCTAAGTCTCTCCGTTGATCCGAGGGTGTTTCTCCAGGTTCTCCGGTTTTCCTCCCTCCGCAAACCCTAGCACGCTAAATTCCGATTCGAACAGTGAGTTATCTGCCAATGTCCTGACTTAGATCAGCCCAGAGGTTGTTTCAGGGTTCGATCAGTGAGTTAGCTGCCAGTTTCCTGACTTAGATCAGCCCAGAGGTTGTTTCAGGGTTCGATCAGTGAGTTAGCTGCCAGTTTCCTGACTTAGATCAGCCCAGAGGTTGTTTCAGGGTTCGATCAGTGAGTTAGCTGCCAGTTTCCTGACTTAGATCAGCCCAGATGTTGTTTCAGGGTTCGATCAGTTTGTTAGCTGCCAGTTTCCTGACTTAGATCAGCCCAGAGGTTGTTTCAGGGTATCGATAAAATTTAAGGTTTGTATCATTCCCTTGATCATGAACATTATCTCTTTTCAGCTATGGTGCAATGTTTCCCCATCTAAAACAATGACATTCCCTTGAGTATGATTTCTTTCTTTACTAGGATCGATTTTTAAGGAACTTATTTCTAAAAAAGACTAACCTTTGTTGGGCAAGCATCCCATGTTATACATCCGGGAATCCGTTGATCCAATCCTTGGAATACAGCTCATCATACTCTGCTCTTGTTTATTCATTGTGTGGGGTACCTCAAGGCTTTGTTGTCGGACCCCTCGGTTTGGAATATTAATAGGATCATGAAACAATGGATGGATCAAGCGAGGGTCTTCAGTTACTTTGTGTTTAACATCAGGTGGAATTTGAGGAACAATTCGTGGCGCTTCAATCATTTGTAGTGGAGTTGGAACTGGAACTTCTTGCTCTTGTAGTACTGGTATATCTTGGAGGGGTGGTCTGAGGGGTGCAATAATTGACTTGGTGTGGCCTTGAGGGAGGGGTACTGCACTAGGCTGAGGAGGAGCAACACTTATGGGTGGTTGTACTGACATGACGCTGACTGGCTGATCATTTTGTGATGTAGAGAAGTCAGCTTCGATTCCTTCTTCTTCTGGAATATCAGTGGTAGCTGTTTGACAACGAAATAACTAATTAATACAATAAAATATCTAAAAAGCTTCTATCTATGTAGTAATCTGTTGGCGTATGGCCAGACAAGAAACAACTATTTTTGCATTACGATAGCCAATACAATGTTTTGCAAAATTTTATGAAAAAATTAATTTCGGTTTTTTTTACAACATTTCTGCCTACAAGTACTAGTCATGAATATCAAAATAATAATTGAGTAATAAAAGTTGCAAATTCGGCATAGAAAATAGTTTTACGATCCGGACGATCCAGTTTAAAACGAAGTCCAATCCAGTCCAGCCATGCTCGGTTCCGGATTTTCCAAAATAAAAATCGCTCATAATTCAGAATTTAGAGGCATGAATCAAACTTTATAGGTTGGGCATGTTTTTTCTATACATAAAGATTATCCATAGCCTTTCAAAAACTGAAAATCAGACAAAAATTTTTTTTGTCTAATCCAATCACTGCTGCATGCTGATAAAGACAATAGTCCTGACATGGAATTTATCGGGAAATATACTACTATCAATCAGAGTATGTAAAGGTACCAAACAATTTGTTTGATTGATGGCAGTGTATTACCTGATTTCCCTGTCATGACGGTTGTCTCGGACAGTGTGTAGCAGTGAAAACAGCGGTAATTCAAAAAAATTCCTATATTATTTGTGTACTATAATATAAATACCTTGAGGCTGTTGTTGTCCGTGTTGGTCCTGTTCACTACAAAAACCACTATCCCTTCCAGGTATCTGTGGCGCAGTCCCTTGCTTTTCATCACGCAGAGCTTGTGCCTTGGCACCAGCTTCATTTATCCCAGAAGTCCTTGCTTCTTCTTCTATGGCGCGTTTTTCTTCAAGGGTCATGTGGGATGATGCACTGTGATTCTACCAGATAAGGAAATATCATTAGAATATTATTAATAGATCTATAATTCCCTAATTTTCATACATTGATTTATTGGTCACAGACAAAACACTCGATTGAGGCTGAAAGGTATAGTTTCAAAGGATTATTCAAAGCTGAACCTTGCAGCCTCGATCGAATGCTTTATGTTTGATCAGTGAACTGATGTATGGAAAGATGCGACTATAAAGTTTGCAACACGCAATACAAGATGAAAGAAACTGCTGATGGAGTGGAAAACAAGCACATACTCTGGAACCATGTATTGGTCACCCTGTGTTGGTTTTGCAACTCCTTATCCCTATTCCCCTCTCTCTTTCTCTGTTTTGCTAAGCTCAAGAAAATGGGCATTTGATAAAAAAATCTACTCCATGCTTTTTTTAAATTTTGTATGCTGTTGCCAAGGAGACCATGCTTGTTTCTAGGTACCAGTCTTTCAGAGTTTTCAACGCAGGCAACCCAACAATACATGACTGTACTTACCCCACAAGATTCCCGATCGTCTTCCATCCAGGGTGGGGTCAGGTAGATGTTTTCGTCTGATGGACGGCGAGAGTTCTCAATAGAGCGAGATTTCCAGAACTGGGAATAATCCTGCAATAAAACACAGCAAAAATAAGTACAATATCACCAGATGGATGGACGGATGGATGGATGGATGGATGGACAAATGTAGACCTACCCTTGTTGAGTCTGCATCATCCTCTTCATGCCAGGGGGGAGCTTGTCTTATTCGTTGCTCTACCACCATCTTACTGATAGCATAGCTCTTGTGGTCTGCCTCTGTACAGGGTAGGTTCTATAGAATAAGAGGAACAAAGTCATGAGCAGACCTCAATCTGAATGTCACATAATATACAAGAGAAGGCGGCACTGCCCTATCGGTCATTTCAAACACCACTCTGATGTGGTTAACGCAACCCAAAGAATGATTGCATGCTTCAAGGGATGACGATAAGGGTAACTAATGCACTACCCTGAATACCTATACACATACACCACTTTCAGGGGGTACATGCTTTTATGTACTGCAAAGAAACACCTACCCTGACTTGACCATCATCTTCATCATTCCAGGGAGGAGATAGACATAAATCTTCATCAGATGGTAGTCGACTGAGTTGCTGGCTTGCGATGCCAGATGGCATTTCTTGTTTGCCAGAGATATGACCAAAGTCCTGAGAGAAAAAACATCAAGATCAGAAATAAGTTTTACCCTTACAACCCCCCTTGCAAACTGTTTTGATTTGATTTCTGTACTCAGCATCACATGTAAGTAGAGATTGTTAGGTCTCCCCCTTGATTCAAGGGTTGTTCTCTGGATTCTCCAGTTTTCCTCCCTCCATAAAGCCAACAAGCTAGATTCCAATTCAATCTGTGAGTTAGCTTCATTCTAACTTTGATCATTGTGCAGAATCTTAACATTATCCACGAAGAAAGGCCAAAAAACAAACAGAAAAAAAGGAAATGAACTGTGAACTAACCCTTAAGGAGTCTACTTCATCGTCATGCCAAAGAGGTGGCCGTTTGATGTGCTCTTCTGAAGCACGCTGATAAATTGCTTCATCAGTTCTCTCCATGTACTTCTCTTCCTTTTTCCTGTCATTACTTGTGTAGTCCTAAATAATAATCACTTAATATTATTAGAACTGACACAACTATATTCTACAATTACACAACTCAAACAACTAGTAATCATCAGTATTTTCATTCAGTCCAAAGCCTAGGTCAGCATATTTATTCCTTTGAATAAAGGGAGGATTGTTGATTTTTCTATGATAGCCCATATAGTTTTGTGATGCCCTCCCCCCCCCCCCCCCCCATGGATACTTCCTAAGAAACATGTCACAAGTAGTCTTTTTGAGAAAGGCAAGAGAGTTTTCATTAATAAGTAGTTTTCATTTCATATTTACCTTCAGTGAATCAGCATCATCATCTTCCCATGGAGGAAGCTTGGACATGACATTGGTTGTACCAGCAGCAATTTTGGTTGTCATGGCATCTGTTAGAGGAGCCTTGGAAATTTTAGCGCCTGACCTGGTTTCTCTTTCTGCTGCTCCAAAATCCTTTAATAATAGATAATAGGTAGAATTTAATATTTTATGTAGTGGTGAGTGGCCGTGTTGTATCAGATATACAACCATGAGCCGAAGGCGAGTGATTGTATTTCTGATACAACATGGACACGAATATTGTATATTACTTATTAAATGTCTAGGTATATACATTCATGTTCTACTAAAATTTTAAAGATAAATTGAATTTGGCTGAGAAAATTGGAGTTAAAGTTTATGCAAATCAGGACAATTTTGTATCAGATATACAACCTCCTCCACGGACAATGATTTCTATTGAGTTTTCCTCATTAATTATTCATGAGGTTTATACATATATACCACTTATATCATCACATCATTATACTTATCATATTTAATCATCATCATCCATCGTGCTTACCTTCACAGAATCCCCATCATCAGCGTATGCTGCCTTCACCAACTCGTCAATCTTCTTTTTATCCAGTTGCCGTGGATTCAACACAGGCGACATAACTGTCTTCACACTCTCTGTCGTACTTGTACTACTCCTGGGTCCACTTGCAGCTTTTCGAAGTAAAGGACTCTGAGGTATACCAGTATTTGGTGCTATAGCCATTACACCTTGTCTTTGAGGGACTTTAGGGCTTTGGGGCTGGTCTGTAAGGGCCATGGGTGGCCTTGAGTTCCCTGGAATGGGAGTAGCTGCTGGGATAGATGTTTGTGGGACAGCCTGTTTTGATATTTGACCGGCATTCTACGAAAAAATGATGTCATAATTATTAGGAGCTGTAATACAGGAAGATAAAAAATGAAATCCAGTTTAGTATAATGCTTTCTCATGCCACCTCAAAATATTTAGGTATCAGCTTGTTTGTTTGAGTTGTATGTACATGTACAGTGTAATATCCAAAAGTATAACCACATTATTTTAATGTATTCACACACTACAGATTTCACCGAAGTGTGACACATGCTAAAAAAATTGTCTGCGTATTTGTGCGACTCTGCCAACAAACATCAACATTTTAGTCTGCATTCCTTTCTCCACGGGTCGGTATGGTTTTGATAATTTTCTTCTCTACAACTCATAAAATGGGACATGTAAAAGATGTGTAAAAGCTCATTTTGGCAGCAAAAAGCTGTGTATAGAAGTATGCGAATACATTAAAAGTGTTAAACTATTGCATGTGAGGTATCCCCTCAAGCTCCAAACCACTCCAAACGTACCTTTCTTTGTTGATTGATTAATGTCTCCACATCACTATCATCTGATGGCTCCTCTTCAGAGAGCTCCCACCTACACAAGAACACAATATGTTTTGTTAAACTCTTGACATATTGACATACATCTGATTAAGCTTGAGCTCCTCATGATCATTTCAGACCATGTCAGCTATGGTGCAATGTTTACCCATTTCAGACCATGTGTCATTCCCTTGAGTATTATTCCTTTCTTCAATATTAACATGGTCTGAAATGGGTAAATGTTGTACTAAATCTGTCCCCTAGTATGCAGTCTAGTATCACTACATTATACAAAGGAAGCCCACTTCAATACATGTGTTTTTACCAACCTTGGTGTTTCTCTCACGTCCAACTGGTCAATGTTACGATCAAAAATATCATCTGCAAAATAATAAATGTTATAAATTATTAATAAAATAATAAAATGTTTTGATAAAATCATATAGTGCATGATTACTAATTCACACCTAAGTTTAATTTGCCTGGCAAGGGGATTGAATTTTTGTTCAAATAGAACAGTTCCATGTAAATTGTGTGCCTATAAATATACGAGATCGTCCTGAACAGATGGGTTGAACTGAAAGCATCAGTGAAATGCCTCCGGCTTTGGCTTTACAGTCCATGTTTGACCCAGAAGCACAGCTCTAACCGGCGTGAATTAGTTAAAGGTTGGTTTGAGACAACCACGAGGTCAGCCCTAATCAAAATACTTTGAGATATAGACCCCTTCATAGTCGGCGACAGATTCAAGGCAGTGACAAAGTAGCATCACAGTTCTTTAGCAAGGAACCTGACTAAGGGGGAGGGGGTCAAGGCTTCTTCAACCTTCCTTATTCCTACCCCTGATAGTCTAAGTAGAGCATATCTGTAGAGCATATCTAACATCTTTTTAAATCAATCTAAATCTGTTATGTAAGATGAGTCTCAGAATATACTATTACTATTATAAGGAAATTTAATGATAAAATATTCCTAAAATCAGAGAACTTTTCATAACAGATAAATTTTTAAGATCTGATAACAGGTTGACACACTTCACATCATTATCAAGTCAAAAATGAGTAAAACTACAATTACGTAATTATTTTTGTAAGCAGGAAAAAAGCCGTGTGAGGGAATCTGAGCACCCTACCCTCAGTATTTCCTGAAGCGATTTGTAAGTTCATTTAAGCTAAGCCATGCACTATCCAATGTTCACATCTGCTAGATAAATTAACGATTGCAGGAAGGGTTGAAATATTTGGTCTTGAGCATTAACAGAGTTGACAATCTATTATATTTTATAGAAAATTGAGACTTAGGTTTACATGATCATGATTTTGACAGTACTTTTCCCATTTGACAGACAGCCCTCGAATACTCTCTTGGTATGACACAACGTACGAAAAATCTTATTAAGATCTGAATTATTTTGCCAAAACGCTATGCCAAACAAGAAATTGTTAACAAAATAAGCTGAAATATCATAAATAACAGAGATTACATTTTTAATAACTTCAGAACTCTATGAAGAAATCCTAAACTTTGTTCGTAATTACCAAACAAACAAACGATACATTGTCAACACTGATCTGGTATGAAACCTTTCTTATAAATCAAAATCGAAGACTGTATTCGAGGTATTTCTTGTATGAATTTCATCTTTAGGAACACAGGTTGAAGGTTTCTTATTTTTTTAAAAAATCAGAATATGATTTTAAGGAATCCTCGTAAAAATAAAGTTGTCAATGAATGAATTGTGTTAGATTTGGAAGCCAATATGTCAGAACGTTATGATCTGCTTATGATTAAAGATACATGCCTCATTCATAATTCTTAATATTATAGGATCATAGAGAAAATTCCTTGCATTAATAATCATTCTGAGGAGAAACCTGAGCAAATTGAGATGAGTAGAGAATTACAATCAAAAAAAATACATTACATGTGGCTTCACACAGACAGACCTTCGAGAAAACGTCTAGAAAAATTCCTTATTTTTGTACCTAAATCGTGTATATTTGTGTCATCATAAACGGCCGATCCCTAATCAGGTATTTTAGCTTCCTGTTTTTTTTCTAATAAAAAGATTTTAAGGTAAAAAATTTAGAATAAAGACTGTAGAATGAAAGGAGAACTTACAATCGTATTCGTCCATCGTGTTGTTGTCGCTTGTGATTCTGAACAGCAATAGAGGGTTTCTTCTTGTTTAGCTCTTTTCATACGCTACTATAGCCGTCGGAATCTTCAAAAAGATATAAAAGAACAGCCACGGAGAAGTTGCAAGGACATGAGCGGCAAGATAACAAGAAATACGGCTTGCTAAGAACCCGCTGTTAGTTGAAAGACTTCGCCGCAAAAGAAGACCGTCATCTTCACAACCTTCACTCGCTTCAATCAACTCTAATTTTCTCGAAAAATATGCTTCTGAACAGCCCAGATCTTTACATATAGACTCTTCTATGATGCTTTTAAAGATTTATACAACGAGAAGAGAAATTCGCGTTGTAAAGATTTAGAAAAACTACAACAAAACACGGCCTTTTTAGACAGAATTTTTAAGAAGTGATTCGGAAGGAAGCTTTGCTCTGATTGGTGCGGAGAAGCTGAGCCCAAGATGGCGGCATTCATCAAGCTCAACCCCTAAAGTCTCCCCGAAAAGTAATACTTTTCTTTCTTCGTTATGCAAAATGCTAAGCTTAATGAAAGCCTTACAAATTTTTACATTGTGTGGTAAGGTTTAGATCCAATTAAAGCTAGATTTTGGTTGAATTTTGTCAATTTATTACGAGTATTGCTGATCAAACTCTAAATTCTTACGACTGATTCAGGATACATCATTTCCTAGATATAAACTTGTCTGTCTGTCCTCTTTTCAGAAAACGTTTTTACGTTCATGTCAGGGAGTGAAATGCTTTAATGATTATTAGCAGCTTTTTGAAAACTGGTTTGAATTGACGTAAAATGAATAAAATAAGGTCCGAACTAACCAAATGTGGCTAATTTTTCATTGATAACGGTACCACAGGTAGCCCACTTAGTATTTTTGTTCACGTTTAAACGATTGCCAAAACTTTAAAGTTTGAAACCCAGAAACAAACTTTCTTTTATAAATTAACAAAAAACAAAAACAAAAACAAAAAATGCGACGACAAACAAATCAACTAAAAACCTAGAATGATTGATAGGATCTACAAAGACGAAAATAAACTACGATTTCTTTTTTCTTTTTCTCTTTTCCTTGTTTTTCAATCTTTCACTCTTTTCCATTTGCTGTTTGTGTTTTACAGCTTCACCAACGACCAACACATCGCAAAAAGACCTTTTGAGAAACGTTTTTTTTTACCAGTTAATTTTATATGAGGAAAGTTTTACCTGACGTCTAGACAAGAATACACTGTCAAAAAAACAAAACAATTCAAACTAATATTACATTTCTGGTTCACAAATAGACGAATCCATGGTCATTT
Source organism: Anthopleura sola (assembly GCA_023349425.1). NCBI lineage: Eukaryota > Metazoa > Cnidaria > Anthozoa > Actiniaria > Actiniidae > Anthopleura > Anthopleura sola. The sequence continues at coordinate 167,018 of JALHLI010000020.1, read as the reverse complement.
ATATCTGCTGTGATGGGCAACCTTTGTAGATTAATATTTAGATTTAGATTGATCAAACTTTTCCATGCATTTTCAATGCTCTCTTCCGATCATGAAGTTGGGCTTCCTGTGCCCATATATACCTTTCGGTTGCCATAGATACGAAATCGCGATCGGGATTCATTTTCGATGTATATTTTGAGAAAATGCGCATTTCTTGATGATCTGACCTTGCATACTCTTCCACGGATTTGTTTAGAATTTGAAAATTAAGGTTTTGAAAAATAAATGTCTTAGAATAACTAGTATATTTTTCCACGAGACAAAAGCACTCGAGGGGAGGCAGGTACCCATACTATCCGCCCAGCCTCCCTTCACCACGGGATCCACAGATCCATTTAGTAAAACAACGTTGAAAAAAGGTGGTTTGGAAATGCTAAAAATAGTATGACAATAACGTGCTACGAACGTTATCACACTGGTTTTAGTTTAATTTGTTAATTTGTAAAAACACCTTATTCTATTTATACTTTTTCAGTTGGCCAGACAAGAAGTTACGCAAAAATGACGCATGTTTTGAAGGGAAAACGTGTTTTTTTCCTATTCTTTTTCTTTGCTTAACAATAATGATTTATTTATAAAACGCTCGTATCCATATTCCACTTTTTTTTTCATTTTTCTCACTGACAACTTGATAGCGATAGGTAGCAACGACCACAACACATGACAATAGCAGCAGCAACAACAGCGATAACACATGACAACTGCAACAACCACAACACAATACAACAGCAACAGCCACAACACATTACAACAGCAACAACCACAACACATTACAGCAGCAACAACCACAACACATTACAACAGCAACAACCACAACACATTACAACAGCAGCAGCAACAACAGCAACAGCGGCAACAACAACAGCGACAACATTAACAACAACAGCAGCAACAACAACAGCAACAACAACAACAACAACAATAACAACAGCAACAACAACAGCAACAACAGCAACAACAGCAACAACAACAGCAACAACAACAGCAACAACAACAGCAACAACAACAGCAACAACAACAACAACAACAACAACAACAACAACAGCAACAACAACAACAGCGGAATCACAGGATCTTGGCTGCCTAAAACATTTAATTTTAAAACATGTTCAATCAGACATTTTTTAAGCATTGTTATCTGCAAAATATTTTTTGAAGCCAGGAGCTTATTCGTTGAGATATAAATAATCGTTATGTCAAACGAAATTGTACTAAAAAATAATTTTTGAAAAAAGCAATATATTTACGAAACATTTGGCATGACTGGAGTACTATATATAGTATTCAATTAGAAAGGATTGTTTTTTAATTTAGATTTCAAAATATTTTGCCCGAAGCACCTTGAAACATATTCAATTAGCCATTTTTAAGCAATGTTATCCGCAAAATATTTTTTGAAGCCAGAAGCTTATTCGTTGAGATATACTTATCGTTATCTCAAACGAAATTATAATAAAAATAATTTTGAAAAAAGCAATTTATTTATAAAACATTTGGCATAACTGGAATGCTATATATAGTAACTAATTAAAGGGATTGTTTTTAATTTGTAAAAGGGTCTGTAATGGCAAAGTTTTTATTAAAATATTTAGATTTGAAAATATTTTGCCCGAAGCACCTTGGACTCCTCCCACTCCTCCCATACATACCTTGTCGTTGCACATGCGTATTGGACTAGCAACTGCTTATCATTTTGAACGGGTTAGAAAAGAAGCCTGAACGCATGTACAGGAATAACCAGCCAACCATTGAGTCTAGACTGCTAGATTTTTGTCAGGACCGAGCTCAATCTTTCCTCGAAAGCTTGGAGAAGATCTAGGGGCTGATCTTTTCGCAATGGCCAACGCTCCGACAAGCAACGATGCATGCTTGAGTATTGTTCATTCACTGATGTGTCACCGTCAAGGAGGAGAGTCAGAAGCTTTTGCAAAAAGAGCTATCGAGTCCCTAGTTAAGAAACTTAAGGAAAAAAAGGACGAACTAGACTCTTTGATTACTGCTATTACATCTGCAGGGACCCATCCTTCAAAATGTGTAACGATCCAACGTACTCTAGATGGGAGGTTGCAAGTTGCTGGACGAAAAGGGTTTCCACATGTCATCTACGCTCGGATCTGGCGCTGGCCTGACTTACATAAAAACGAATTAAGACACGTGAAATATTGTCAGTTTGCTTTTGATTTGAAATGTGACAGTGTCTGTGTAAACCCTTTCCACTACGAGAGAGTTGTGTCTCCAGGTAAGTTGAAGATCACCTCAAAAACGCTCTGTTATCACAATGACAACTCGAGTTTATTGCTTATATTTTTGTATACAAATAGCTTTTATTCGTCTCTTCTATTGTCTACAATCTTCAAAATGTCTAGAACTATCATATATTCATTAATTTTCTCTCCTACAGATATCACTGGGCTAAGTCTTACGAGGAACTCAGGTGAGACAAAAATCCAAATAGTATTTTTTTTTTTGCACGAATTCATCTCGAAATGTCACAATTTTATTCCAGTTTGAATTTTAAAACTAAAAACAAAATATGCTAAATTATTTTGTGATCCATATATATTGAAAATATATCGAGATTTTTTGTAGAAAAGGGTTTGTTCAGTTTATTTGAAGGCATTATGTTGGGGACAGTTGTGGAAATGAGAATTAACAAAGGAGTTGAGTTGTATTCATATCTCGAGATTCGAGACAGAAAGTCTGAGTAAGTAAAACACGTGCTGTAAAAACTAATGGCCGAATCCTTAATACGGTATTTCATACCTCAAACATTATCTAATGTCCTCTAGTCTCTATCTTAAAGCTTTGTTTACACTTCAAATACCTAGTCATTTATAAAACTTAACTATAACAATATCAAATGGAAAATATATTTGTAAAGTATCTGTCTAATCCAATGTGAAGTCCTTTGGTCACGCTACTCCAAAAATATTCATTATTCTGCAATTGCATACGTAACTTAATCCCATATTCCACATCCTTAGAAAATCAGTTACTTCAAGCTCTTGAAAGATTGTTTATCGAGGACTAGTTGGAATTTGTTGAGGTGACTAATTGTTACTTTGTACCCAAGAAAGCCAAGTCAGTGTTCTAGTGGAAAAATACCTCGTTTGATAATAATGACAGGTTGTTGTCTCCTGAATAATTCAAAATTATGGTGTATATACATTAAGTTTTGGTTTTACTGGGGATCTAAATTGTACAAAAAATTATTGTGATTTACGAGATACTTTAATTTTTTATTTACAAACAGTGGAAAAAAGCTAATATCTGTGTGATAAGATTATAGTGATTTTATTGTCATGTAGGCATTAATGGCTTTGTTTCTTGATCAAGGTGGTTTTCTATCTATAGACACTATGGCTACACATACCTGATTCATAATACGAAGATAGATAACTTTTTGTTCAAACATTAGAGATATAAATATACCAATTCAACTACCTAGATAGGTATATTTTTTTTCAGAAAGATTTAGTAATATTTTGAATCACATTTCTTTTTCTTTTCTTTTCTGGAAAATATTTTTTATGAATGAAAATTAAGACAAGTCCTTGGATAGGAAGTGATTCATTCATATGCATAACAATATACAACGAGAGAATTGAAAGAAAATACATTTTATATTAAAAAATGAATACTTTTTCAGTACTCATCAGTGCAGATTCTAATGAAAATATTCAAGAATTTTTATATTCTAAAGGTATACTTCAAAAGTTATATTCATCTTTAAAAAAAATTTTTTTAATTAAACATTTTGGAACAAAAAACCAAAGTTAACAAAAAGTTGAATGATGAACACATTTTTCAATGTTAGAGTAGTTTCCATGTAAATTAATGATCATCATTTTTGTAGTAAATTATAAATATTCATAGAATATTATAGATATATTTACTATGTACACAATGTATTTATTTATTTTATGCTATTTTGACTTGTTCTTTTGTGCTGACAAAATATAAGGAATTGATCTTTATTGTATATTGGCTTGAAAACTTCCAAAGACCACACACAACAAAATGTTTCCAAAGGTGCAAGAAATATATAAGAGAAGTATCAAGACAAATTTAAATTTTGAGTAATTCAATTCAAGTCTTATCATTTATATTTTTGGTTTGTCTTTTATGTGTGTTTCTTAAAAGTTTATATATAATTTATTTGTAATAAGCCCTACGGCCAGTTATAGCAAAATAAGGAATCATTCTTTTGATGAGCTCAGACTCTGGTCAAAAATGGTTAAAACCTTATAATTTTCCTTTTAAAAAATATTAGCTTTTTATAATCAAACAAGATATATTTAGATATATTCTTTATTTCCTTGTGTTTTTATTTTCTACCTTGAAGCAACAATCATTCTATATATTAGCAAATAACATTCACATAAAACTTTTACAAACCTGCTGAACTTGTCACACGCGTCCAAGTCAATTAGTACCAGCTACGTTAAAATGGTTTTTTTTTCAGATCTCTAATTTTTTTATAATCAAATATCCATAGATTCAGGAACTTCTTAAAATTGTTTGTGTCATTAAATAATTACTTGAAGATAACAAAAAATAATAATAAAGAGTGTGAAAGTAAAGACATGCAGAGTGTGAAACTTCTTAGATTTGTTTTTCACATTGAATATTTATTTGAAGAAAATTAAAAATAATAAATAGTGTGAAACTCTAAGAGCACAGCACTCTTCAAGGGTGTTTTCCAACTAGTACGTATTGGTATGCCTTAGGGCAAGTGCTTGTTGGTTTGGCTTAATCATTGCCACAAGGAAAGCTCAGTTTGCCAACAAAGGACTACCTGTTTCATTGTCTCCATCTCATCGTGTGCCAGACTAAACACATCGCCAAAAAAACAAAGATAAAACAGCAGCCTAGTGCATGTTAGTGATATTGAAGTCACTCTTAAGAACAGGCGTTGTTAAAGTTTTTTTGTTGAGAAAAGGTGACAATTTGTCATCAAAAGTTGCCACAAACAAAAACAATTCTCCTGTTTTGATTAACAACCTCATTTAGAATCATCTTTAAAAAAAGTTAACAAAGCTCTTAGAATTTATTTTAATTAAGTGTTTCCTTTTGAATTTGTTGAACTTTAAAACGTGTTAATCAATAATGCATTAAAATATCAAGTAAGTAAAAAAACTTCTTAATTTGTTTTAGAAACTAATTAACTTTGGACTTACTTTCTTCGGAAAAATGGCCATGCTGACATGTTTTCACATTTTGTAGTTATAATTTGTGCCTTAAACAGGAATCTCATTAAAATTTAGACAGATGGTTTACTCAATAATCATAGACGTCTGTATCAAAAATAAAAGCCTTCACTAACAGGTACAATAATGGGACATGGAATCGGCAAAAACAGGGGAAATAGACACCTGATTTTGCAGGTTGCCAGCTTGTAATCAAATTTCCTGTTTGCGCAACTCCATTAATGACACCAGCTCATAACAGCAACCTATATTGGTTTTAATATTGCCATATTCTTTGTGTTATATTCCTTTATTTCTTGAAATTTAGGACTTTTGCAGTATTTTCATTGTTTCAATTTCAAGCACTAAGCTAATTGGATGGTATATTATATAATTAAGCAATCAAAGATTCCATTTGATTAACACCACAACTCATAAACAGTTGTTGCCAAGGTTGTGTCAAAACATTTTTATCACATAATTTCAGCTTGTAGGCTGATGTATAAAAAAGGCAATTTGTTAAGTTGTTAAAAGTTGGGTGGCCATATTAGTAGCAATTAGTGTTGCACAGCCTTTTAGTTCTTTGGTCCTGGTTCTTTGTTCTGGTTGTCTAGATTTAAAGTTTTCAGTTAATATCAACTCTAGATCTTTCTCAGCTGTACTGTACAACTGCTTGAGGCTTTTCCTTTCTTGTTTCATTCATCTATTCAAAACCAAACATAAAAAAAATATGATATGACTAACGTACGAAAAGTTAATTAATCTGGTTGACATGGTATTGGTCACATGTGCTGATTGGACTATAAAAAATGCAAGTTCTTTTTGTTCTTGTCTTTGTTCGGTTCCTTTGTTCGGTTCCTTTGTTCTGGTTTTCCATAGAGGTTGTCAATAATTTACCAATCCTATTTGATGTGCATGTGTAGTGCCCGAAGCATATCCTGTTTCCTGTTTTGTTTTGGTGGACATGGTAGTGCGTGGTATCTCTAAAATAGATGTAGTAATTGAATACAAATATTTTTTTTATTTTGAGTCATGGTATAGGAAGTCATTGCTAAATCTCCTTAGCTATAAATTAAATGTGTGATAGAAATAAAAAATGCCCTATTATTGAGACGCAACCACATGACTCAAAATCCCTTGAGATATAAACAACAATGAGACAGCCGCCATGTTGGTTGACATAACATAACAAGAAAGGCTAATAAGGATTGCTTTGTTATCGCCAACCAACATGGCGGCTAGTGTCATAATATGCATCCATTTAGAATCGATAGATTAATTTGCATGTCTTTTAATGACTGGGTGTACAGATAGTGCCTTCAACAGTGGACAAAGTGAGCCAGACTTCAGACAAGCCGTCGTACCCACTGCTCATCACTTCCCTGGTGGACAAACAATTCCTCCCCCAGTGGGACCCTCGCAGGATTTGTACCCTATACATGCCGCAGTCGACAGTGGTATGGGACATGTCTCCCAAGGTAAGATTAACTAGTAGACAGACATGATCATGTATTGATATATCATGTTCATTATAATGAATGAATTAACCTCACATGATGATACATGATGATGAAGATACATGATGATGATGATAATCATGATACATGATGATGATGATACATGATGATGATGATACATGATGATGATGATAATCATGATGATACATGATGATGAAGATACATGATGATGATGATAATCATGATACATGATGATGATGATACATGATGATACATGATGATACATGATGATGAAGATACATGATGATGATGATGATGATGATACATGATGATACATGATGATGATACATGATGATACATGATGATGATACATGATGATACATGATGATGATGATACATGATCATGATACATGATCATGATGATACATGATGATGATACATGATGATGATGATACATGATGATGATGATACATGATGATAGTGAGGATACATGATGATGATGATACATGATGATAGTGAGGATACATGATGGTGATGATACATGATGATGATACATGAATATACATGATGATGATGATACATGAGGATGTTTATGATAATGCATGAGTAGGAGGGAAAATGCAATGGTTAATCCTTCATATCAATCTATTTACTTCATCCAGAAACTTCAGTTGGAGGACCAACTCCGTCAGGTTGGAGTAGTCCCACATCGGCAACCTTCTCCCAGACGTCACAAGGTGGTCAGGGATTCTGGTCGCAACAAGAACCTGTTGAAGACACAGGACCAATATCGAAACACCCTCGTACGTAAATCATGTTCTATTCAGTTTCCTTCATGAATAATTAATGAGTTATAAATTATGTTACAATTTATCTTGTATTTTTGCCATCAGCTCCTGAACACTGGTGTTCAATAGCTTACTTTGAGCTGGATCAGCAGGTTGGTGAGATCTTCAAAGTTACTTCTAACTGTCCGTCAGTCACTGTTGATGGGTACGTGGATCCTTCAGGAGGAAATAGGTTCTGTCTTGGACAGCTTTCTAATGTTCATCGGACTGAAGCCAGTGAGAGAGCAAGATTGCATATAGGTCAGTATATGATTAATGATTAACAAGATCCATCCATCCACCCACCCACCCACCCACCATCCATCCACCCACCCACCCACCCACCCACCCACCCACCCACCATCCATCCATCCATCCATCCATCCATCCATCCATCCATCCATCCACCCATCCACCCATCCATCCATCCATCCATCCATCCATCCACCCATCCACCCATCCACCCATCCATCCACCCATCCATCCATCCACCCATCCACCCATCCACCCATCCATCCATCCATCCATCCACCCATCCATCCACCCATCCATCCATCCATCCATTTGGCTTGGGAAAGAAGCTTTATTCCTCCACATTATGATTTATTATGATGTACTGTAATATTTGTTTCTATAGGCAAAGGAGTTCAGCTTGACTTACGAGGTGAAGGTGATGTCTGGGTACGTTGCCTAAGTGAACACAGCGTGTTTGTACAAAGCTACTACCTTGATCGTGAAGCAGGCCGTTGCCCCGGTGATGCAGTCCACAAGATCTACCCTAGTGCTTACATAAAAGTATTTGACCTCCGTCAGTGTTATCGACAGATGAAACAGCAAGCACACTCAGCACAAGCTGCTGCCGCTGCACAGGCAGCTGCAGTAGTCAGTGGCGTTGGCCCAGGAGCTTTGCTTCCTCAAATGGGTCAAGTAAGTGTTGGGGTAGATGACTTAAGGCGGTTATGTATTTTACGACTTAGTTTTGTTAAGGGATGGGGTCCAGATTATCCACGAAAAAGCATCAAAGAAACACCATGTTGGATTGAGATCCATCTGCATAGAGCTTTACAACTGTTGGATGAAATCCTAATAGGTATGCCAATTAATGAGCCGCGGCCGCATGACGCATGACATTAGGTTCCCCAATAGAATATCTCTTAGTTCTATTGTCGGTATTAATACTTATAAGAGTTCTTAACTACTATGGTTATTAATAGGAATGATCAAATTCTATCTTCTCCTTGTCTGTTTATTGAAAATATAGAGATTTCTGCAGGAGAATTAGAATTTGATCAGTCATATGGTAAGATTGTCTCTAAATTTCATTGTGACTTTAATGCCAGAGATAAATAATATTGAATGGCTTTTGACGGCTGCAAGACCAATGTTAAGTTACTTAAAGAGCAGATTTCATGCAAATGTGAAAACATTTACAGTATTGGAACACTGTGATTACTGGTTGGTGTGGTAGCGCACTTGTCTCTCATCTCTGGGGTCATAGGTTTGATTGCTAGACTGGACATCACACATGAGTAGTTCTTGTTCAGTTTCTCCCTTGATTTGAACAGTTTTTCTCAGGGTTCTCAGATTGTCCTCCCTCCACAAAACCTAACAAGCTATATTCCAGTTCATCAATTGGTTTAGCTATGCCGTGATCAGCCCAGAGGTTTTTTCAAAGTATTGATAAGATAATGTAGATTGAAGGCTAAAGATCCATGGCACAGTGCTTCCATACTGCAATTAAGTTTTTTTTACGGCCATACAAAATTTGCTCTGAGCTACAGCTGTCACAACATGATAACTAATAACAAGAGAGCATGAATAAGAGAGGGAAACTTCTTAATACCGCGCGCACCGTGTGAGCTATTTTTAGCTTTTGCATTAAGTAAATTTTCGCCTCACCTTACTCTTGTGCATCGAAAAAGGGAATTCACGTGGCGTGTGTGGTATTAAGAGTTTTCCCTATCTTATTTATGCTCTCTTGCTAATAACCATATCATTTCCTAAAATTATTTTTGATAATATAAAATATAACCCATTGGAGTAAATTTAGATTTTATTAATAGAAAATTGTAGAAAATAATTATGAAAATATCCCATGTAGTTTATTGAAAAATTGTCTATTAATGATAGACATGTTCGTAGTTAGACATTCTTTATGTGTGTGGAATAATGAATGAAAAAGAGTGTATTTTGTATAACTGACACGGAAATGTGCCATGCACTGGCACTTACATGGTTTCCTACTTTCCATTTGCTTGTAACGAACCAATCAGAAACATATTCTGTATAAGATTGGAATTGACCTTCACTGACAGTCAATTGGCTTCCACCGTTAACCAATCAAAAACAATCCTGTATAAGATTTGAATTTACCCATCACTGACACTCATTTGGCTTCCTACTTTCCATTTGCTTGAACCAATCAGAAACAATTCTGTATAAGATTGGAATTTACCCTTTACTGAAAGTCAATTGGCTTCCACTCTGAACCAATCAGAAAAATCCTGTATAAGATACAAATTTACCCATCACTGACACTCAATTGGTTTCCAACTAAGCATTTGTTTTAACCAACCAGAACCAATTCTGTATAAGATTGGAATTTGCCCATCACTGACACTCAATTGGTTTCCTACTAAGCATTTGTTTTAACCAATCAGAACCAATAATTATTCTGTATAATATTGGAATTTGCCCATCACTGACACTTAGTTGGCTTCCAATGTGAACCAGTCAGAGGCAATCTTGTATAAGTTTGGAATTTATCCAAGGCAGACATGTACATTTTCATGGGAAGCCCTTTCAGTGTCAAAAGAAACACTTGCATTGCAGAGGAAGCCATTTCATTGTCAGGGGAACCCTTTTAGGTGGGGTGGGAAACCATGTCAGTGTCACAGAAGCCATTTAACAATGCTGTTATCTAGTTTTTTCTTAAAATAGTCTCTTCAAATTTCAAATAAGTTTTAGAGAAAGATTTTACTCAGGGCTTAAAATGATGACATTGGTTGCCAAAATGTAACTAAAACATGTCATAATTTCTAAATTTTAAATGGCTTGCTAACTGGCAACTTTCCTTTGATAAAAATCCTTAGAATTGGACTAAAATCAAGGTTTGAGCCCTGTTACTGCAACGTAAATATCATTTATATATTTTGGTTTGAGGAGACAGCAAGTGCTTGTGTCTTTGCTGTAACAAAGTAGTCTGTAGTTTGAACTTCTAGAATAAGACAGTACTCCCTGTAGTCCTAACGATTTTATGTAATTTGGGATTAAATGTGAAATGATGGTGAATTTTCCTTGAATTTATCTATGAAACCCCACAGAGGGGAGAATCCCAATGCCTTTCATAGAAAAATTGTCTAAAGCCACAGAACAATAATCAGAGTCTGAGTGTGTAGCATACGTAGCATAGTGAAATTGAAATCTGCTGTGCAGTGGAAAAGTCAGTTAATAATGATCGTCATTCAACATTTGACTGCTGAGTTATCTTGACTCGGTAACATTACAAACCAAAGTATCAAATAAGAGTTTTGTTTCATAATATATGATGGAAATAAACTTACCTTGAATAGTAAGACCTTATTTGTCATGGTGCAATGATTGTTTCCCATTCCACACATGTCGTTCATTCCCTTGAGTATGATTTCTTTGTTTGAATGAGTTGTGTCTATATTCATGTGTCTTTTGTCAAACCGTTAAACAAAGAAATGATACTCTAGGGAATAACACATGGCCAGAAATGGGAAACATTGCACCATGATGAATAAGGTTCATAGAGCGGTTTCATAACAGCCATCTTGTAGGGAAGCAACAATTCAATATTTTTGCATGACATGAGATTTCATTTCCTAAAGGAGAAAATTTCAATTTTTTTGGCCAAAACATTCATGGCTGGTGTGAGACCACTCTAAGATACATTTTGGCATAATTATTGTTCTTGTTTTAGTGATTATTATAATTATTGTAAATCATGTTTACAGATACATATTTAAGTTTTTACGTACTAATCATTCAAAATTGTTTTGAAGAAAAAGTATTTGTCATATAAACTCCATTTTCTACTTTTTAAAACTTAAAAGTGAGCTTATAATAGAATAGCCACAAGCCATCTTAAACGATGGTGTTACATGATATTATTCTACTTCAATATTGCAAGTAATATTTTCAAAATGTTTGCATTCACTCTCAATAACATGTGAAATTGTATGATAGGCTCTTTTTGAATATGGTGCTGATGACGTCAAACGAGGAGAGATCCTGGGATGTCCCAGATGTTGCGAGTTTGTGTAAACTGATATATTATTTCAGGCTTTTTCATGTTGATTGCTGAAAAAGGTTCTCCGACCAATGACCATGTAAAAAAGAGATCTGAATAAGACAGCCAACTCTCATTTGATGTCATTGGCACGATATCCCAAAAGGGTCTATTTCTTGTCATTCAAGGCATTTCCATGGCATTTTCATAGGCACATACCCTGAATTTTTTTAAAGCAGACAATGGAAACTGGTCACTGTTAAAACCTAAAAACCTGAACATGTCTGAGAATGAATGTAAAAGAATATTCATTTTTATCTAAAAAAACTAATGATTTTAGAAAACATTCTGTGAGTGCTGATTACTATTGAAAAATGTTTCTTAACGTTGATAAACACAATTCTTTTTTATCCAGTCAGATTTTTTCAATGTTCTTAATCATCTTTTTATTTTGTCAACTGTTAGGAAACATTTCTTTTTGTTGAAATGCCAAAATGTTATACTAAGGACAGTTTTTTCTTCCACCCAGTGTGTACCCAAGGATATTTAGCTGTACTCCAGGGTATTTGTTACTATTACCCCAGGACATTTGGTACTGACACCCCAGGACATTTGGTAACTACTACCTCAGAGCATAAAATGCTGTTTAGACAACTTTTCTTCAGTCCAGGGTGTCACTTTGAGGATTCTGGCAAAAATGTGCTTGGACTAAATTCTCCTAAATTGCTTTTATTTTTAGACCTTTGATTGATATTTGTTAATTTTTTTGAGAATGCTAAATTATTTTTGTCCTGAGCCTCCCAGGCATGGCATGCAATAGTCTTGAATGATATTTACCACCACCCATTTTCAAAATAGTGTGACCAACATTGTCTATTATCTCTGGGTTCTGGCTTCTCTAAAACACAAAGTACTATTAACTCAGACAATTGGAAATGTGATTGATGAAAGTCAAAAACCCAGACATCTCAAATCATAGCCACTTGTCTCTGGGTTGCATAATAGACCCCTTGCAGTACTTTGGAATGCAGCTCAATTTGGAGGACAAAAAAATGGGCAATTCTAATTCTCAGGAAAACAAAATTCTTTTGTTTTGTCCTTCAAATTGAGCTGCTTTATTTTGATGTGCAAGGGGCCTGTTACAATATTGGTATAATTTCAAGACTATTGTGATAAATGCTTGTATGCTCTTATGCAACATTGTTCTGCTTGACCATTGTTAACTATGGCTTGATCACAATTTTATCCTCATCATGCCAGAATCTATTTTACTGTAAATAGTCTATATTTTCAGCCATTGTCGAATGTGGTTACTTTAAACTGTGAAATAAATAGTTAATGTTAAGGGATTTTAGCAAAAGCAGGCTGAGAGAATAATATTTTTCTGTATTCTTCTTGAGCAAGTTGTGAAAATGATTTTTTGATTCAAGGAGACTAGCAGCATCAACACTGTTATTTGCTGAAACCTCTTGATTTTAGGATTGACTGTGTGACAGTTGTGTGTAGATAATAGTACGAGTATTATATATTAAATGACGTGGCTCTAACATAATCGTAACATTGTAAAAATAGAGTTAAAGAAAAAATAAAAGGCAATGTTATGCTGTAAACAAAAATGTTTTATAATTGTCAAATCTCCTTCACTTCACCCACCCATGAAAAACACAGAACAATAAGAAAGAAAGGATAACAAAGTCAATCCAGGGAGAGTCCCACTCATTACAGTAAAGAATATAACACATTTTCTATTGATTACCTTTAAAATAGGGGCAGGAAATTGGCCTGCAGGGGGGATGGGGTGCACACCCTTTGCACCCCTCCCCCAGATCCACCACAGTGTTAGGTCACTGAGGATTGATCACTCTTGCTTATATCATCAGACAGCACACTAAGGAACTTGTGTTTTTATGAGTTAGGAGGGTTATGTGGATTTTGGACTTTAAAGCAACATCTTTTTGGTAGCTCTCCATTTACAAAGCAAATATTTCCAAATATAATAATAATCGGAAATGTAGAATATAATCAATATTTACATGCCCAATGACATTCATTTTTTCATAGTTCACTAAATTTGGATAAATGAGTGCTTTTCCCTCAAAATCTCCCCCCCCCCCCCCCCCAACGTTCCCTTTAAGGCCATACCCCAGTAGGGTAAGTTCAGGTTTTGTCCCTACCCGCAAATGCGTCGCAGACCCGCAGACCCGCAGCAATCCCGCGCTGCTGACAAGACCCTGAAACACGTGAACTGAACGGGGATCAAAACTTCAACACAAAACTGCAGATTTGGACGTTTTTCTCGAAATTTAAAGCTGCAAAACCAATGCAGAGCTAAGAATTAACAACCTATCAGCAAATTTTCTCAGTCATTGAGAAAAGAAGTTTGATTTTTGAGCTCAAACGTTTGCAGTTTGTTTTGTTGTGGACGCGAGTTTCCCGCCGCAAAAATGCCACCGAAAAAGAGGCAAAAAATCGACAAAGGTATTGAAATTATAATTATTTTACTTAACTAAAGCTTCCTATTGCTCTTTTATGAATTAATTCTTGATTTGAAAGAAATTTTTATGTAAAATTTGAGATTTTTAGTTTGAAATGCTTGGCAACACAGGGAGCCCAAGCATCAAGATTACATATGTATACCCAAACTGAAAAAATTATTTGTTTTTCGCTGTAGATGAAAAGCGTAGTAAAGTTAAGGAACAAAAGTCTGCCAAACCTACTGTAGTAAGTATAACTTATTTATTTAGCACATATCAAAGTTGGTTTACAAAACCCTCCCCACCCCACCCCACCCTACACAAATAAATCATCTTGAATGTGGCTGTTTGCAGGTTTCTACACGATGGCTGATGAAGTCTGAACCAGAATCAAGGATAGAACGTGGAGTAGATGTCAAGGTAAACAATAATAGGGGGACTCTCTCTGTGGACCCTCGATTAAGAGATATTATTTGGGTGATTGCGGACATCTCTTTGAATTTATAGACATCTTGAAACAACTTTTTTTTCAGTTTGGAATTGAAGATCTTAAGAAGGAACCCAATCAGACTGCATGCTGGGATGGAGTGAGGAACTACCAGGTAATATAAGATAACCCTTGACTGTTTGTCACTGCATTGTATACCCACTAGAAATAGATTCCTGTAGCCAGGAAAAGTTTGTCAATTTCATCGGCACACCCTGAACCTTGGGCGAAAGCCTGTAAAAAGTCATCATCTAACTTTATGGTGTTGATTTTCTAGGCTCGTAACTTCATGCGTGACCAGATGAAACTGGGACAGCTAGGATTTTTTTATCATAGTAATTGTAAAATCCCTGGTATTGCTGGTGTTATTGAGGTGAGCAAATGTCTCTTGTTGTAACCCTAACCATGTCCCTGTCTTTCTTTCTTCACTTTCCTTTCACCTTCCTTCCTTCTTTCCTTCCTCTCATTCTTTTGTTGTCCCTTCTTTCCATCCTCTTCTTCTTTTCCTTACTTCTTAAATTGTTTCATTGCAGATAGTAAAGGAAGGATATGATGATCACACACAGTTTGACAAGAAAGACCCTCACTATGACCCGTAAGATCTTGAAGTGTTCATGCATTTGTTCATCCATCCCATCCATCAATCTCTCTTTCCCTTTCCATTTCATCCCATCCATCCATTCTTTTATTCTTTATTTATTCAGATATTCATTCCTTGTTTGTTTCTTCAAATTAAATACAGAAAGTCATAATGCTCTTTTTTTTGCAGGACATCCAAGAAAGAGAGTCCTAAGTGGCAAATGGTAGGTAGCTCTCCAGCAAGAGCAAGGCTCCAAATAAGCACTGTTCATCGTACAAATGTCCAGTAAAAATGACCACTTGACTGGTGGATGATTCCCATTCTCTGGACATTTGACCAGCTACTCGACAGGATTTCAACAGGTCGATTATTCATTTGGCCTGACGAGTGAAATGCCAATCAAAAACATTATTTGCAGCCTTGCTCCAGGGTTCATGTGCATGTACTGCTCATATCTTGTCAGGGTTTTCCCCAGCTGTGTTTACAGCTTACTGCCCTATTTTCCTGGATAACAAAATCGTCCAGATATTTTTCTCTTTTCCACCGCTGGTTTCTTATATTCATTTCAATTTCTTAAATGTCAGGTTGATGTGAAATTTGTCCGCATGATGAAGAGGTTTATTCCTCTCTCTGAACTGAAAGGACTTTATCAGGTAAGACATGTGTCGAAGCACCTCACCCCCTCCCCCACTGCCATAGTCACCCTGTGTCTGAATTCTTGAATCTGATTGGTTGAATAGCAGAGAGATTTAGTAAACACAACAAAACGTGAAAGAGGACAGTACATGTGATGACTAATGACTTCAAAAACAACCATTCATGTCTCAACGCCACATAATCCATTTCACTTGTTTTCACATCCTCTTCAGGACATTGCAACATCGATAGTCGTTTTGGAAGTCATTCATCAGCAGCACATGCACCACCCTCTTTCACATTGTGTCATGTTTGCTAACGTCACTCTTGTAACCCATGTGCCCAAACTCTTGCCTCTTGCAACTTATTGTTTCAAATTCAATTCTTCAAACCATTTCTTAAATTTTCTTTAGAAACACAAAACCAATGGAGGTCCCTTGGCAAACTTAGCATTGTTCACAAGTGCTCGTCTGTCTGTCCAGCCTTTGACCAAAGGTATATCCAGTGTATCATAAGGCACTGTAACGTATTGTGATTAAAATTACCTATTTTTATGGAACCCTAATGTGTAGGGAGTTGTGTACATAGCTGAGGGGCCTATATCCTGTAAGGTTGTAACTGAAAGGCTATATTCTGTTGGGGTTGTGACTGAGGGGCCTATATCCTGTAAGGGCTATAAGTGTTGGGCCAATATCCTGTTGGGGTTGGAACTGGGGGGCCCATATAGTGGGATGTTATAAATGGTTCATTCATTTATTCATTTGTTCTTTCTTTTTTTTTTAGATGAATTTGACTTCATTGTGAGTCTTGAAGATGAAATACCAGAATAGATTACTTTGACTCTGATAGAAAAAGATTGGAGAAGCTCTAAGTCATTTATTCTCTTATGGGATTCCTGTGTTAAAAAACGACAAGTGGCCTGGGTACAAGTACAAGGGACTGATACGTGAGTGACCATATCTAATATCTTAATATTATCCTAATATTCATCCAACTAACAAGATACAAATATAATCACAAGAATCATATAAAATATTTCCAAATTCTTTTTAATTCTTTTTATAAATAAATACATGTTGCCATGGAAATGACCATGATCCTACAAGTTTCAATATGGATCAATCATTCGCTGGTAATATAACTTGAATAGGTTTTTCTTCATTGCATAAAGATAGGTACACTTCTTTTCCTTTCAAAATAAAGTAATTTTATATGTAGTTCCAAAGAACAGAAGACAAATAGCTGCAGTATGCACAAATGGCTGCAGCATGCACACATTTTAAAACATTTTTGAGAATTACTAGTAATGGCAGAATATACCTAAAGAATATAAGAATATATCTTAAACTACAATAATATACCCTCCTGAGACCTAATCCCCACCCTTTGGAAATTCCAATCCCCCTCCATGGGGGAGGTATGGATATTATCTGGACGTACACAATACAGTGACCCTCCTCAGACCCTCCCTGCCACATCTTGGATATTTCAGCCCACTCCATAATGGAGGTATGGATATTCTCCACTCATCATATTGTTGCTTTTTTTGTATCCATGTAAACATTTCTCAACTGTAATATATAATATTAGTTATACCACAGAATATGCTGTAGCAAACATAAGCTAGCTAGTGTGTTATCTGGAAAACCAGCAAATATAATATGTTCTTTCTTAACTAAAGTTGGTGCAAAAATATGACCATCATAAGAATAAAACTTTTTTATCCTCTGCCGACATGTCCATTGCATGTTTTGCTTTCTTATATGTCTGAAGTTCCAGTACCATAATTTGGTCCACAATATCATCTGCTATTTCTGTGTTTATAAGTTTCAATTTTTTCATCCATCCTCTGCGACATGACTATTACATGTTTTGCACCCATATATGTGACTGAAGTACTATCACCATATAGTACTTTTATTTACTCCACAATATCACGTACTGTCCCTATATCACCATCCACTGCTAACACTACTGTATTCACACTACTGTCCCTATATCACCATCCACTGCTAACACTACTGTATTCACACTACTGTCCCTATATCACCATCCACTGCTAACACTACTGTATTCACACTACTGTCCCTATATCACCATCCACTGCTAACACTACTGTATTCACACTACTGTCCCTACTATGCTAGCCTGGGAATCAAGTCTACTTCTCATGTCGTCATTTTCTACATTCTGACTTTGCTCTTCGGCAATATTTCCATCACTTGTTGCTATGGCAACAGAGACATCACTTTCATCAGCGGCAGGTTGATGACTGGAATAAGGCATTTCATTGCAGTGCGCCTCGTCATTCTGTTCTTCATCATTATGAATTGTTACAACATGTGCATCAACATGTGCATCAACAAGTACATCTTCACCCTCATTGTTACTACTGTCTACCTCACCACCAAGCTCACTCAAACTTAAGGAAGGAGAGGTGCTGGGGTTACCAGGTGGACTGGACCCTAGTGGATCTCTTGTCAAGGAGTTCTGGGAACCAGTATTGTCTATTGCAGAATTTGACGTAGTATTTGGTGTATGATTCAGCTGATAAACAGAGTTATCATTTGTTGAATCAGAAACATTAGACTGATTGTGATGGCAATTATGTGAATGAGATCTAGTTTGTGCTGCAGTTTCCACTCCTGGGTATGGAGGAGGGTCTTCGTCATCTGAATCTTCTGACAAACCATTTGAAATTCGCTTGTTAAATCTTTGTGATATTGAAGAATTGATTGTCCTGGTTGACAACGGTGATGGCCCATGACGAGCGCCTCCAAAACGTGTAGAGATGACTGATGTCGCTGGACTCATTTGTGGTGATGGGGGATAAAGATCTGGGCATCGCATGACTGTAAATGAACAATATTAACATTATGGTTCAGTTAAACTTAGAGTTACAATCCCATAAATGTCATGACATTGATGAGGAATTCCAATTGGAATTTAATAGTTGGTTTTTGCAGAGGGATAAACCTGGAGAACCCAGAGATGAAACCAACAACCAACTCTATTCATATATATCACTGAGTATGGGAATTGAAACCTGTGTTGCATTGTTGAGAGGTGAGTACTCTCACTGCCACATCACCTGTGCTTTGCTGGTGTTGCTTACCTATGTCATACGATGGTGGAGCACCTTGTACAATGATGTCAGTCGCTGAGAAACTTTCAGACCTTCTTGGTCTTGCTGAGGACATGGTACTGCTGCGCCGACGCCTGCTTTGTTTTGTATGATTGATTGCAATGATTGTTAAGGCAGCAAACAGTGCCGCACAAGCCACACCTATTACTATTCCTGTGTAATGTACACTCAGATCCAGTGTCTCTTTGTCGTCTGTTTTTGCTGTTGATATTAATGTCATCTGTAAGTGTTTGATCATGATTGGGGATGATGATAGTGGTGATAATGATGATGATGGTGATAATGATGATCATGGTGATGATGATGATCATGGTGATGATGATGATGATGACGGTTATGATGATGATTGATGATGACAATCATGGTGATGATGTTGATGATGATTATGATGATTATGATGATTGATGATGACAATCATGGTGATGATGTTGATGATGATTATGATGATTATGATGATTGATGATGACAATCATGGTGATGATGTTGATGATGATTATGATGATTATGATGATTGATGATGACAATCATGGTGATGATGTTGATGATGATTATGATGATTATGATGATTGATGATGACAATCATGGTGATGATGTTGATGATGATTATGATGATTATGATGATTGATGATGACAATCATGGTGATGATGTTGATGATGATTATGATGGTTATGATGATTGATGATGACAATCATGGTGATGATGTTGATGATGATTATGATGATTATGATGATTGATGATGACAATCATGGTGATGATGTTGATGATGATTATGATGATTATGATGATTGATGATGACAATCATGGTGATGATGTTGATGATGATTATGATGATTATGATGATTGATGATGACAATCATGGTGATGATGTTGATGATGATTATGATGATTATGATGATTGATGATGACAATCATGGTGATGATGTTGATGATGATTATGATGATTATGATGATTGATGATGACAATCATGGTGATGATGTTGATGATGATTATGATGATTATGATGATTGATGATGACAATCATGGTGATGATGTTGATGATGATTATGATGATTATGATGATTGATGATGACAATCATGGTGATGATGTTGATGATGATTATGATGATTATGATGATTGATGATGACAATCATGGTGATGATGTTGATGATGATTATGATGATTATGATGATTGATGATGACAATCATGGTGATGATGTTGATGATGATTATGATGATTATGATGATTGATGATGACAATCATGGTGATGATGTTGATGATGATTATGATGATTATGATGATTGATGATGACAATCATGGTGATGATGTTGATGATGATTATGATGATTATGATGATTGATGATGACAATCATGGTGATGATGTTGATGATGATTATGATGATTATGATGATTGATGATGACAATCATGGTGATGATGTTGATGATGATTATGATGGTTATGATGATTGATGATGACAATCATGGTGATTGATTATGATGATGAGCAAAATAATCATGTTTAAAGACAACTTTAATAATGATGATGATGACAAAAGCATTGATTTTGATAATGGTGGTCACAAAAAGGATGATGGTCGTCATGACTGATAAATAATAATAAATAATGAATTACCAATATCTTCAGATGTATAATATGCCTGGAATCCCTTGCCGTTGGCGTTGCCGTTGCTCTTGAATTCAATCCTCATCGTGTTGGACTTGGACACAAAGTTCATCTTGGTGTCGTGGGGTGTCTTGCAGTATTTAACAAGTCGAGTAGACCAGCTATTCAAGCCGTCAAAAACTTCAATATAATCACCACAACTGTACACATCTTTTTCCAAGTCTATGTTGCTATGGAGATATGACACACTGGTTACCAATAGTTACACTAGTAACCATGACCACAGATCAACTAAATGAACCATAACTAATGACAATGGTAATTACTATTGACAACCAAGATGTGACAATAGTGGTAAGACAAATGAACATGGACTGGTTACCACTAGCAACCAACTTGTTACCATTGACAACCAAGCAGTAACCATGGTGATTTACCTGAATCTGATAGCAATTCTCTTTCCTTTTGCCATGCTCAGCTTCCAAACACAATCTGCATTTGGTGGATACTCTCTAGGGTACCGTGGGGATGTAATTGTTCCTGTTGACATTGACATCTCACCTCCGCATTCTACTCTTGATGTAGCACTACAGTCAAGCACTTCAAAAAATGATACAATATTAGTAGGTGTAGAAAATAGCTGAAAGGAATTCCTACTAAAGAAAGAAATAATACTCAAGGGAATGATGCAGGGTTTGAAAAGGGAGAACATTGCACCATAGCTGAAAAGCATTCCTACTAAAGAAAGAAATACTACTCAAGGGAATGATGCTTGGTCTGAAATGGGAGAACATTGCACCATAGCTGAAAAGCATTCCTAGTAAAGAAAGAAATAATACTCAATGATGCATGGTCCATATTGGCCCATAGCTGGAAAGCATTCGTAACTACTCTAGGGAATGAGACATGGTCTGAAATGTGAAAACATTGCAGCATAGCAGAGTGAAGAGCACACTCACATGCATTATATTCTAGTTAGGTTTACCTTTTTTGGCACATCTATTTTTTGCTTGTAATATAGCGGATCCTTTCAAGGCTTCATCATATATCTGTAGACAAGAGATCTTCCCTCTAAAGTACCGATCGTCCGTGCTCAAAGCACCAAGCCGAATCATTCCTGCAGTCTTTAATTCTATGCTTCCGAAATATACTGATTTAACTTTTTCTCCATCCACCCATAGCACAGCCATTCCTGAGCTGTAGTCGTAACTTAACCCAACGTAATGCCAACTATACTGCAAACTAACTTTATTACTAGTCAAAAAATTACTGGTACTCTCGTAGCGGCTGAGGATGCCACCATATAATGTATCTTTCCCCATCATCCATAGGTTAACACCAAGTCCATCTGTTGCGAAGTCAACAATCGGCCCAGAGAAACCAGAGTGATATATCCAGACTAGTATAGTTATTGAGTATCGGGTATCAGTATGTTGGGTGCCTGGTATTTCGATATAGTTTTTGGGTGTTGCCGCAAAGTCATACCCGTTGTTTGGAGTACCTTTTGGACCATCTGTTAACTTTGCACCCACAATGGTACCCTTTTTGTTGCCATGGCAACTGATATCTGATGCTTCATGTGTACCGTCGAGTGGATAGAAAGCTACAGGATTGACCAGACCTGAAAGAATAAAATAATTTATTTCTTCATTTCTTCATTTCTATGACCTCAATTTTATGGGAATCAAGTATGGTGTAGAGGAAGTGCTCTTACCTCTAACCTCTGGAGCTGTGCCCTGACTTAGATCAGCCCAGAGGTTGTTTCAGGTTTCTATCTGTGAGTTATAAGCCATGCCCTGACTTAGATCAGCCCAGAAGTTGTTTCAGGGTTCTTACTGTGAGTTAGCCATGCCCTAACTTAGATCAGCCCAGAGTTTGTTTCAGGGTTCTATCTGTGAGTTAATTAGCCATGCCCTAACTTAGATCAGCAGAGGTTGTTTCAGGGTTCTATCTGTGAGTTAGCCATTCCCTGACTTACATCAGCCCAGAGGTTGTTTCAGGTTTCTATCTGTGAGTTAGCCATGCCCTGACTTAGATCAGCCCAGAAGTTGTTTCAGGGTTCTTACTGTGAGTTAGCTGTGCCCTGACTTAGATCAGCCCAGAGTTTGTTTCAGGGTTCTATCTGTGAGTTAGCCATGCCCTGACTTAGATCAGCCCAGAGTTTGTTTCAGGGTTCTATCTGTGAGTTAGCCATGCCCTGACTTAGATCAGCCCAGAGTTTGTTTCAGGGTTCTATCTGTGAGTTAGCCATGCCCTGACTTAGATCAGCCCAGAGTTTGTTTCAGGGTTCTATCTGTGAGTTAGCCATGCCCTGACTTAGATCAGCCCAGAGGTTGTTTCAGGGTTCTATCTGTGAGTTAGCTGTGCCCTAACTTCTTAAAATTCAGAATTCAATAAAATTGCTATCCATTTCTATGACTATGAGAAAGCTATCGATAAAATGCCATTTTCAATTCATTAATTTATTCATTCGTTCGTTCGTTCGTTCATTCATTGGATTCAAGCCCTGACGACTCTATAATCAAGCGAATAATGCTCTCACTCGGATTAACCATCCATCTCTTCCACCTTCATAATTAGTTTTTAAGTAAATAACATTTCAAAGATATCGTAGAAGGAGTAATAAAACACTTAATATCGTAAAGTTAATATTTTAAATGGTTTGAATAAACAGCCGTGTAAAATCTATTTTATGAAATAACAGGGTGCTTTTTTTTCTATTATCTAAAGTTCAATGTTTACCACATCATAGTAAGGTAGTCTTAACAGAAATGAATGAGGTTCGCTCAGAATTATTTTATTCTTATTGCGAAAGAAACGCAGGTGATAATTAAACCTATTTGAAAAACCCACAGATTGATTTTCAATTAGTAAAAAAAGATTGAATTCAAAAAACCACACTTAAATATGTACGTGACAACAAAGAAAGAAGTCGTTGACCTGAACACTCGTCTAATGAGTAAAATGAAAATCTTTTTCAACTTCACGAGTAAAATATTGACAAAAAAAGTAGAGTTTATGAAGTATTTGAGCTAGATTTCTTCATCAAGAGAGTTTAGATGACTCTGTATATAATTTGGGGAGTTCATATGTCATACACATATATTGATGAAGCTTACATTACCTTGAATACAATGACCAACACTGATAATCACTCCCAAAAATATCGTCCTTGAAAAAGCGTACATCTTCTGTTATTGTTGATTTTTAGTCCTAATTCCCTCTTCGACAAATAAACTTTATTTAAGGATGTAGCTTGAGTTGATAGCAGACGCTGTAGATGGGTTGGAACAGATCAAGAAATCCCTACGATGTAAACTTGAATGTGACTACCACGTCAAATGAGTGGTTTCAGTCTATTATATTCGCTTCTTTCACGACTGGACCAGTTTTAATTGTCTCTAAAGCAGAGGAGCTTTAAGTACGAACCAAACCATAAATATATCTTGTATTTGAAGATGATAACTCGCTTCACGCAGACTATATCGTTAGGAGATAATAATAAAACACCACACTCTGTTTTGACTTGGATTTTCGATTCGTTTGAAGCCACTGCCGATAACCTTTTCCTAATCCAGTGTTTTGAATAATCTCTGTGGTATATTTATCGCGTGAAGAAAGAAGAAAAAGATGTTCTTGGTAATAGAATTAGTGCTTAACATCACTCATCGTCCTCCCTAAAAGGTTTTCGTAATACATCTCGGTTAAATGGCACGGTGAAAAGAACAACTGCATATTTAAGGGGGCGCGTAACCTTACTTTCTCATATTACAGTCAACCTTTGAAAGGCTCGCACGGATGGGAGCTGTTTTGAACTGGATCGAGTTACTTAACTAAAGGTTCTGTACAAAAACTGTGCCAAAATCGAGGAGTCTTGCCAAGACAAAGTATAAAATGATGCGAATAAAAAACGTGACTCAAGGAGTGGAATCTTATGTATGGCGCATCTTTGTACTAATGGGAGGAGTTGGTGGGGCGTGATAGAATACTATAGCTAGGGATGTGGGTATAATTTTGAACTTTTTCTAATCTAATTGTATAAATTTCGTCTTGTGTTTTTAACAAAAATGAGTGCAAAGTAAATATTGAGTTTGTTCTTCAACAATTTATATTATTTCGTAATCCATACTTTTCTAGCGAGGTTTCAGTATATGCCAGCATCATGATTTTGCAATCTTGCGGACGTTGTGTACAGCAAAATTACAAAAACCTTGTCATATAAATAACATATATTCTTTCGTAAAACAGGTGTAATTATTTCACTGTTTTGAAGGTATAGACTGATATTTTTGAGATTATCCTGTTGGTATATACTAAAACAGTTATTCTCATCAATCTACGTACTAGGGGGCTTTACAATCAACATAGAAAATATTTCTAATTAGTTCTTATTCGTTATTTCTCAGTATGGCAACGTTCTTGCAATTAGGTGTATACACAGTAGATACAATTGTGAAGTTTAGTAAACGAGTTGTTGATTCTGAGAATCAGTGAAGACGGAGGGGGTCCGGCTGTGACCCCAACTTTTGTCATCTTACACGAGACAGCATTGAACGTGGTTGGACATTTCAGCGCGATCAGTGCTTGGCTCCGAAGTTCGTGAGAACAGTAATACATATAATATATATGTATTCATTTATTTATTTTTGTCCATTTATTAACTTTACGAGTAGATACATGTATCTAATTGAAAACAGAATCAACAGGACATTAAAAGTCCCATGTAAACCCGGATTAGCCTAAATCCTCCCCCCCCCCCCCCCCCGGGGCCTAAATTCAATTAGGATAAATATTCTTTCTGTAGTTCTTTGCCCCTCCAAATGCCTTCAAACTATGACATGGAATAAGATAAGTTTCTCTGTGGATATCTTTATCGAGAAATTTTACTTGGCATACGAGATGTTCGTTATGGCCCAACACATTACATTATTATTATTTTTTTTTTCTGAATCCATTCAGTATGGTACGATCACATATACATTTCATATTCCATCATCATACGCAAACCAACATTATCATCATGTATTTTCCTTAGACATTTCTGTGACTGTAGCTTATACAGTACGTTTGTCACAATTAAACCCACATTGACGACCTACTCGCCATTAGAGTGCTCCAGCAGCTCAGTGGTAGAGCGTCCGACTAGCATACGGAGGGTCGTGGGTTCGATTCCCATCTGGGGCTCAGAATTTTTTCTGAGTCCATTCAGTAAGGTACGATCACATATACATTTCACATTACATTATAAAGGATGGTTCAGGATGAGAACGGTTGTCATGGTTACCGAGTTCCCTTGTCCTGTTCAGTCAGCATGAGTCATGTCTCGCTACAGGAAGCCCAAGCTTCGTATCTTTGAAGTATTGGATGAAAATATTGAAGCTAGGCCACATTTCTTTAGCAGAATAATCATATTTTGTTGCCAAATTTAACTATGTAATTATTATGCCATAGAAATTTGGCCTTTCCTTAATATTTCCACTCCATACCCGACAGAAACGGGGCTTGGGCTACCTGTGTTCTAGCGTCTATTTTTATTAGAACTTCCTGTCAGACTTGAAATCGTTCCAGAAGGATTGCTTAGTTAAGTAGCGAGGATAGCTATTATAAAAGGGCTGGGTGGCAGACAGGATGTTTCCTGTTCATGATTCTAAGACAGAAATATATCATGTCTTGTTAAGTAAGCGAGTTAAAAAGATCACAAACCCCACCCAATACTGTAAACTATCCCGAGAGGTTCGCTGGAAATTATTTATTTTACTGAAGAAGAACTGAAGCCGATAACGAGGGAATTGTGACATAAAAAGTCGTGTTGTTTTTGATGTATTTCAAATCCAGTTGAATTAAGCTTCGTATTTTTGTCTCGCGTTCATTTTTCTTAGCTGCGTCTACTTTATTTCCGGTGTTTTCAAGTTAAGTTCGTCTAACTGCCCCACTATACCACTTATACCCACCCCAAGGCAACAATAGAATTCTTGATTTCGATTCAGTTTTCAGCTGACCGCAAATTCGATTCTTAAACATGATGACAGGATAATTAGAAATATGGTTCGAGTGGAATTTAAGAACAACAGTTCTGAATGCCATTTGGATAAGTGAAAGAAGAGCCGCACTTTCTAAATGTCCCTACCTAATCCTGATTGATTTTGGCTTTGATTATTCAATTCAATATTTCATTTTTACCGAGTTTGAAAATTGTAGTTAATGCATAGTTAATAATAGACTATAATAACTATGGTTAATGCGAGAACTCGCTGGATAGGCGGAAGGACAAATCCTCACCCTCCCCTCTCTGTGTTTTGTAAGTCAAGGGTGTAACAAGAATTTCAAGAGGGTCATCTGATCAAGTGCTGACAAGATTAGTTTCTCTGGCACCAAGCTAATAAGGGAAACGTGAGTCAGAACAGGAAACAGACTCATGAAACTCCACCACAACTTAATCCAGAAAATCATACTCCTTGTTCTACTTCTTATTTTGGAAGAGAATATTGAGTACAGTGATAGCTGTGGAATATTCTTCTTCAATGTTTTTTTTCCGGCCCGATACGTGCTTGGAGTCACGTACTTACAACATTGTTACAACACTGATACAACAATGACAATGACTGCCGCAGCTTTACGCAACCCATGCATGATATAACCGGGTATAGTGAAGAGGTGATCCGTGATCCGTGATTCAGCCTTCTTTTGTACCGTGATTCTTGAAATAAACAAAAATTAGTCCGTGACTCGTAAATTTCAATCCCACCGTGATGCGTGATTCGTGATTTTGCATTGGTTTCCCTAAATCTTTGTATCAAGGTTATTCATTTATCGTTTTTTCGTGATTCGTGAATTTACGAAAAAATTGTGAGTGATTCGTGATTGATACCCCCTCTAGAAGGGTGAATGTGAGATCCATCTTTCCTTGTTCTTACACCAAACGGCTATACGTCATGATACGTATGTTTCCTGCCAGTTGATATCCGGGTATGTTTTGTATCCGAGAAAACGTTTTGTCTCACAACATGTAGTCCAGAAAATTGATCAGCCGTTTATGAGTAAACTACTGCTTTAGGCTATGGAAAAATGATGATGACGATGTTGTTGTTGTTGTTTGAATGTTTGTCTTCTTTCTTTTTGTATGTCGTTTTTCCTAGTGTTGTTGTTGTTGTTTTAAATGTTGTTTTTGCTTTTCTTATACATTGTTGTTCCAGGTATTCTTCCAGCTATTGCTAGGATTGTTGTTGTTGTTGCTTTCGCAACTGGCATTTAGAAACGTTCGTGCCGTTCAGTTTGGAGTCAGTTGCTCATCTGATTTCTCGTGTTATTTTCTGTCACTCATTTGTCTGTAGCTTGTTTTCTGGAGTCAAATTTGATGGACAACACGAGCAGTGATATCTTAATCACTTGATATCTTATCGAGTCGAGATAGCTTATCGATAGATACTGGATATCGATAGATATTCCGTGACATTGTCATGTCATGGGTTTTAGAGTGTTCTGATTGGTCAATTCAGATAGGAATCCATTTGACAGTCACGATATCGTTTTCAAGGAATACCATTGAAAAGAAGAAGGATTTTTATACTATAGTTAGTTTAGTAGCCATCCAAGGTTTCTTTCCTTAAAGGATGTGTCTGAATGATAGGAAGCCATTTAAATGTCGAGGTACTTTTTTGAGCATTATGATTGGTCAGGATACGGTTTCGCGTTCCCTGATTGGTTCAGACGGGAAGCTATTTAAATGCCATCGTACTTCTCTTCGTCATTTTGATTGGTTAAGATGAGTTCTTCGCACATTCTGATTGGTTGAGCCAAGAAGCCTTTTAAAAGTCATCACTTTTCAGTTTACTTATTTTAATTAATTCTTTTTAAAAGAAAGATAATCTCGAAAGGTTGACATTAAAGTGACAATAATAACCTTCAAATCCGGTTACACTTGAGCTCTGTGTAAACATTTGAAAATCTTGTTTGTTCATAATTTTTTCCATTTACAATTTATCATCTGTAGTTACTAATCCGCGTTAAATTTGCTCAAGGCCTTTGGCAGGTGACCTGGGAGGAAACACGATTTAACGGTCGAAAAACCCCGGCTTCAAACATCTTTAATCTTGTTTTTAAAAGCCTTTCTGTGATTGGTTACCCAGAATTCCAAAGGCTTTACTCGCCCCAGTGCTTCCTCGGTTATCGTTATTGCGAGACACCTACGGCCGAGAGCACTTAGGCGAGAGCCTTGAGGCGAAACCCACGCTAGTGATTAGTTAGTTTTAATTATGCTTCTGATTGGTTACTTCTCGTCCCACGTTTCTTTCGGTACAGCTCCAATTTATCGAACGCAAAGAATTGTGTAGAAAGTTCCAAACAAATTTTAAATGGGTTTCCTGTGGTGGAGCTTTTTATCGCAAAGGATTATGGATGTTCTTTTACAGGATTGTCTCATGTTTTCATGGTGACTGTTGTTTTATAGAAAACATGACGTTGGAGTCACCAACGTGTGCGGATAATGAGAAATAAACTTTTTCAAAATAGTGTTAATTACTTCGTCTCTTTGTGTAAATAAATCCGTTTGAATTCGTTTTAGCGACGCCATTTATTACAACCTGAATGACGTCATCATTTGGTCACACATAAACGACGTACTCGCAAAAGGATTCAAGTGAAACGCTTTTCTTATAAAAGGTATTTTTCCACGCGACGTTTGGTTGAAAGTGAATCGTATGGCATGGGATCGAATTGGAGGTGAAATTCAATACTTTTTTGAGTCATACCTATTTGAGTCATTGTAAGCCGGTGTGCACTTCAACTGCGTTGAGACAGTATCTTTCACAGGAAGAGCTAAGTCCCTGTAACAGCGGACACCAAAAGGCTGGTAGAATAAAGACCCGGAAGCGTCCCTTATTCGTCTTAATTATCGTGGGTTTTCAAACCCCTTTAAAACACTGGCACACCTTCAAGTGCCTTCTCGATTCAAAGTCGATATTCTGAAACGTTGCGTTGAACTTTGCTGGATAATTGACATTTAATTGGTTGAAATTCCTGCCCTTTTAGCGTTGTTTTTGAAAGCAAAAAGAAACAGCTGAGCCTGTGTACCTTTATGGTCAGTTATCGGCGTTAAAACCCGCCAATATACAGACACAACTTAGACCAATGTTGCTTGTGATCTCTTCTTACCTTACGTATCGTATCTTGAGCAGAAATTCAGTGTTAGAGCACAAAAAACTGTGAAATTTTATCAGAAATTTTGCTTCGAATTCATCGTCTAAATTTTCAAAAAAGAAATGATGTAAGGATGAAGAGCGAGCGACTATAGCATCGTTATTTAATAGGGACTTTTCTTTTTTCTTTTTCGTCTATTTTTGTCTGATATGGCCCCCGGCTTATTCCTCTTGTGACATATTTTCTAGCAACAAAAGGGAAGCCTTTCGCATTAACATCTCGCTCCACAGCGGGCAGGTGGAATAATACCTTCATAAACAAAATATGAATAATAGTGTTTCGGTCGGTCTCGTCAAAAGCCTCGTTTGACTTGATCATTTGGTTCAGTGCCGTTCGTTTAGCGACCATCACCATCTCGAACTGATGTGGAATTTCACGATGGAGTTTACAGAAAACCAGACAAGAAATACAAGCAATTTTCAAGGTAAGTCAATCATCAGTCAAACATGAACAATTTATTTTCGTTTTTTAAAGAATTTACCGGTAGTTTTTATATTTTATTTATTTCTGTGTTAATTTTCGGGGTCACGACTCGATTTTCGTATGATATATTACATGCGTCATTTTTCATCTTTCGTCGCTAGACCGAGTTTTATTAAAAGAAAATTTAATTTCGGGAATTTTTTCTATAAACTAGTAATTCTTACTTGTTTTGATGATAGCGTGATCGTGCAAGATGAATGATAAACTCAGTGGAAACCAAGTAAGATATTTTTTGAGCAATTCAGTGTCAGTTCGTCGCTAGTTTTATGAAATTTTCATTTTGAAATTTTTATAAATTATAGTTATTATTTTTCCTTTTTTGGCTCATAAGAAGATCAAACAATATCATCAACATGAATAACCAGATATACATCGAGCTACTAGGATCTTTTTTTAGCAAGTGATAGTTATTTTAAAAACCCTCGCGAGGGGGATGAGTTACCAAGAAGCTTACAAGTTGTCTTAGTTCATTATCTTCAACTGTTGCAAGGACCAGAGATATTGATATCTAAATAAGCCTTAAATTGAAGTAATTTGAAACAAGAAAACTAAAGTTGATTCTTATTCAATCTTACAAATCCTTATACTTTGAATAATGGCAAAAAATAGAATTAACTTTATCGAGTAAAATATAGAAATGACAGATGTTTTTGAAGGGTTTCTTCGCTTAATCTCATTTTCGTTCATTTTTTCATGTGTCTATTCATTCGTTCAACCATCCTTTCTATTCTCATTTCATTCTTATTTCTTTATCTGTTTTTTTTTTTTTTTTTTTTTTGTTTTTGTTTCTACATTTGTTCGTTTATCTATCTTTTTTATTCATCCCTTCGTTTTATTCCTTAGTATTTAGTCTAAACCTTTTTTTCATTTTAGTATTCATTGATTTATTTATATACCACATGTCATTCGTCCATTTCTGTCATTCATTCATTCATTATTTCCTTATCCCGGTTTTTCCCATTCTTTCCCTAAAACTGAGCCGGGCTTCACTTGGTCTTTTTTTTCATTCAATTGTTCTCATCAATCGTTTTTTAATTTATTGTTTCACCTGTTTCCAATTCATGCTTTTTTTTTCTTGCCCCGTCTTTTATTCCTACCGAGCCATTAGTCATCTGCTATCTTTCCTCATCTAGTTGAGCCTAACATGTCAATCTTAGTTTCATGGCATCAAGATTACAGTACCTTGATGTGTGGGTTATATCCTATCTCAACACACACTGTCATCGACAACAGCGGTAAACGCGAACCAAAAACCCCGAGACATCTGAATCTCTTTCCTTCCTTGTCATTTCTAACCAATCTTGTTTTTAACTACAGTGTATGATAAAGATTGATAGACATATACGAAAAGCAAATTTAAAAAAGAAGTGAATGCCATTGATATTAAAGTGTCCACACAAGAAGAATATCATCTGCCTTCCCGCCTTTTCACTAAACGGAAAGCTGTTTTCTTCCTACAAAAGCTTAAGGATATGATAGTTTAAACATTGAAATGGCTTTCAAGAAATGAAATTCTGATTCATTAAAACGATGTCAAACCAACTTATAATGTACAATATACCCCAAGGACATGAAATGAGCCCAAACAGCACGATGGCGACTATTAAATAAGTTGTTTGGCTTACAGCTGAAACTAAATAGACTAAACTACGAATAGTCTCGAAATATAATGATTTTATTTATGATCAAATGGTTGGGTATTTGTCTATCTTGGTAATTGTTTAGTAGGCAAAGATGTCTACCATATCACACAGAGCTGGCTCGATTGAAAACAAAACAAACAAACAATTTCAAAAAAAAAAAAGTTGAGTGGTTGCTACTGCGGTAGACATCTATCTTCTCGTACGTCTGTGTCTGTTTATTCTCCGCTAAAATGAGATAGATTCTTGAATAAGGCTCTCAAAGGTGAAGAGGAAAAAGCAATACTAATAAACTGAACAAATATTTGTTCTTTTGTGGCCACGCATCTATAAAGTTTTTTAAAAACTGATTAGTATAGCTCTTGTTTAGTATTTTGGTTTACTTTGCACAAAACGGGTTTTTACTCCCGGTGTTTCAATCAAGAAGCGAACAAACAGTTTTGTTGAAAATAAGAAAGGTCGAGAACTGTTTGGTTTTAATTGTGTACAAATGGTTTTATGAAGAAAAACGTATTTCCTATTAATGATGACAACCGAGTTATTTACTAGCAGTTTCCCACTTCCAGAAACTAGCTCAATCAGAATAACGATTAATACGACAACTGGGAAGTCTTGATTCAAGAATTGTGAATCGTGTTTTTGAGAATTTTCTTTACTTTAATTGCTTTAGTTTTTTTAGTTCCCTAAAGATTTTTTTCCTCCTTGATTTATTCTAAGATTTTCCCAACGAAAGTGGTTTAATTTTCTTGAGATTTTGATGTAAGTGGATAAGTCTATAGCTTTTCCGCTTTCAACCAATCAAAAAGCAGGAAATAGCACGTTAGCCAATCAGCGTGCTTAGATATGGAAGCCATTTAAGAGTAGCGGTAATCATCTACCAATACAGTCACTTTACCTGGAAAGAATCAGGAAGATGAGATGGCTCACTTATTTCATTGAAAACTTTATCTTTAAAGTAGTTTTAAAGTGCAAGGTGCATCTATCAGTGTTCGTGTCTAGACTGTTGAAGATACTAATGTCTTTGAGCACAGCTTGATGTACCGTACAGATCTCGCTACAGATATCCAGAACACTCTTAAACCAGTGAGCAATAGAACTCACTAGCCAATCATGTGCTTCCTAGAGTTGACTCATTAGCCAATCATGTGATTCATGATCCATTTTTATTAACCAATCAGATGATCCATCTTTATTAGCCAATCAGATTATCCATCTTTATTAGCTAATCAGATTATCCCTCTTGACTTAATTAGCCAATCATATGATATCGACATTTTAAACTAACCAACCAATCAGCACTGACTTGATGCGTTTTGGTCCGTTATTCAGATTCATCCACGAACACCGGCAGTATAGAGGTCGGGGTCATTATCATGGGTATGTCCTGTGTATGTGTCGTGGCTTGCGCCCTCATTATTCTACAAGTCAGGTCAGTGAACAGACAACGTCAGCGCAGGCGCAGACAGCGTTCTTCTACTGTGAGCATAATGATGGAGGGAGAGGACCCGTACCAGACCTTCGCGCCACCAACCTATGAAGCCGGTGAGTTGCTAGGAAACAATGACGCAACTTGTCACGTGACATTTTTTACTAATTACATCCTCTTTATTATTCGTCAGTTATTCGTAGTCCTCATTTGTATCCACCATCTCCACGATCATCTGTGGCATCAGTTATCTCCATTTCAAGCATGCGCAGAGCATCTTCTACCAGTAATCTCTCCAAAGTAAGCGTCATGATCAACTCGTGTTCAAGGGATTCTCTTACCTTTTCTCCTACGACACAAAACCAATCCAGCTCTGCTATAACAATAGAGGACCTTGAAGACCCTCCTCCACCTTACCCAGGAATCATTGCAAGCACTTATACCGACCCAGACATGCATATTCATAGTAGAACAAATGGGGCATGTAACCATAGAGACAGTTGCCATAGTAACTCAGAAGAAAGTAATGAATCATTAAGGGATGATGCCAACCTCGACGAAAATATCTCACAAAACCAGATGAACAGTCATAATCTACAAACTGTTATCAACTCAAATAATGTACCCGCCAACACTCGACGAAACAGTTGCAGTAGTCATGGTAACGAAATTCAACGAGATATACGTTTACCAAACAATAGTCACCACAGAAACAGTGTTCACAGCTTTGGTGGTAACCATAGTGACCGTGCTCATAAAAGCACAAGTCAGGGTAGCAGCAGCAACAGGTCTGGAAGAACAAGAAGTGTATCTGTTGTTTGTAGCTCAAACTTTTTGCTGCCGTCCCAGGCCTGGGATCACTACCCCAAAGAACTGTCCTTCGTCACCTGTCAATCAACTTCACCAAATTTTAGTACCAGTCCCTCTCACAATTAATTGTTAGGTCAGTACCAGTCTCTCTTACAACTATTTTTAGAATTCAAAAATCAAAAGAAAAACTTCATAAAACTAAAACAAATTCATCGTTGTATTTTTAGTTTATTTTATTTTATTATTCGTTCAGTTTTGTATAGACATATTTTTGACACTCTCGCTATGATGCGAGTATGAATGTACGGATATTTGGTAATCCTAACTTTGTCTATACTTCAAGCTAACACGCATATGATGACATTAACATTTTCATGTTGTTAAACAAATGTAAACCTAAATCCTTAACGCGTGTGGAACTGATTTAGCCTCCTCCTCAGGCTCCATATCTACTCTCCATAACGCAAATTGGGATTCCTGTGTTGAAATATATGGCAGAGAAGAACTGCGGAAAAACCGTTGTTTTTCCCCTCCTCTCCACAGGAAGCCCGAGGATCCCAAAGGAGATGCCTGCGGAGAAGGCTAGAACTGATTCTGAGATAAGTTTGATCACATAAGTCTGGCAGCCATGTTGAATAACAACAGGCAAAACAAACTTGATATCTTAGTATATTCAACGCCATAAATACTAAAATGTTGAAAAAATGGACGTATGATTCAAAGACAACGAATCATTGTCATCCCCAGGCCCGCTCTTTTGGCCCTCTTCCAAGAAACGAAGCATCCTGGGTAAATCCAACAAATCAAAATACTTGAACCGTGGTAGTTCGATAGTCGACTGTTTCGTAACTTCCATTCTTAAGAGGCAAAAGCTTTGCAAATTCAGAAAACAAAATGGCCGCTGTCAACAACATTATGGCTGACAGCGCATGCGCATTAATGAATTTTTACGAAAACTATTTAAAACTATTATTAACTAAAATATGTTAATGTAATATTACAAAAATAATTTCTCTCTATTATACATCGTGATTGCTTGGTGCCATTTGGATTAATTTTAAACGATTCTTGTCTGTTTGTCTGTCTGTCTTTCAAAGACCATCATTCTTAGACTCATACACTATAAAATTACTAAACCAATGTTGCTATGGAAACAGACTATTTTCTTTTATAGAAATAATCCTCGCATGGAATTCTGGTCTTTGACTGACTTTGAAAATAAAAGTTATATACCTACATTTTTTCAATAATTTCAAAGTTATTTCGTCTGTTTTATCATAATAGTATATTTCTATTATTTATTAAAGATTATTAATTGAATTGTTAATTGAATTCCATATTTGGCAGCTGTCCTTATTACAATTCTTCCATATTTGGTAAATTCCTTATTTGGTTAATTTATGATTTCCACATTTGCAAGTGGAACATTACTGCGGCTGTCCATATTTAGATCAAGGCCATATTTGGCTCTAGTCCATATTTGGAAACTGTCCAATAAATCTACGCGATAAAAGTACATACAAATATATACATATTATACTATACATCTAAAATATCTTTTTACAGTAATATATACAATGTCCTCTTGATAGATACGCGTTGCATCATGGGTTGCATTTTAAGTGGTCACGTGCTTAATGAATGAAATTCTTTTAAAAAACCGATAAAAATACAACTTAAGCAATATTGATAAAGTTTGTTCAATTTAAAGGAATATTTTCGTAGTTTACTTATCTTTATACATCAGGGGCCTGGAACCTTGTCACAAGTGTCACGTGACTTGGTCCCAGTCTACTATACATCTGTGACAAAACTACTGCACGTGTCTTGTCGCTGCAATGTCGGTCTCGTCCCAGTCTCCTTCGGTCGTTCTAGTGTTCCGGTCCGACTACCCGGTAGATGAATACTGCTCCGTGATTGGTCGAGATCTTGCCGCTGCCACACTCGACCCGGCTTGGTTTCATTGTTTATGCCCTCCGCTTGGTCATCCTGTGGATTATAACGTCAGAATGTTCAGACAGTGTGGCAGAAAAATTAAAGATCTAAAACCGAGATTCCTACAGTCAATGAGGTCGTTATTTAACCCTTGCATTACGGATTGGGTTACCTGTGGTGAGTGTCGATGGTATTCTACTGTAAAGTGGCCATCGATTGGTCCATACGCATGTACGTCACCCTCGTCTCCAAACAGACCGTGGTAGGCTGGGGGCGGCTCTTCGTCGTCCGAATCGGGATTGGATCCGAGTAAATGACACACCTCGTGGTGGAGGCCGGGAACGCCATCATAATCACGTGTCAGGTCGGATTCACCCTTGGGTGTCGGGTAGAGATTGGGAGATGCCATCACTGAAATGAAAAAAGGGAATTGAATGGATGGATAGATGGATGGACGGACGGACGGAATAGTCTTAGCTACAATAAATTAACCATTAGCCATTAACCAGTTACCAACCTGTTTCGTAGGAGGGTGGTGCATTAGCTTGATGAACATCAAACGACATAGTACTAGCCATATCAGATCGCTGTTCCATTGCACGACGCATCCTTCGCTTCCGAGCATGAAACACAGCGAGTACACTCAACACGATAAAGATGATCCCACACGTTGTACCGATCATGATACCAGTAAAATGACTGGTGCTACTACTCGTACTCTTTGCTGTTAAACATCAAATAAAGTCAATTAGAAAACCGAGAAAGAATTTGCGCGCATCCGTTTAGCAACCATTGGCTTTTCCTAGCCAGCCAATCACAGCGCTCGTTATAATCTTCACTATGAGTTTTAGTAGCTTAGTGGTTAGAGCGTCTGACCAGTAAACAGAAGGTCACGGTATCAAGCCCAAACTGGAGCTAATATTGTTTTCCGAGAAAAATTCACTATTTATTTTTGTATAGGACAAATACATATGACTGGGAAGCGGCCACTTTCCTGGGGGTGACCGCTGAATAGAGGTTCTAGTGTATAGTTTCAAGTCCTTAGAGAAGATTTCGTGTAAGCGTGAAAAGTCACAGCACGGACACGGCACGGAATGTTGAATGTTTTCATACACGACACAGACACGGTCACGGTAAGGCGCGGTCAATGTCGTAAGTACTACATGGTCATACGAAAAGTGCTGTATGTTTTGACCAACCTTTACTGGGGTCGTAATCCGAGTAGACAGCATCAAAACCCCGGCCAGCGTAGTGAGAATTGCTCTTGAACACCAATCTCAGTTTGTTGCTTTCCGATCGGATG
Source organism: Anthopleura sola (assembly GCA_023349425.1). Lineage (NCBI taxonomy): Eukaryota > Metazoa > Cnidaria > Anthozoa > Actiniaria > Actiniidae > Anthopleura > Anthopleura sola. Next base: position 129,530 of record JALHLI010000020.1, on the reverse strand, counting down.
ACAGGTGGGATATCTCGACCGCAGTACCGACCTTTCACAGGCGACCAGCTCGCTAAACCATCGAAAATCTCCACATAATCATCACACTTTTCATTATCACCTTCGACATCAAAATCCCTGGAAGACACGAAAATACAAAATAATTAGACGCTTCTTTCTTACGACCCAGAAAGCATTTGGATTTGCATCAAATTTGAAGGCACTTTGCATAAACACAATAGTTTTCATGTGCAGTGAAGGATAACAAGCTATTGTATTTATGCAAAGTGCCCCACAAAGACGAGAATAAGAAACCAGTGAAATAAATCCCATCAAACGTGTCCTAGAACAAGAGGAAGCCTGGGATCCAGTTGCGACAGCTTGGGCTATTCTTTATTTCTTCCCACAGTCCTTTGCCATCGTCACTCTTCCCAGGTTTTCTCTTGTTTAATTTGTAACTCAATGATGTGACGTCAGTATTTCATCCAATGTAATTGGTTATTAACGCCGTCATGTGACTTACTTGAATCGTAATAAAATCTTCAATTCAGACCTGACTTGTATGAGCCAAACACAATTCATGCCCGGGGGGTACTGGTCCGGGTAGCCTGGGCTGACGAATGAGGCATGAGGATGCTCTAGTACGACCGGCGAACCACACACTTCTAGAACACAAAAAAATATTGACATCCTTAAAATAACCTCTGGGCTGATCAAAGTCAGGGCAAAGCTAACTCACAGATTGAACCCTGAAACAACCTCTGGGCTGATCTAAGTCAGGGCATGGCTAACTCACAGATAGAACCCTGAAACAACCTCTGGGCTGATATAAGTCAGGACATGGCTAACTCACAGATTGAACCCTGAAACAACCTCTGGGCTGATCTAAGTCAGGGCATGGCTAACTCACAGATAGAACCCTGAAACAACCTCTGGGCTGATCTAAGTCAGGGCATGGCTAACTCACAGATTGAACCCTGAAACAACCTCTGGGCTGATCTAAGTCAGGGCATGGCTAACTCACAGATAGAACCCTGAAACAACCTCTGGGCTGATCTAAGTCAGGGCATGGCTAACTCACAGATAGAACCCTGAAACAACCTCTGGGCTGATCTAAGTCAGGACATGGCTAACTCACAGATAGAACCCTGAAACAACCTCTGGGCTGATCTAAGTCAGGGCATGGCTAACTCACAGATAGAACCCTGAAACAACCTCTGGGCTGATCTAAGTCAGGGCATGTCTAACTCACAGATTGAACCCTGAAACAACCTCTGGGCTGATCTTAGTCAGTGCATGGCTAACTCACAGGTTGAACCCTGAAACAACCTCTGGGCTAATCTAAGTCAGGGCATGGCTAACTCACAGATTGAACCCTGAAACAACCTCTGGGCTGATCTAAGTCAGGGCATGGCTAACTCACAGATTGAACCCTGAAACAACCTCTGGGCTGATCTAAGTCAGGGCATGTCTAACTCACAGATTGAACCCTGAAACAACCTCTGGGCTGATCTAAGTCAGGGCATGTCTAACTCACAGATTGAACCCTGAAACAACCTCTGAGCTGATCTAAGTCAGGGCATGGCTAACTCACAGATTGAACCCTGAAACAACCTCTGAGCTGATCTAAGTCAGGGCATGTCTAACTCACAGATTGAACCCTGAAACAACCTCTGGGCTGATCTAAGTCAGGGCATGTCTAACTCACAGATTGAACCCTGAAACAACCTCTGAGCTGATCTAAGTCAGGGCATGTCTAACTCACAGATTGAACCCTGAAACAACCTCTGGGCTGATCTAAGTCAGGGCATGTCTAACTCACAGATTGAACCCTGAAACAACCTCTGAGCTGATCTAAGTCAGGGCATGGCTAACTCACAGATTGAACCCTGAAACAACCTCTGGGCTGATCTAAGTCAGGGCATGGCTAACTCACAGATTGAACCCTGAAACAACCTCTGGGCTGATCTAAGTCAGGGCATGGCTAACTCACAGATAGAACCCTGAAACAACCTCTGGGCTGATCTAAGTCAGGGCATGGCTAACTCACAGATTGAACCCTGAAACAACCTCTGGGCTGATCTAAGTCAGGGCATGGCTAACTCACAGATAGAACCCTGAAACAACCTCTGGGCTGATCTAAGTCAGGGCATGGCTAACTCACAGATTGAACCCTGAAACAACCTCTGAGCTGATCTAAGTCAGGGCATGTCTAACTCACAGATTGAACCCTGAAACAACCTCTGGGCTGATCTAAGTCAGGGCATGTCTAACTCACAGATTGAACCCTGAAACAACCTCTGAGCTGATCTAAGTCAGGGCATGTCTAACTCACAGATTGAACCCTGAAACAACCTCTGGGCTGATCTAAGTCAGGGCATGTCTAACTCACAGATTGAACCCTGAAACAACCTCTGAGCTGATCTAAGTCAGGGCATGGCTAACTCACAGATTGAACCCTGAAACAACCTCTGGGCTGATCTAAGTCAGGGCATGGCTATCTCACAGATAGAACCCTGAAACAACCTCTGGGCTGATCTAAGTCAGGGCATGGCTAACTCACAGATTGAACCCTGAAACAACCTCTGGGCTGATCTAAGTCAGGGCATGGCTAACTCACAGATAGAACCCTGAAACAACCTCTGTGCTGATCTAAGTCAGGGCATGGCTAACTCACAGATTGAACCCTGAAACAACCTCTGTGCTGATCTAAGTCAGGGCATGGCTAACTCACAGATTGAACCCTGAAACAACCTCTGGGCTGATCTAAGTCAGGGCATGGTTTTTCTGAAGGAAGAAAACCGGACAAAGTTCACTGACACATCATATTTTATGCAAATTTTCACTGCAAGCATGCGCAAAAAGAATGAGAGGGCTCTACGGTCGCTGATATCAAAGTATGCGCGCGTGCGCACATCGTGGGCTCGTATAGTACTTACTAGGTTGGGCAGTAGGGCTGTCATGCGTGTTTTTCATTGAATAAACAGCGTTAAATATATTCTTGCTTCCAGCGGTTCTTCCGCTAGACTTTAAGGTGATTCTCATGTCCCCATAGCTCGAGTACACGGGATATGGACGAGTATGGCCACAATACGTCCCAATCAGCGGGGAAGAACTGAAACAATCAAACATTAAATTTAAGTGTTTGTTTTCGTTCGCAACAAAAATCCTTTTTGACGAGCACTTGACGATCTTATTTATCGGAAATATTTTGATTTCCGAAGACGTATCGATGACCACGTATCAGAGCAGTTTTCCTATGACTATGAAAAACTTATGTCAAGGCCTTGCTGTAACCGTGTCAGTGCTGTGCCCTGTATGGAAACATTCGAATTTCCATGCCGTCATGAAATGGATAAAAACATTACGCCCAAGCTATAATGGTATATTCCCGAGAGGTTTAACATATTTACCTGAACTTGCCGTTCTGTACCGTTAAGAAGTCTTCTTTACATTCGCCATTGTTTCTTTGGACCTTGAAGTCTCCTTGGAACTTCAACTGGATTTTGTTCCGAGGAACAGCTAGTACCCAGGTACACTCTTGGTGCTCTAACGGCAAGGAGACTGGGTTGGAGAAAGTTCCGTTTGGCTGATCGTGAAACACTTTGTTACAAGAAACTGTGAAACATTAAAATACACGATTATCAACATTATTAAACAAAAATTCTTTCATAACAAAAAATAATACTGGGACGACAAAAGGTCGGGATTTTTTTTTTATTTTACAGCGCGACGCGTCTTACCGTGGCCACCCTGCCAAAGTTTCGTACAAGTACGATAAATCACATAAAAAAGACTACCTACGAAAGTATTAAGTGTTAGCAAGCCAAAAGAGTTTTAGAAATAGAGATTTTTAAGCATTTTCTTTAAGTTCTTGCTCCGAAGTTCAAATATTTGCGGTAACAACGAAGCAAGTTCACATGCAAATTTACAGATTTTCGCTTTATGATTGGCTAACTTGTAAAAAAGTGTGTTGAGTGGCTACGGTAAGGCGCGTCGCGCTGTAAAAATATTTCTTTCGTACTCACATGACGTTTGTCTTGTCTTCAAATAGAATTTATTCGTATTTCCATGAGCAGAATTAAACTTAATAACAACACAAGGTCCAGTAGAAACCCATAGATATCTCTGGTCATTCTGATACCGTGAAGTACAAATCTTGTCGACCAGGAATTGATCTGCTCCACACCCATCATATATCTCTAGGTATCCCATCCTACAGTCCCAGTCTGACCCGCCTACATTCATCTCCATCAGCTGAATGGCTACATATTTGCCAGGTTTGGCGTTGATCTGCCAAGAGCATGTTTTCGTGAGGGGGGAGGAGTTGGGATAGTCTGGTGAGTAGATGGTCTCTAAGGAACTGCTCAGGATCTTGTCGCAATCTGGGTAATAAGAGTATAACAAAATATTCAATACATTGGTACCCCCTCTGGATAATAATGATATATGATGGGATGATACTGCATGGAATGCTGGGCAATTTTAAATAAACCAATAGGAACGGAGATTCCTTTTCTCTTCGCAAAGTATGATGCGGATTACAATAATTTCGATTTTTTTTTTTTTTTTTTTTTTCGTTTCTTATCTCGTAAATATTTTTGGGTATTTTTCCTCTTGCGCCATTCGTACTCAAAAAGTACTTCTGGGTATTTTCATGTTTACAATGCATGATGGGATTTCTACAGCCCGTGAAGACCTCTGGGTATTTCTACCGTATTGAAAGGAATCATGTGTACTTAGTATGTTTCATTACCTTCAAGATGATCTGTACTCTGATTAGAAGAATGTGACTGAGCAGAAGTCAGGCTCAAGATCAACACCAACAAAAATACTGCAATAAAAGGTAAAAAAATACGTTAAGTAACAGAACATTCTAGCATCATTTCCCTGTAGACACTTTTGGAATTCAATTGGCTGTCAAAGAAAAGCAGCTTTTCTAGATTGATCTGGATAATCTGGAAGGGACACCAACTTTAATTTTTTTATTACTACCAGTAAATTAAGTTATCTCAAAAGTTAAATCCAGAATCCAGAATATAAACACGTGGAAGTTAACTAAATATTGAGACAACATTCCTTAGTATGTTTTAATCTTATTTTGATGAAGGCAGAATTTCTTTGATATCTTTTTTTTCAACGTGTAGATATTTTTTCTTCAACGTATTCCACTTGAGAGATTTAGTCCAGAGGTCACGGGCTGTAATATGCTTGCTTACTGAGCAGAAACTTACAGTAACACGACTCCTACATGGTTTCCTATCAGTTCAACCAATCAGAGACCGTGCAAACACAAACCATCCAATCACAGAGCTTGAATCACGGAAACAATTTAACAGTTAGGTACTTTATTTTTAATTTAGAAAAAAAACTTCAATTTTTTTATGAAATGATTTATTTTTATTTTTCTATTTTTTTAATGAAATGATTTTGTGATTTTTATGGGAGGGGTGGGTCAAGGTGGGTAATGGCATGCAATAAAACCACTCTCCCCTCCAAACTCGTATAGTATTAATAGTTTTTTTTAGTTTTATATAGTTGAATTATTTTGATAACATCAATGTATACCAAAACAAAACGATTCTATTTTGTCAACTTCTTGACATTTTGTTCATACCAGACTAATCCATTGTAGTATACATTACAGGTCAAAGTCTAAATTTCTCTCTTCCAACATCAAAACAAAGTCGGTTTTGTACCAGTAGTTTTACTAGCTCGATAATGTTCAATACAAACGATACTAAAACAAGGTTATACGATAGAAATATAGAGGGAAAAAACCCAGCAAAATAAATAGTTCTAAGTAAATTTATGAACAAAAAAGATCAACTCATCAGTGAAGCAGTTTTAAGTTAGATTATTTTGAGTTAAATTGGATAAAATATTGTCATTTCAATGCCTATTTCCAAGGGCAAAGTTTCAAGCTTGAATGATGCAAGTTCTGCATCTTGTGGACGTGAAGTCTTGCAAACATTTGACGTCATCATTCCAGACTCTCCTGTCAATACTTGTCATGTATTATAACAAAGATGCCAAATGCAGCCTTAAAATAATAATCTTCTAGCATGCAAAAACACTTTTTACAGTTTTATCAGATCTTAGGATAATTTATGTGAAGTTTGGTTCCGCAAAAACAGGCTATAACGACACTACTATGTAAGTGTTGTCGTCACATGACCTACACAAGAAATACCTAAGGCATTCCGTCATAGTAGACTAACAAGAGCTCTCCAAGAGTATAAAATCCCCTGAAAAATTATCCATGCCGAGAGAAAAAAACAAGTTTCCGAACAGCATGGTGCTATATCGTAACGGAAACTTGATTTTCCAGACTTTTAGGGTGACTTTGATATGTTTTGCGAGGGAAGATGGTAGCCAGGATCAAGAGGAGCAGATGGTTATCGATAGCTCACGACAAGATCCACAAAACGAATATTACGAAACCTTTTTCCTGATATAGCTATCAAATCCTTTCCTGTCTGCTTTGTCTCTACTCTCAGTATATATGAAATTTAGTAAAAATATGAAATAGATGATAAAAAATAAATAATAAAAATAGCGTAATTGATACGTGAAGTAGACGTACTTTGTAAACAATTCGTAGTAATGTTTTGTTTTGTTTGATTGCTTTAGCAAAAAAAAAATGGCTTCTAGTAAATGCTGGATTTAATGTTAGGATTTAAAGATCTTACAAAGCATTAGATAACATTTTGAGTCGAATACTAAGGACTTTACGTCCGAAACAAACAAACAGAACACCATGGTTCATCTCATTAGCAACACAATGAAACTTGCTCAGTACTAGTACTACGTATTGAAAGTAAAACATACAATGAAATCATCAAACTCCACCATTTCTCCCTTTTATCTTCTATAAATGAAAGTATTTCGCACTAAAATCACTTAAATATAATAAAAATCAGCTGATAATCTTCTTAGGTATAAAAATCTTGATCTCTCGTGCCTCGTACGTAAGGGTTTTAAGAAATTTAAACTGTAATTGATTTGCATTCGCTTAATATATTCAACGTAATCCAACTAGTATTTATAAAAATACGCAAGATGGAGAACGATTCTCCCATTAATACCTATAACAAACCCTTTAAACTCCATCAAAATAGAAATCCATGACTCCGAAGGGTTCAAAGCCCAATTGCTACATATTGTAGTACATTCATTTTCGATGTTTACAAAGGTGGAAGTCTATCGATGGATAAACGATTGTCAAATGCATTCATGGATTGCTAAATAATATAAAATCCATCCTGTAGTTTAGAAGAATGTTTTCAGCGTTTTTTCTTTTAATTTAAGGCTTTTTTTTCAAGCCAACATCTCGTTAAAACGTGTAGGATTCAAAGCCGATGCGTCTTAACCTCCAATCATGAATTCGAAATAGGAACTCTGCATAAATCTGAAGATGAACGAGCAGTTTACGAGGTCTTACGAAAGCGTAAATAAAAGCGAAATATGCTGAGTGTAGTAAACAATTCACTATATTTGATTCCATCATTGATTCAGTATAGTTTACTGCTCGTTTAGACATTGTAAAGCTAGGTAGACTCACCGTATAGTAGAAACACACAACTCGTAGATGATTCTATCTTAATACACAGCTCCATTCACGAGGACAGTCAAAACACGCCACACCAAATATCCCTTTACGGTAAGAAATAGTTCAGCCAATCTATCACAAGTCGAGTACTTGTCTTCTCTCTACTATTGTATTTGTTTTGATATAATAATCATGGAATATTAGGGGGATTTGGCAGAGCAAATCCCAGTAATGTTGTCCGGGCCTGTCTAGCTTGTATTTTGTAATCAGATATGCAAATGAGTCACGTTTTTTAATTCTGGACATGCGCACGCGTGCGGCTTCATGGGAAATCAAGCGCGCGAAAAAGATCCAGCAAAAATATTTTTTTATACATTTTATTGTAGCCAAAATTATAATCTATCTTTCCACTATGACTTATCAGTAATAATTGCCATACAAGATACCTGTCTCTTCCGTGCCTTGTGGCATAATGTCTATTAGCGAACTGAAAAAACATATCAGGTTCAAACCAGGATTTCGTGAACAACGTGACCAACTCCTTCTACCACTTGACCCGCAACTATCTTGGCCAGGAAACTTGATCAAATATCGTATTTTTTTTCTATCATAGAATTGAAACTGATTTGACTGAGGCAATTGCCTCGCTTGCCTCATGGTACCTACGGCCCTGCGATGTCAAACTAGTGTGAAGTTGGGAATGATTCATATAAAAACAAGATTGTTGACGATGAAGTTGAAAATGCTTTACTCATTCCTGATATTACCAGCCGTTTGCGGTGATCCCCCTTTTATAATAACGATTACGTGCACATTCTTATTCCTATACGTTATCCAATCCATCTCGTGTACATTCTTATTCTGATGCGTCCATCCAATCCATCTCGTGTACATTCTTATTCTGATGCGTCCATCCAATCCATCTCGTATACATTCTTATTCTGATACGTCCATCCAATCCATCTCGTGTACATTCTTATTCTGATGCACCCATCCAATCCATCTCGTGTACATTCTTATTCTGATGCGTCCATCCAATCCATCTCGTGTACATTCTTATTCTGATGCGTCCATCCAATCCATCTCGTATACATTCTTATTCTGATGCGCACATCCAATACATCTCGTGTACATTCTTATTCTGATGCATCCATCCAATCCATCTCGTGTACATTCTTATTCTGATACGCCCATCCAATCCATCTCGTGTACATTCTTATTCTGATACACCCATCCAATCCATCTCGTGTACATTCTTATTCTGATACACCCGTCCAATCCATCTCGTGTACATTCTTATTCTGATACACCCATCCAATCCATCTCGTGTACAGGGCCCCAGAGATTCCTTCGTATTCTATGCCGAGGAAAGAAAAATGCCTCAAATAATAATCTATAAAGCTCACGAAATGTGCTTGATATTTCTCAACATAGGTAGAGTAGTTTAATGGTATTGAATTGAATTGTTTTGCTGAATTTGTTTTACAACAACATCATTGCTTGGGCTGGCTGTGGTACGCACTGAAGCGAGAGGACCTGGACACCCCGCAGAGGGTATTACGGTTGAATTCTTTTGATAACTATTCATCAAGTATGAAGGAATACTGCTTGACTGCACTCATGATAAAATAATCAAATACCAATAATATTCTAAGTGCCTGTTAATTAAAACAATAATTTCTTTATTAGGCTATTATTAATCTATATCGATAATTTAAAGCTTTCTTCATACAAACATACAATGTTTGTCCACCTTTAAGCCATCTTTATTCTATAGGCCAGATATAATTAAAAAAGGTCTTGATGCATGGTAGATAGATGGGGTAGATTGATAAAGGAATTGTAATCATTCAATCGTCATGAAACAATTACATGTGTCAGTAACAACAAGGCATCTCAACCAATATTTCAGGTAAGTACATAACACCTTAAAACCGCACTGAATATTAAGACCAACACTTACAATCGTATATAGATATTAGTGATTTTAGTTCAGTATTTCGTAGCTATAGATAAGACATTGTATGTAGCACTAGATCTAGAAGATGGACAACCCAAACACCAAGGAAGAACTGAAATGGCGATAGACATTCCGAGGTAAAGTTCAACTAGCTATGGTGAGCAAGATAAATCAATAGTTTATCATCTTCAGCTTACATGATCGAAGAACTCCTACTTTCTTTATTAATCTCATGTCGTCTTGCATAAAATGAATGACGTCGAAGAACCTCTTCATACTTACCAATTAAATCTCCATATATAGCTTTAGAATTATACAAAACGTGGTCTAAGTTTTAACAATTTATAGCAGATGTCTCATCAGAATGACGTCCAGCACTCAAACGAGTGTATTTTTAAGGTCGTTTTTGTATATATAGTTGAGAATCATTCTCCTTGCAACAAAACGCGTATTTCTTACCTATCTAGTGATGCCACTACGAGGTGAGAACAGACAAACTTAATTCGAAATAGATGAGCTTAATTAAGACTGATTAAAAAGATATGTTTTTATTATTATATTCTGCTATGTCACGTGAACACGAACTGAAAATACCGGCCACAGTACATGATCGTGATCGTGCAGCATGTAGGCTTTGCTAATGAACTTGGAAACAATTTGACGCAAAGGAATTTTCTGTAATCATTTAATGATATACTAATAAGTTATTACAACAGTAACTATTTTCACGTCGCCTTAAAAACATGTCGGGCAGGATTTTCGAGAAATCAGCAGTCAAGTGAGACTTTGTTTGTACGAGAATATTTTTTCCATTTTTCTTATTCTTTCCATACTCCCTTTTTCATCCATCCCTCCATCCATCCCTCCATCCCTCCATCCCTCCATCCCTCCATCCCTCCATCCCTCCATCCCTCCATCCCTCCATCCCTCCCTCCATCCCTCCATCCCTCCATCCCTCCATCCCTCCATCCCTCCCTCCATCCCTCAATCCATCCATCCCTCCATCCCTCCATCCCTCCATCCCTCCATCCCTCCATCCCTCCATCCCTCCATCCCTCCATCCCTCCATCCCTCCATCCCTCCATCCCTCCATCCCTCCATCCCTCCATCCCTCCATCCCTCCATCCCTCCATCCCTCCATCCCTCCATCCCTCCATCCCTCCAACCCTCCAACCCTCCATCCCTCCATTCATTCATTCTTTTCCTTTTTTAATGTATTCAACTTTACTTCTGTCTTACATCTTTTGATGGTTTTCTGTCATCCCAATATCACTGTTTCCCAGTCTCTGTGCGACAAATTAGTACCCACTCTCTTTAGTATTCCATCGTGACAGGATCGGAATGGTGCGTGTCGTCTGTACTGTGTTCCGTCTGTGCCATCTTCCCTTAATTCACAAATATAACTGAATAATGCGAACAATATTATTGTTGTACTCAATATTGACGAGAGAAAAAAGACAAGATGAATCAAGCAAAAGCAAGAAATTTACACCTGCAAAACTAAAATGTTCAATATCAAGCTCGCCTCCATCCCTATTCATGGTTCAGATTCAGACAATAGCGATATCCAATCACTATTGCAGCAGTTTTCCCACTCAGATATAGAGGATATTACATGGGCGCACGGAGATATAAATTTTATCTTCGAGTGTTGAAAAGATCTTTCACGAGTGAGCGCAGCGAACGAGTTAGTGATTTTCAACACGAGAAGATAAAATTCGTATCTCTAAGCGCCCATGTAATATTCTGTTTATCATATAATTATCAATGAAAAAGAAAAGAAAGCTTTTTCGAGCTTTTTTCTGCTATAAGAAGTAGGTAACCATAGTGATGATATATTTAACATGTTATTTTCACATGTGAATTAAAATATCAAATTTTCGAAATAGAGAAATATAGGTATTTCATTGATAATCATATAATAAATTGTAATATTGTCGATCCTACAAACAACTACACTGAATACCTGTTTTCAAGGTTCCTATAAGAGGCCTTTGAAGGTCGTATTTTATTTTCACAATCAAAGTTTATATGTATTATATATTTTTTGAATTTTGATAAATTATTCTACCTGATTTTTTGGTCTTGTTGGACTAAGGGAAGTTGAAACATGCATGATTGCAGCGCGAATCCCTTCATAACACTTCCCCCGGTAATAATACAAGAATGTTGGAAAATGAATTCTTCCTTTGTCAGGATATCGTTCATATAACAGAGTTACGCATAACTATCTCATACAAAAGGAACAATTTCTAAAACAAAAGTTCACAATTTAGTCTCCTAAGATTGAACGCATAATCACCATGGTAACGGCTCTCTAGTTACACATGACCAGGAGCAGGAGCCAAGAAGCGCTCGTCATAGTAACTTTGAGGCATACAACATAGAACTTGGACAACAGTGAGGTTATATAGATACTTAGCAAGTCTTTCGTTGTCTTTTGGCTATTTTAGAAACTGTTGTCATAGCAACATAAATACCCGTATGTGGGGTTGAGGGAAACTTGTCCAATTAGTACTTAGAGAAACAGCCACACATTTACATGAAAGGAGAGTAAAATATTTGCTTTCAAAATTCAGAGCGAGCGTAATGGTACGATTGCTTTTAATATAGTTCTTAAATTTAAGAATAGAAAATCGATTTTTGAAGGAAAAGATTGCTTGATTTTTAGGAGAAAATAGGCCCCTTTCATGTGAAGTCAAAGCAGCTCAATTTGGAGTACAAAACAAAAGAATTTCAATCTCCAAAACGTAATGTTTTTGTGCTGCAAGGGGTCTATATCCTTCGTAAATGCCTTTCTCATGACAATGTTTTAGAGCAAAGTGAATGCACCCAAATTAATTGGAGATATTTTCCATGGCAACCACAAGACTCTTTGGTAATTTGACGGCACGCAGCATGCCTTGAGGGAAACTTCATATAGTACTTAGACATGAAAGCATGGCAGAATATTTACCATTAAAGCGAGCATAACAGTTTGGTAGTTTACAAGTTAACCGCTAACTGGTTTTTCTGCAAAGGCAAACGTACCAAGGTGACTTTGAAATGGCTTCCAAATATCCAATCACTCTGATTGGATAACGCGTTTTCTTTTTGATTGGTTCAATTTAAAAGCGGAAGCCATTTCGAAGTCAGATTCGTGCCTTTTCTTTCAAATCAAGCGGAAAAATTCTTAAATTTTATTGTTTTATGACAATTATTTGAGTAACCTATCGACCAATTTTATGAATACTTAATATAGTTGTAATACTGAAAGGCTAACTCAAATAAATTATTAAAGATGTTTTTTTTAGAAAGTCATACTGACGACTCTTCTAGATAGACGAATTTTTTATTTCTTTGATATGAAAAAAATAGTCATTTGAAAAGTAAAAGGCTACTAATGACTAGATAGGACTTATTGAAAAATGAAAAAGAATTTAAGAAATTTTAAAATATTATATTTTTTCTTAGCTTGATTGCCAGCGTGTTTGTTTAAGGCGAAGCTAATGAAGAAAATTAAAGTGAGTTAAATTCGCTTGAAGGGTTTTTTTTTGATGTGCCTATTCACTCATTCACAGCAGTCCAGCATTGTTTCATTGATGCGAATGAGAATTAGCATATCAGCTGTCCGTTAGCGAATAGCAGACTTTCATGGGATTTTAAGATTGAATATTTAGTATTTCGCTGTCTTCTCTTTGAAGGTTGTTCAGAGACTAAGAAGTACAGCGTATAAATTCACCGCCAGGAAGATAAAAAGTCTGGAAAGGAAAGCTGTGAAATGGCTAAAGTGTTTTTCGCATCAGCCATTGTGGTGGGGGGAATTGCCGTTGCTTTGTTTTTGCTTTACAATGTAAGAGAACTTGATGATATATCAAGCCAGAAAACCGATAAAGAATCCGAAAATAACCCTGTTATTGATCCACCACAAGAACGACCACAAGATCGCCAAGGATCACCAGAGAGTACAAAGGCTAAAGATGAAAAAGTTCGCGATAAAGAAACGTCAAAATACGACTCAAAAACCGATAAAAAAGACAATGAAAAGCCTGAAATACCAAAAGGACATTTAAAGTACTTAGGAGAACATGGATCCCCTATCATTACCGGTGAAATTGAAGAAGTTGATTTCGTTCCCAATGGAAAAGATTTTTACACTCATTTCGCTCGTAAAAGGATGCCTTTGATCATGAGGGGAGCTATCAGCCACTGGCCAGCTGTCAAACACTGGGCGAACGAAACTTACCTTCGGGAAAATTATGGAGATGTGATATTTGACGTTATGTTAACAAAAAAATATGAGACAATTTTACCTATAAAAAAGACCATGACTTTGAGTGAATACCTTGATATTTATAAGAAAGAAAACGTGTATCTAGATTGTCCATTCCCACAGAGTAAAATGACCAGAGACATCCTTGTTCCCTACTGTCTTCAATGTGATGAATTTGGTGATATCATATCCAGCACACATCTGTTGTTTAGCAATGGAAATACAAGTTCTAGTCTACACTACGATGGTTATGAGAACCTTTTGAGTGTTATATCAGGAACAAAAGAAATCCTGGTCGCTAACTACAGTTATTCTGAATATTTCTATAACCACGAGTTTACCACAATCAATATTGAAGCACCTATCGACCCAGAAGCTGTTGATCTCGTCAAATACCCTAAGCTAGCTGATGTTACCTTTCACAAGGTTAGTATCAAACCATTATTCTTTAGCAATTTTATTCAAAATACATTGACGTTTTTCTCACGGATAATTTTTAAAATATTTCCTGCGACAATTATTTTAGTTCAAAAATTATTTACCTAGGTGAGCGACGTTAGTTATGTGTATTCATTTCAAGTATTTATTATCAAACCAGACTAAAAATATATATAGACAATTTATCAATTTTGTATTAGTAATATTAATTTGGTGACAAACAGTTCCCTCCCCTCCCCCACCAAGTCATCTTTTAGTTTAGTTCTCAGAGTCTCTCTTTCCTTGGGAGTAACGCCTGCTGATAACTGCCGCGACCTGATCAGACAACAAGTGGTGATTATTCTTGATTCATTTGAGCATAATTGGACTCACAATTTGTGTATGAATTCCTCACGTAATATCCCTTTTTAAGATGAAATTAGTATCCTTTTAACATAAACTTGTAAATTTGAAGAACTTTTACTCCCCTGAAGGTTATTTTAGTTGTGATTCAGAGGTCAAAGTTTTTTCCCGTCTCGTGTCTTCTTCTGACATGGCAAAATCAACTTATTTTACCATAGCAATAACAGTAGCGGGTTTAGCTCTGATTGCATACTTCTTGCTGGACGATAATCTTATTCTCAATCTCACTGGTCAAGATGAGAAACCTGTGAAAAGTAGGGAAGAAAAAATTGTGCAAAGTAAGTCCGCGAGTTCACAAGATGAATCACAACAAGAAAAATCTCAAAGCTCGTCAACTGCAGATGAAAACACTCAAAGTAACGAACCCAGTGAAGATGGTACTTCACAAGGAGAAGCTCATTCAGCTGAAACAACACCAAAGAAACCTGCACCAGGAAAACTAATAAAGCTGGGGGAACATGGAGCTCCTGTACTTGATGATTTTGTGGAAGAACTAGATTATGTTTTGAATGGAAAAGATTTTTATCAGCATTTTATAAGGAAACGCACTCCGGTTGTTTTAAGAGGAGGAGCAAAAACATGGCCTGCCTATCTTCATTGGTCCAATGAGACTTACCTTAAAATGAAATATGGTGATGAACAGCTGGATGTTGAATTTACAAAGAAATATGAAAAAATGCCTCCTGTCAAAAAAACTATATCTTTGACAGAATTCCTTGAAATTTATAAAAGAGAAGAAGTGTATCTAGATTCACCTATTCCACAATCAGCGATGACACAAGATATTGTTGTCCCACCTTGTCTTCAGTGTAAAGAATTGTTGTCTGGTATCGGCAGCGTTCATTTACTCTACAGCAGTGGTGGAACCAGTTCAAGTTTGCACCAAGACGGATACGAAAATCTTTTAACAGTTTTTTCAGGCAGGAAGGAAGTTCTTCTTGCCCATTATAATAATTCTAAATATCTTGTTCGCAATCTTTCGGAGCAGAATGATAGATCTTATACAGGATTAGCAGCTTTAGACCCTGAAGCTGTTGATTTGCTTGCCTTTCCTCAACTTGCAAACATGACATTCTATAAGGTAGGGTACAGTACATATAACACTGAAACATGGGGAGGGTTAGATATAGCAACAAGACTGCTTCCCTCTCACCAAGGTTACCAAGGTTACCAATGTTCAATAATGTGAGTAGAGTTGCTTCTACGGCTTTTCTGTTAATATGAGAATGATATTGTTTTCAGGTTACGATCCATGCAGGAGACATTCTATACATCCCTCAGACATGGTGGCATCATGTCAGGTCTTTTGAGTCACCCAACATTGCCATCTCCCTTTGGTTTGGTATGTTCAAGGAGGAGGAAAGTCAGGACCCCAATACTACAGATGAGTTAGATGAGGTGAAAAATAAATATCCACATTTTTTATGGTTTTTGAGCAGCCTATATGTACAGTATGTTATGGTTTTTACATTCCTTCCAAATGCACTTCAACCTTATCACTGTTTTCCCATTTCAGACCATGTGTCATTCCCTTGAGTATTATTTCTTTCTTAAATAACTTTTGCAGTCTGTGATGGACCCTTTGCTGTTCATTGAAAAATTTGGAGAAACTGTAAACAAAGCTCCTGAGACAATCAAGTGCCTCTCTCAAAACCGTCCAATATCTGAGGTATTTTGGCCCAAGGAGAATGGTGACGTAGAACTGCCAAAGGTTGCTGACTCAGAGAGCTGGACTGTAACATTGAATAGTGGATATAAGAGTGAGTATTGTTCAGTAGAAAATGCAGCAAACTATCCTCACATCTTTGTAAAATGAGCTTGGAGATCTGGACATGGCAAACTCACAGATCAAACTCTGTAAAAACCTCTGGGCTGATCATGATCTAACTCAGGGCATGGCTAACTGACAGATTGAACCCTGTAACAACCTCTGGGCTGATCTAAGTCAGGGCATGGATAACTCACAGATAGAACCCTAAAACAACCTCTGGGCTGATCTAAGTCAGGCCATGGCTAACTCACAGATAGAATCGGAATTTAGCTTGTCAGGTTTTGTAGAGGGAGGAAAAGCAGAGAACCTGGAGATTCAGTTCAATGGAAAAACCTATAATAAGCTTTAGTAACATATAATGCTAAGTCCAGGAATTGAACCTGAGACCCCAGACATCAGAAGTGAGTGCACTACTACTACACCACTCTTGATTCACTATAAATAATAACAAAATAGTACTAAGATACTCTGCTAATATGTATTTTCTTTTTCTTATTGTCTATAGTGCCAATGAAAGGTTTTGGTACAGCTGGCCTCCAGAATGACAGTGAAGCTGCTACTTTGGCAGCTCTGAAAACTGGATACAGGTGAGGGTTTTAGCATAGAATATGAATGGATGGATGGATGGATGGATGGATGGATGGATGGATGGATGGATGGATGGATGGATGGATGGATGGATGGATGGATGGATGGATGGATGGATGGATGGATGGATGGATGGATGGATGGATGGATGGATGGATGGATGGGATGAATGGATGGATGAGGGTATGGATAGATGAATGAATGAATAGACCAATGATTAATGAATTATAATATTATTCCCCCAGGTTGATAGATACAGCCCAAGTCGATGGTTATAATGAGACTGCAGTTGGTTCTGCTCTAAAATCAAGTGGTATCCCCAGAGAGGATGTTTTCCTGGTCTCCAAGGTGATACCAAGGAACATGGGATTTGAAGACACCATCGCATCTCTTGACCAAACACTGGAAAAACTACAGGTATTAAAATTGTTGGTGATGACCATAAGGCTTCCCGCATGTACTGGTATATTTTGAAGTATGAGTGACATAGCAGTGAGAGTGTTTGCCTCTCACCAGATTATGCAACCTCAGTTTGAACTCTGCCAGGCTCAGTGTTGTATGTGAGTAAAGTTGCTTGTTGCTTCCCTCCCTTCCTTTGAGGTTTTTACGCCGGGTTCTCCTGTTTTTCTCCTTCTGCAAAAATCAACTTGAAAATGTTTCCAATAAAAAAATGCAAAATTCAGAATTATATTCCTCTTTAGACGTAAAAATTGCTTCCCAATGTGGCAGAATTTGTCTGTTTTTCCCATTGTTTCTTTTTTCAGGTTTAAATGCACATGTAGCTAATAAAATAAGGTCTTTTTTCAGCACAGTAATTTGAGACACAAATATTTATCTCAGGAATCCTAGCTCATTCAATATAACTCAATCTTTTTATATATATTTTGTTGCAGACTTCATATGTAGACTTGATGTTAATTCATGCTCCTGACTGTGAGAAGGACGAACCTGACAGTCCATTTTCATGTCCTGAAGGATATCCACGGGGAACATGGAGAGACTGTTGGAAAGGTTTAGAAGAATTGGTCAAACAAGGTACTACATTGTATGGGTGTAATGATGATCCACTTGAACCTCTTGGAAATTAATATTGCTCTTGTGGTTTTGGGTAGTATTATATTAATGATGAATTGTCCTCACCACAGCCACTATCATGTATCATTATTGCCATAATCATAAGTATCACCATCATCATCACCATCATCATCATGTATCATCACCATCATAATGTATCATCATTATCATCATCATTGTAGGTCATCATGATCATCATGTATCATCATGATTACCATCATGATGTACCATCCTCATCATCACCATCACCATCATTTATTGTGTCTCACCATCATCATACATTATCATCACCATCACCATCATCATTGTAGGTTAGCATGGTCATCATGTATCATCATCATCATGCATCATAACATTGTTCTTTAATATTTTGTTAGGTAAAGTACGTAGCATTGGTGTTTCTAACTTTGAAGTCAAAGATTTAAAAGAATTAATGGAATTAGCAACCATACCACCAGCTGTTGTCCAGAACTTCTTTAATCCACTCTACCAAGACAAACAGACCAGGAAATATTGCCAGGAAAAAAACATCAAGTACATGGGATTCAGGTATGTCTATACCTTTTCATTGTTATTTCAAAGGGAAGCACCAAGCATGGGACTTTGAGTCCCGTTCGCACTTTCCCCATTGGGTAGCATAGATAGCATTTTGTAATCTTTTTATTCTGATATGCCCAATAAATATGTAAAGAAAGACTCACAACTCTACCATGTGAAATTCTTCAGATATAGCTTCCAAAAAGGAAGAAAGGAAGAAAGGGAGAAAGGGAGAAAGGGAGAAAGAAAGGAAGAAAGGGAGAAAGGGAGAAAGAAAGGAAGAAAGGGAGAAAGGGAGAAAGGAAGAAAGGAAGAAAGAAAGAAAGGAAGAGAGGGAAGGAGGTTCTAAGGAAGAAATAAACCCCTCCTTTTTTATTTAGTTCGATCTGAAGGCAGACCAATATAGTATTTCATTGTGCACCTGTCCAATCTAGTAATGGTCATGAGTATTCACCAATTTCCATACATTGGTTCACTGGTCAAACACAAAACATTAAATCGAGGCTGCAAGGTATTTTCAAAGGATTATTCAAATTTGAACCTTTCGGCCTCGACTGAATGCTTTGTGTGAGACCATTGAATTGATGTATGGAAAGTAATGAATGATGGGGAAGCCTGGAGCGGGACGAACTCAGAGATGGGAGGATCCGGGGGTGTAGAATCCTTGCTTAGTGACGTCAAACCAATTTGACGTCATTCACTTTTCTTATTCTTTATTGTGGTTTTATTTTACAGTACCCTTGGAAATATGTACATCCGCGAAGGCTTTGAGAAAAACCCTGTGTTGACAGACAAAGGCATCAAACATATCGCACAGTCCTACGATGCCTCGCCTGCTCAGGTCGTTTTGAAGTGGGCTCTGGAAAGTGACGTTATCATTATTCCGCAGTCAAGAAACCCCAACCACATTGAAACAAACTTCCACCTTCATCAAATTTTTCTCAGTGATAAGGACAAGGAGTATTTTGAGCAGCTTGATGGGAAACTTGGAGAAGAGGAAGGTATGTCAAATTCAAATTTTTAATTTCAAATTTTATTGAACCCTGAAACAACGCTTGGGAGATCTATGTCAGAGGTAACACAGCTCTAGGTAAGAAGCGAGTACACTACTGCACCAACCAGTATCACAGTGTTTCCATACTGTAAAGAGTGTACTACTGCTACTCCACTGTTAATTCCCTAAGATCGTTTGCTTGCACTGTAACATTTGTCTATAATATTATTAATAGTCATTAATATTTATTAAAAACAGAAGTGCCAGAAGAAACCGCAGAAAAACAAGAACCGGAACTCAAAAAACCTGTTCGCAACAAAGATATCATTGATAAACTGGACCTGAAGAAAAAGGTTTGTACCCTAGTTGTTTGGTTTTGCCCTTACCTTTTTTTGGTACGACTGACAGACCATATTTTCCGCAAATATAAACCTTTTCAAACCTTAAATCCGTATTAAAGTCCACATAATCCTTCATAATCCTCACATCCTCAAGTAATAATTCCTTCTCCTCGACTGACTCGGTATCACAGTAAAATGACTTAAAATTCACCTTTATAAATTCAATATGGCGGGCCGTAAAGCTACGGACACACGGTGCGACATTGCGCGCAATGTTGCAGGCAATCAATGTTGCGAGCTATGGCACACGACGCAATTTGTTGTACGCAATGTTGCTGAAGTAGAAAACGATCCTACTTCAGCAACATTGCCTGCAATTTTAATATCGCCTGTGCAATGTTCCACCGTGTATCCCGCGTGTATCACGCGACACATATCACACATTAGATACTAATAGTATTGCACTCTCCTTAGGTCAATCCCGATGACGCAACTATCTACGTCAGTTCTGACGACCAATACATTTATGCCTTGGATGCCAAAACAGGAGAATTATTGTGGAAATATGGCACGGCTGAAGATGGCGGATCACGCTGCGCCTTCAGTCTTGACGAGTCAGTGGTGTATTGCGGTACAGATGATCATTATATCCGTGCATTTAATCGGTTTGACGGGACTCTTCTGTGGAAGTTTAAGACAGGGGGTGCTGTGGTATCATCTACACGTGTTGGTAATGATGGCACGTTGTACGTGGGAAGTCTCGGTGGCCATATGTATGCTATTAATAAAGACGGTTCATTGAAATGGAAAAAACACTTAGGCGATCAGGTGGGTAGTCGATCATCTACTAATGTTGCTATGGCCAGAAAAACTTTATGCTAGATGCATGCGTGGTGACAGCAGCCTTCTAAGATGGCATTCATGCCATTGCTTCTATTTGCTTCTCTTTCCCTAATTTTTCTTTTTGCATGTGAGTAAATTGAAATGCATTTTTTCCTTCTCTCTCTACAAAGATCTGGTCTTCGCCAGCTCTACAAGACGGTGGCCGGGTAGTCTTCGTCGGTTCAATGGCAGAAGCAACATCTAACGTCTTCGCTTTAAACGGAGAAACAGGCGAATCTGTGTGGGACCTGAAAACCCAAGGACCAGTCTTCTCCTCTCCTGCTCTCAGCGAAGATGAAAAAGTCATGTTTATCTGCTCTTTTGATTACAATTGCTATGCATTTGATTCTGGAACTGGGAAGATGTTGTGGGTGTTTGAAGCAGATGGTGCCTTTCAGTCATCCCCTGTTGTGAGTCATAGTACCGGGACGATGTTCGTGGCGTCTACCGAAGGAAATGTCTTTGCAGTGAACACTAAAGATGGAAAACTCGTGTGGAAATATCGATGTAAGTAAAACTCGGTGCTTTCTACTACTTTCTTTTATTATTTTTTGACATTTTTATGGAAAATCTCTGTTAAAAAGCCGTTGTTTTGCACTATATATGATACCTTTTTGCTGTTTTCTTATTTTTTATTTCCTAATAAGAGTGTGAGTGCCATTATTTTGTCATCTTATGTCTGTAACAAGCGTATGCTGTTGGGATTTTTTCCTTTTTCATTACGAAAAACACCGTTCGTATAGCGGAAATTCGAAAAAAATGCAACCAAAATATTGAGCAAAATCGAAAAACAGGTCGATCAGAACCTGAAAGATCAGCGCGATGGTCCTTCTAGTGTCCTCTCATATCGGAAGTCTGCAAACCGGAAGTCATTTGACTGCGACGTAATTAACATTTATATAGACATCAATAAATTGTAGATTCATTTCAACCACAAGTGGTAGTGGTGTGGAGCCGTGATCGTCTAGAGGTTAGGACATTGCGTTGTGGCCGCAATAACCCAGGTTCGAATCCTGGTCACGGCAAAATTTTTTTTCTCTCGGTAAATTTTTTTCTTCTTTACTATAGCTTCTTAACTTTATCAGTTATTTTAGCTGAAAATTTTTTTTTCAGCTTTTTAAGAAAATTTTCGACTATTTTTTGGCATAAATTATCCATAATTTATTCATGATTTTGTATCTTGATTATTTTCGCATTTTTCTCTTTTGAAATATTACCACATACTCACAAGTTAACAGTTTATTGTAATAAAAGGCATTTTTAAAACTAAAACCGAATTTTATCCTTTTTATGAAGAAAAAAATGGCGATTTTCTCTTTTGTTTAACTATCAACCACAGGAAGCCCAATCATCCATTTCGAAAACTTTTCGTAAGAAAACCATTTATGCCTTTACTTTTTAAATTAATGTATTAAATTCTTTGAAATTGCTAAGAAGACGTTGAACTTTGAATACTAGTAAGAAAATTTCCGTTTTTCAATGAAAATTGCTTTAATTCTTTTTCAGCCAAGGGTGAATATTTTTCGTCTCCATTCCCCGCCCCAAATGGGTTGGTCTACATCGGTTCAGGCATTGGTGAGATCTTAGCCTTAAACCAATCTGATGCCCAGCTAGTATGGAGGTACAAGACAGAAATGAGCCATCCAATATACTCAACGCCAAAAATGACCAAAGATGGCGTCCTCTATGTGGGAGGTATTGACGGGTATTTGTACGCTTTTCGCGCGGAAGATGGCCAACTCGTGTGGAAATTCAAAACAAACGCCCCTCTTGCTGGAACTGTCCGTATCACCGAAAAACACAACATGCCGACATCCTAGACGACTGTCCTTTCGTGAGGACCCACCTTTCTTTACGACCACCAAATATCCGACCACCAAATATCCGACCACCTCTCCAGACGACCAAGGTAGAGAGAAGTATTCATATTAGTAGTAACGTTACCTTTGATTCTAGCATTGTGATTGGAGGATTTAGCTTTTGTATCTCTCTCTGATTGGTCAATAGCGGAAGCCATTTCAGGGTCAGGATACGCGTTCTTTTTTTTTTTTTTTTTTTTTTTTTGTTTTTTAATAGTTTCGTTTTTTCTTTTTGTTTTGTTCGTGTAATGTTTTTCTTTTTACATTTGCTCATGCGCATTAAGTGTTTCGTTCGTCCATGATCGTGGACGGCGGCATATCAAAAGAAACGATCTATATATCAGCAGTCTCCCTCCTTCCCGCCTAAGAAAGGGAGAGAAAGAGGGGAGACTCTGCTCACAGGGAATTATTTTCATTGCCTTATAAACTCGTTTACATGTCTAACCAGAGTCAGAGTCCCATTAGGGTGGTCGTATAAGTCAGGTGGAAAAATAAAAAGATTATAGAATTAATTAATAAAAATATAATTTACTAATAATAAGCAAAATGATAAAAATTAATCCATTCAAAGTAAGGCCCAGTTTAGACGTCGAATTTCACATGTACCGAATCTAATGCAAATAAACTCAAACAATAGGTTTTACTCATTTGCATCATATTCGGCACATGTGAAATTCAACGTCTAAACCGGGCGTTAACCTACCGTACTTTACCGTACCGTACGTAACTCAAAACTACACCGTGATCAAACTATCTGTTTACTGACTCGGACTGTAGAATTCCAACCTTTATTTTTTCAAGCTTCAGATGGATTTGGGTTATTTTCATTTATCAGTCATGTGAGAGAATGAAAGTCGTGCAAATAACACACGATAATGCGGCCAAAAATGGACGTTACCCGGCCTGGGTTACAGAGGTTCTCTCGTCCCAGTGCTTCCCGGTCGTAGGTCTCGCGCGCCTTTGAAACCCAGGGTACGTCAACGTAAATCCAACTGAAATTCAGCAAGGAGCTTTTGCAGTTCGGTAAAATCCTAAAATGAGATTTATTGGTACAAATACAGTGACGTAATCATAGTAAAAGTACCAATCCTACTACACATTATGTTTCCTTGACCTTGTGAAAAATCCCCGAGTTCTATACTTCCTAGTTTCCAAGACCTTTTATGCAAATTAAACTACCCAACCCTTTCCAGAAACTAAGTGTTGAGAGTTACTACTTATA
Source organism: Anthopleura sola (assembly GCA_023349425.1). NCBI lineage: Eukaryota > Metazoa > Cnidaria > Anthozoa > Actiniaria > Actiniidae > Anthopleura > Anthopleura sola. Next base: position 105,679 of record JALHLI010000020.1, on the reverse strand, counting down.
AAGTTAACTTAAAAGATTTAGACTTATTTTAATAATTTAAGAAAAAGTTATTAAACAAAAGAATAAAGAAAAGAGTATATTATCAAATTCCTTTGTGTGTTTCAGTATTTTACTAGATAGCTATCTTATATTACCGATCGATTATCGATTGATATCCGATTAATTATTGATCGCAGTGTATATGTCTTATCAGTTCCCAGGTTGTTTTGATCGTATTTTGTCATATTTGTAGTTTTCCCGATGATTCGCTGCCTTTTACCTGTGACTTGATTGGCCTTTCACACTAAAAAACGGAAAGAAATCTTTGATTTAATTATTTAAATTCATAAAAACGTTTGATAAGCCTTGAGATGGAGCTACATGTTATTACGGGCGCCCTGGGCTACCTGTGGCCAGCCGAGTTGATAAAGTTCCCCGAAAGGAATTATGGGTCAATTATTTTTTGTTAGCATTTTCGAAGCAGAGACATGAGAAATGCTAATCAAAATATGTCGAATCCTCATTTTCGATTGGTTGACCTTGAGTTGGTTCTAAAGGTCAACTCAGCTGGTATGTCCGTGCAGACGTACAAAGGTACGAGATTGAGGCAAAGTAAGCTGGGCAATAACAACTTCGCTCCAGTCTTCCATTTGTCCAATTTACCACAGGATACCCATCAACTTTCCTACCTGACAGTCTGACTTGATGACACGACATCTAGTAGTTGCTTCTGTACGTCAATCAACATATCCATGACTTTCTGTCTCTTCCAGTCTTCATCAGTTACAGATTCAGTAGCACAGCTGTTAGCTTCCTTGATTCTCCTCGCTTTTTCTTCAGCTTCTAGTTTTGATACTCGTTTACCAAGTGTCTTGTGTAACAGCTCTTCATGCATGAGTTCTTTTCGGTTTGACTGATCAATTTTGGTCATTTCTTTCTTTACCTTCTTTTCTTTCTAAAAACAGGAATGGAATAAAATTGGTTGGTATCAATGAAGTCATTTCCGGTCACTTGTAAAATTTTCAAATTTTCAGTAAAAACGTATCAGCGGCGGCGGAAGCTGAAAATCATTGGGGGCACTACAATTATTCTTTTCCTTACAAAATACAAATGCCTTCAAAAATATTTATGATTTATCCAAACCACGATTTGGATGGGTGGCCCTCCGCCGCCCCTGCGTATAGAGATGATCGAGGAGCTAGTGCTTAAGATATTTTACCTTTAATTTTCCAAATAACTTAAGCAAATCCTCTTGTACTTGGATCAGAGTTTTATCAACAGCGTTATCTCCCGCATTTAGCCTCTGGTTGTAATCATCTATTTTTTGTTGTTTTGCGAGCTCGAATTCTTCTCTGAGCTTCTTCTTCATCGGTATCCTACGAATCTCCTGCAACACCATCTCTTTCGTTTCTTCTGTTAATAGTCGTTGGTCGCTTTCTTTCTTCTCTTGTTCTTTCTGATTCCGGAGAGTTTTAAAATATGAGTTCGAAAAACAAAATGCATTCTGGTCTAGCTCGGGTATGATGAGCAAAAGATGTTGAAAGTGGATTTGATGTAGTTGTAACCTGAGTATCAGGTCCTGGGGGAGGGAGGAGAGAAGCTTTTGATAGAGGGACTGGGGAGTTGTGGTCAGCGCGTGGCATGCATGAAGTCATTCTCGATCCTTGGTCGCGTTCTTCGAGCTCAGGGACGAAACGGAGAAAAGAAACTGTAGGTACGACAATGGGCGGAAGAGTGAAGAAGATAGGATGCAAAACCGCGCATGCGCTGTAACTGCATTACCTCTAAGGTTCTGAAAGCATTCAGAAGATCCTCATGGACAAGAGACAGTCTAGCATTAGTGTCTGCCATCGCAATACTCTCTTCACTTTCATCAGTTAGCAGTGCTTCCATTTCTTGAATTCTTCTCTGTCGTTCTTCCTCCATCACTTGCTTGGTACGTCGAAAACTCGCTTTCTTCAACAATTCTTCCTGCATTCTTTCTTTGGACACTTCTGTTGTGCGTCTTTCCTTTTCACATTCTTCTTGAAACTTTGCCTGAAAAACAGGAATTTGATTGGATAATAGATTAATTCTGTGCATATCAATTGGTTGATAGAGAGCAAACCATTTGAGTGTCAAGGACAACACAGGTATCCCAGTCCGTGTAATTCTCTACTTACATCATGAATAGCAAAAAGATGTAGGAGTTCTTCTTGCATGGTGGTCACGTGATCTGACGTCTCGCTAAGGTCAAGGTCATCTGCGAGGGATTCAGTGAAAGGAACAGACATGCGTCGTTTCTTCTCGTTGTCTTCAGCCATGTCAACAAGTCTTGCAGTTTGACTCGGATTTTCCCCTTCCAGAGAGAGGACTTGTGACGAATTCATGTCAGGCCAGCGTTTTGTATTATCTTGCGCATGCGCGACGTCCTGGATACGACAACAATACAATTACAAAGTGACAAAATCACTACTTTAGATTTGAAAAAGAAGAAAAAATAAAAATCTCACTAGCATTAACACAATGCAAATCATATTTAGTGGATTTCGTGAGAGCGAGAAACCGAAGTGTGATGTACAATAACTATCAAATGGCTTCCGCTCTGAACCAATCAAAACACGAGAGTTTACACATCAACCAATCATAATGCTTCAATACGGAAGCCATTTGAGTGCAATGTTCGTCAACAGTGTTTCTCACATTATACCTTAAAAACTCATACTAAGTTTGCCATTTTCCCCCCTACTTTCCCCCCCTACGAAAATTGAAATTTTGATTTCGCTTTGAAATTCCTACCACTTTTCCAAAGTGTCTTCTCAGAAGTTGTTTCATGCCTTCCAGTTCTTGCATTACGTCATCGGCATCAAAATCACTCTCGCTGCTTGAATCCGACATTTTATCAATCTTTCGGAGTTTTACACTTTTCAATACCGAATATTCAAAAAAAATTAATATAGTTGTGACGTCACTATATATGATTTTAGTTCATGACGTCAGAATGAAAATTAAGGATCACAGTTTGGACCATAAGTCTTTGCGCGCACGATGTCTAAAAATAAAATTTCAAGAAAAATAATTTCTGAAAGTCTATTAAAGAACTATTTAGTGTCTAATCCTGCTGAATTTGAAAGTTTGATAGAGAGATAGAAAGAAAGGTAGATAAGATCCGATAAGGCAAATTCTGCCCTCCCCTCCCCTCCCCTCCCCTCCCCTCCCCTCCCCTCCCCCACTGCCAATCTAAATCACGTGTGTATTATGCATTCAAAACACTCGTTCGAAATCATTCGCTCCTTTACAACAGCTGGAAATGGATGCTTTTTTATTACTTCTATCAATTCTTCTTTCTCAAGGAATAACGATTCATAGTGAAGACGAAAGCGTCTTCCCCAGAGGCCATTTACAGCCGTTGGGCAGCCATCGTGATCCTGATAACAGTTTAATCGATGAACTGCATGATATCCCTTCTCCTAAAGATTTTTGGGAAAAATATGTCAAACCCTCTCGAGCTGTGGTCTTGAGAGGAGCCGCTAAAAACTCGCCTGCTTTTACTAAATGGACTGATGAATACCTGACCAAGCATTATGGAGACTTAGAAGTTCGTTTGGAGAAAAAGAAAGAAAAAAGTGGAGGGATACCGATTGGTATTAAAGGCATTGGACGAGACACTATAGGTAAGGCAAGTAGTACAGTGTTAACTTGATTAAAACTACATCAAACTTAGTTTAAAACTACTTTTATATTGTCTTTTAGAGTTCCAAATCTCTATATTTATTCTTTAACTCTTTAGTTTGCGCTTTTTGCGATAAATGTTTAATAAACATGAAAATGTTCGTGTTTTTCTATGTCTTTTTAAATCTATTCATGAGACCTGTCAGACAAGCAAGGAAGTCAATGAGGAACTCGAATCTTAAACAATTAATCTTCATTATTTTGTTCCAGATATTCAAAATGTTCAAATTAATGCAGAATTTGTTTATTTTTCCTTGAGTGTTCACTTTTCGTTATAAAAAGAAAAGAAATTTTCCTTCAAATCTTTGACTTCACAACGTGTTTTCAAGAGCATGTTCTTCAGGTGCTCTTGAAAACAACCAGTTGTCGAATCCCTTTAAATTAACAACAGCTGGAGATCTTGAAACACCCTTTGCCACCGGCATAATTACTTGCAAATTATCACTATTGTTATTTGTAAATTATAATTTTTGATTGTCTGACACATACATCATGTTGCCATTATAATAATTTTGAAAATATTTTCAATAGAAATTTTGAAAAGTGTAACAATGAGCACAGCAAATCTTGTTAAGAATGAAGGTGATGAAGGTGTCATATATTGTCACTAGGTGATGCCATAACATGCAAATTTTACCAATGGGAGGTGGTAGGGCCAAATCAGGGCTAATATTTTTTTCATCTTTGGGTTATAAAGCTACAAGCAAAAATTTCTAATATTCATTTTAACTTCAACACAGGGAATTTCATCAAGCATTATCACCAAACTAACAGCTATATTGTATCTGAGTTGCCGACACCATTGTGGCATGATTTTCTCGTGCAGCCTTGTCTTCTGTGTGGATCATTTCGGAAGCGTCTTGTTGAGGTAGATTTATGGATGAGTGGTGGAGGTTCCAGCAGTATTCTGCATAAAGATGCTTTTAACGCTATTAACTGTTTATACAACGGAACTAAGGAATGGAAAATGATTGAATATAAACATGAAGACAAGATCTACAAGGCGTGGGAACCTGACAGAGAGATTGGTGGATTCTCACGCATTAATCCTATTGAAGTTGATTTGATAAAATATCCCAAGGTGGCTGAAGTACCTTGGTCTTTTTTGACCATCAACGCTGGGGATTGTTTGTTTTTACCAAAAAGTAAGATGTGAAAAGAAAACAGTCTTCAATTGTATGCTCTTTTCTGTAGTTTCCCTCAATCCCTTATGATTTCCCTTATGATTCTGAGTTGAGGTTGAGGTCAGGATTAAATTTGCATAATGGTGAACATTTTTTCAATGCATCCATTTAAATTTATTTACACTTTTATGGAAATGTTACCCTGTCGTCAGGGATTGTAGGAAACTATGCGAAGGAGCTTTGATACCCTGACACAACCTCTGGGCTGATCTAAGTCAGAGCACGGCTAACTCACAGATTGAAACAACCTCTGGGCTGATCTAAGTCAGGGCACAGCTAACTCACAGATTGAAACAACCTCTTGGCTGATCTAAGTCAGGGCAAGACATGGCTAATTCACACTATTCTCTTTGGTATTATTTCTGTCTTTACCATTAACACTTATAAGATATATAGGTATGAAACTTAAAGAATCTTATACTCTATCCTTAACCCTGTTAGTTGTCTGTTTTTTATTGAACAGGTTACTATCACCAAGTGACTTCATATGGCACCATGAATGTAGCTCTTGCCATTTTATTCTCAAGGTTCGAGGGGAAAGAAAATATTGATCTAAGTGATTGCCATGGCAATGAGTCTTATACACCCTTGAGCGAATTAGAACTGGACTGGATGTTCCCAGGTCATGGCAACCTTAGTATGGGTAACCCAGACCTTGAAGATGTCAGGTAATTATGTGGTTGTCATAGTAACCATGGTGGCTTACATTAACCTTAATCTATAAACATCAAAATATTGGGATTTGGAGAGTACTAGTATTTTCTTTTTTCTTTTATTTAAAAGTTATTTTATTTTGTGTCATTAT